>QEPC01014730.1:2651883-2676352 GCA_003113815.1 Sphenodon punctatus | reverse complement strand
GCCGCGGCATTCTGCACCAGCTGCAGCCTCTGGACCAGCTTCTCGGGCAGCGCCACATAGAGCGCGTTGCAGTAATCCAGCCTTGAGGTGATGAAAGCATGGATGACAGTGGCGAGGTTGGAGTCTGAAAGATACGGCTGAAGCCGCCGGACAAGATGTAACTGCCGAAATGCACTCCCCGCTCAGCTACAACCTGAGATTCCAGGCTGAGCCGCGAATCAAGGAGCACACCCAGACTCCACACTTGAGAGACCATGGGAGGGTGAACCCCCCAACAAGTGGAGATTCAACCATCCCCAGGCCCCCCAAGCCCTCGTCCATCAACATCACCTCCGTCTTGTCAGGATTCAATTGCAGATGGCTCAACCTTATCCAAGCCCCCACAGCCGACAGGCACTGGGAAAACAGGGAGACTGCGTGACCTGGGTCGATGGAAAAAGAAAGGTAGAGCTGAGTGTCATCAGCATACTGATGACACTGCATGCCCTGAAACCCTCTCACGATCTCCCCTAATAGCTGCATATAGATGTTAAACAAGAGGGGGGACAGAATGGCACCCTGCGGGACTCCACACGTGGGGTCCCGGGGGGAAGCGGTACACTCCCCCAAGACCACCCAATGAGTTTTCCCAGACAAGAACGAACGAAACCAGTCCAAGACCATTCCGCCAAACCTGGCACGGTCCCGCAGGCGAGTCAGCAACACCCTGTGATTGACTGTGTCGAATGCAGCTGAAAGGTCTAGCAGGACCAGTAAGGTCTGACAACCCTGGTCCAATGCAAGACGGAGATCGTCAACCAAGGCCACTAATACAGTCTCCGTACCATACCCAGGTCGAAAACCAGACTTTAAGGGGTCAAGGAAACAGGTGCAGTCCAGATGTTTCTGGAGCTGCTGTGCCACAGCCCGTTCAATAACTTTCCCTAAAAAGGGAAGGTTAGAGAGCGGCTGGTAACTGGCAGGAGAATCAGTGTCAAGAGATGGTTTCTTGAGCAGGGACCTAACCACAGCCTACTTTAGGCAGTCAGGCACCCCTGCCCTTCCAAAGGGAGGCACTAACCACCCCAGCCAGCAACGGCCGTAATGCCTCCTGACTGGCTTTCACCAACCAGGATGGGCATGGATCTTGTTTGCAAGTGGTGGCACGAACGGATCCCAACAAGGACTCCACATCGGCAGGCGACACCATCTGAAACCGATCCCACAAAACAGGACAGGACGGGGCATCCATACCCCCAAGAAGATCCTCTGCAATAACTCTGGTATCGAAATCGTGGCGGATGCGAGCAATCTTATCTACAAAGTACTCAAGTCACAGCTGTCATTGGATTGCTCCAGGTCCAGGTGGAGGCAGGCAGGACTGACCAAGCCGCTCACCACCCGGAAAAGCTCCGCTGGACGTGACTTTGCAGATGCAATGAGGGCAGCAAAGAATTGCTTCTTTGCTGCCTGCACCTCCACAGCATAGCTCTTTAAACTGCTCTTATGCAGCGATCGATCAAACTTGTTGCGGGTCTGGCGCCACCATCGCTCTAACCACCTGCTCTCCCGCTTCAAACACCGCAGGCCCTCAGTAAACCAAGGACACCTGTGGGAGACTCGGGAGGGCAGCGGACGTCTGGGAGCCACTCTGTCAATGGTCTCAGCCAACAAGTGAGGCCCAAACTGACTCCCCTGGAACTTTATGAAAATCATTTAGGACTAGCACAGCTAGATATGCAAGGCTCTAAAATCCAGAAATGGGGTGAAAAAATATCTAACACAAGCTGGGAATTTTTGGCTTCAGAAAGAATGATTGCAGTTAGGGAAGTATTTCTGGCTGATGATGAAATGCTTACGGATATTCTGGCCTTAGTTAATGAAATAACAACTATGATTAGGGGAGAGGTTTTGTCAACTTACAGACCCACAAGTAGGAAGAAGAAGTTACAACCGCCATAGTTTGATGTTGAGTGTCTGCAATTAAAAGCTGAGGTGAATAGAACAGCAAGGCATATTAGGGTAATTAAAACTCTGCAGAATATTAAAGCATATGTAGATATAAAATCCTTCTATAGGAAAACCGTTAGGATTAAGAAGCTAGAGTACCAGAGATATTTGTGAGGATGTCTGGGAGATGCTGTTTCACACAAAGATAGTACAAAGTTTTGGAACCTGGTCAACAACAGAGCCCTGTTTAACAACCAGGTGCATTTTCCTGTTGTCCCTTCAAATCTGTGGGTTATCCACTTTATTGACATTTTCAAAAGATTTCCTGATATTCATGTAAGTGAAGGGGACCTGGATCTAGTTACACTTCCCCCCATGGCAACCTGTTTTGCCTTTAGAGATAAGATTACTTATCTCTAAACTTCCAGCCAGAAAGGCTCCAGGAGAAGATGCCCTACCTGGGGAATTATTTCGTTAAAACTTGGACTGGTGGGTCCCTATTCTATGTAAACTGTTTGACCATATTAACTTTTTTGGCGTCCCACCTTCAGGATGGAACACCAGTATTGTAGTCTCCATATTTAAAAAAGGCAACAGGCTTGACCCTGGTAATTATTGCCCAATAAGCTTAATTGATATTCTTGCCAAGCTTTACATAAGATTTCTATTGGATAAATTAGAAATCTTATGTAACAGCCCTATTAACAATGGGCTAAGGATAGTAATTTTTTTCTGGAGGAGCAAGCTGGTTTTTGAGCTGGTCATTCAACTATAGATCATTGCTTTTTGCTGTTACATCTAATTGAAAAATATGTTAATACCAGGGGCAGAAAATTGAATGCTACTTTTGTAGATTTACGAGCTGCTTTCGATACTGTGTAGATAGGAATATCCTATGGTCAAAACTGAACCAAACAAATATGGATAAAAGATGAGTCTTGTTAATACAGATGTTGTATAAGAACACCTTCTTGAAAGTTAGATTAACGCAAGCTGGACATCTGACAGAGGCTATACCAGTAACCAACGGAGTGAAACAGGGATGTGTGTTGACCCCTTTCCTATTTAATTTCTTTATTAATGATTTAATATTGGAATTATGGGATATGTTATACCTTCCAGTCCAGATTCAGGGAAGGAGACAACTTTCAGTACTCTTGTATGCGGATGATATGGTACTGCTTTTCACCTCTGAAATCGGCCTACGTAGGCTTTTTCGGGCATTGGGTTTGTACTGCAGAAGGAATCATCTTTCTGTTAACTATGATAAAACAAAGATCATGGTTTTTGCTAAGCGAGTGAATGGCAGTTGGATGCCATTTCCTTGGAACAGGTGAATAAGTATAAATATCTTGGAGTAATGTTTTCCTCTCAGGAGTCATCCTTTGGACATAATAAAATTTAAAATGACCCAGAAAGCAAACGGAGTTTGTAAGTTTTGGAGAACGGTTGGTGGAAGTTTAGTACTCTCAGCTTTGAAACTTCTAGACCATAAATTAAGACCCCATGCTGTGAACGGGGCTGAGATCTGGGGCTATACTAAGGTAGAGGAGCTGGAGGTCTTTCAAAATAAGGCACTCGGTGTTTTGGGTGCAGCTATGTGCACGCCTACATGTATGTTGAGAGCTGAAACTGGAGTTTTACCAGTAGAGATGAGAACTCATTCCAGACTCTTCTCTTACTGGTTTAAATTAGAAAGTATGTCAGACAGCTTGCTTCCAAAGTTATGTTGGCAGGAGAAGCAAAATGATGGTTTCATCTCATTATGGAAAGGCAGCCTGGTGTGTTTAGCTGAACGGATAGGTCTTTCTATTGCCTTTTTGAGGAATTATCCTGTGTCGAAAGCTAAAACCTTGATCTTAGATCATCTTAAAGACATTTATATGCAAAATGATTTAGCATTATTGTCACAAAGCAAAATGGCTCCTATGTTTTATAAGATCGTATTTTCATTGTATAACTTGTTTACTGTAATAATATTGTTAAATGCTATTGTGTTTTAAGTTTGTTTGGATTTGTTTTGAGCTATGGTCAAGACAATAAAGGAATATTGATTGATTGATTAGGGGAGAAGTGAATATTAGTAAAAGTCCAATAATGCTGTGTAAATATCCACAGAAATGAAGAAGCAGTGTGGCCTAGTGACTAAGTTGTTAGACTTGGATCTGGAAAAGCCAGGTTCAGTTCCTGTCTTGGCTATAAGCTCCCTGGGTGGGCCTCAGGCAAATCACTGTCTTGCAGCCTTGTTTCTCCATCTATAAAATTGGAATAAGAATGACCTACCCAAGTGGGTGAAGCAGGGCCGGCCAAAGGGTTTGAGGGGCCATGTGCCAAGCCTTGCTGCGGGGCCCCAAAGGCTTGCTGGTCTGCTGGTGGCTTTGCCACCGGCGGGTTGGCAGAACCTTATGACTGGCAGAGCTCTAGGGAGGGGCTTGTCCATTGTAGGCAGAGCCTCCAAAAATCCAGTAACAAAGAGTTTTCAGTGTTAAGATGTGATGGACAGAATATTAGTTTACACTGGGAACTCCTTGCTGCTGAGTAAAACCCTGTCACTTGGAGACTGAGAGAACCCTCCTACTAGCATCTCATCCAGTAAGTGGATGGGACTCCAGTAGGACAACTCGCTCTCTCTCCATCAGTGGTAGTGCCATAGCAGAATAAAAAAATCCTGTTCACATATTTAAAACATACAAATCCTCTGGGCCACATCAAAATAGCTGCATGCTATTAACAATACTTGATCACACAAGCACGTTCATATTTAGTAAAAATAACATGTGAGGAGCCACTCGCAGAAGAACAGAAGGTTGCTACCTTGTAAATAAGGTTCTTTGAGATGGCACCTAACATTCTCACAAATACCCACCCTTCCAGCCTTGCATAGAATTTTTTCCTTCTATTTCTAGAAAGGGTTGGAAGGAACTGTCATTCTGAGGGGGCGTGCACTTTTTATACTACAGGAGCTCGAGACCATCATGTGGCTATTATTTGAACAGGGTGATCACGCACAACCCAATTGTGAGAATGTTGGGAGCCATCTCGAAGAACCTTCTTTACAAGGCAGCAACCTTCTGATCGGCACATGGGGAGGAGCTGTTTGTAAACAAACAGCTTTATCTCTCAGTCCGAATCTCGTGGTGCGGGGCTTCTCCCTCAGAGGCTGCCGCAGGGCCATGTGCCTGGGCACCGGTGGCACATGCCTCGGGCTGGCCCTGGGGTGAAGTAGACAAGGACACCCAAAATCAGAACCCAAAGTGATTAGATTTGACTGGGTCTGGAATTGGGTGGCCTCTGGAGCTGCAGTGTCTCCCTAGCTCGGGTGGGAGCTGCTAAACTTTTACCCACCAGGCCCAGCCAAGGAGAGACTGGGGTTGGGTCTGGCATTGCTATTGCACTCTCTCTACCAACATCTAATGGGGGCAGCATACAGGGGCGATAGGGGGTGTCCACAATTCTGAAGTGTCCCAAATTGTGGCCCTCAGCTGTATTTGTCTGTAGCTGAACTACCTCAGAGGTGGGGAACCTTTTCCCTCCCATGGGCCACTTTGGAAATTAATACAAACTCTGCAGGCCAGATAGGAGTTGGGGGGCAGAGGACAGGGGGTGGGGTGGGGTTAAGGGGTGTGCGCAGGATGCGGAGGGTCCAGATCATGGATCTTTGCCGTGGATTCATCCTCATCTCGTATGAGTGATCCCTTCCCCTGAACTCGCTATTTCACCACTTGTGGGTATTGCTCTGGAGCTGTTGTGTATATCTGGCCTCCCTTGGTCACTCAGGTTCGCAGCTTCTCACCAACTTCATCTGGTGAGAAGGCTGTGACCATTTTTATCAGATTCGGATATGGCCACCGTCATCCATGCCATTGTAACCTCAAGGCTAGACTATTGCAATGTGCTCTATGTGGGCTTGCCCTTTGATGACTGTTTGGAAGCTTCCATTGGTGCGGAATGAAGCAACCCATCTTCCATCGGGGGCAGGCCACCGGGAGCACATTACACAAGTGCTCCAGAGTCTGCACTGGCTGCCAGTAGCTTTTCGGGCAAAATTCAATGTGCTGGTTTTGACCTAAATAGCTTGGGCATCAAGTAACTGAAAAAAACCCACCTCTTCCCTCATGTTCCGTTGTGGCCTCTATAGTCAGCTGGGATCGCCCTCTTGCTAGTACCATCTGTCCATGAGGTTTCCACAACAAGGGCACGCAGAGAGGCAGTCTCAGTGCCTGCTGAATGATTATGGAACTCCCTCCTCTTGGAGATCCATCAAAGACCAAGCCTGCTCATCTTCCAGAAGCGATGCAAGGCCTTTTTGTTTGGCCAGGAGTTTTGCAGGTAGGGATAGGGTTGGGTGGACAGGTTAGGGAAGGGGATTCTTTAGCTGTTTTATATGTTTTTCTACTATTAAGCTGCTCTGAGCCTTAAGGGCAGGGTAAAAACTGGAATTATATATATATATATATAATATGCTTAAACCCAGGACATTTGCACACAAGACACTGTCCACCCACCCACTATACATGTTACAGGGCCCCCATAGGGCAACACTGCAGCCCTGCAACGTGTATAGTGGGTGGAGAGTGTCTTGAGTGAAAATGCCCCCAGAGTAACTGCAGTTTGAATCTTTGTGTGTACAAAGTTGTATACTTGAAACAGGATGATTTTTATTTATTTATTTTATTTTATTTAAAAAAATTTTAGTCGCCCCGTCATGCCTACGGCATCCCAGGGCGACATGCAACAATATAAAAACAACAATTTTTGTTTTTTAAAACCATTAAAACATAACAATATAAACAGGGTTGGGAAAATAAAATAAAATAAAAGGTATAAAATAAATGATGAACAACACTGTTCCGTGGTGGACTCCACATTTCATTGTTAAATGAAATATCCATTACATGATACAGGCTGGGCCGTTCCAGCGTCAGCCTTCTCTCCGGAAGAATGATCTGATCTCTGAAGATTAATTACCTGTGACAGTGGTGATTTACTTATCCCCAGAGAGGGCTCATTCCATCAGAGCCAGGGATGATGATTTCAGTTAGTCAAGACAAGAGATGCTTCAAAGGGATCTTTCAGAGCTAGCTTGGTTGGAAGCAAAATGAATGATGAAATTAATTGTTGACAAATGCAAGATAATGCTACTGGAAGGAAAAATTAGACCCACTCTTACAAATTACTGAGTTCTAAATTAACTATAATTGCGCAAGAAAAAGAAGGTTCGGGCATCACTATGCACATCGCAATGAGAACTTCTTCCAAAGGTGGCACGTCTCTGGTTAAAAAACAAAAAAATGGAACCAAACCTTGTAGGATAAATAACAGGGTAGAAACTGATACTGCAAATATTCAAATTCCAGAATAGAAATCAAGGAGATCTGTTTGGGGAATTTCTAATGGCATTTCCAAACTTTTAATCAAATTGAACCTGCAAGGATATTGTCTCCACACCCTAGAAAATAAGAGGTTCCAATGTAAGGGGGCAGGGGGAGAAACGAACTCCCTCTTAAGTTGTGTGAGAGCCAGGGAAATGAAGTGTATAACAGGGGAGAGGAGTACCTGGGTAAGTGCTGTCAGGGTGCAGCCCAGCACGTCACACAATTGGGGTAGGTGGAGGGATTTCTGCTCAAATCTCCTTTATTCATACACACTGTCCCACGATCATCTCAGGTTCCATATACAGAGTCCGTATCAGTTTCACAGTTCCTCGGATAGTCGCAGTCTCTAATTAGTTATGGCCCTGAAGACAGGGCTGTTGGACTCGTGGGTGTCTCAAGCCCGGTTGATGATTCAGCACCTGGGGTTTTGCCCAGAAGATTGGATGAGAGTAGGGCAGAAAGCTTTTAAGAAGCTGTTGCACCAAAGGCTCCTGGATCAAGTGGGTCAAACGGAGCAAGCTCTGCTGGCCACTCAAAAGGTAGCCCCTGGGATAGAAATATATAGACCTTTATCTTCAGGTCTTAATTATCTTTTTACTTGGCAGGAACCTGAGAGGAGGGTAGCATTCACAAAAATGTGGTGCAATGTGTTCCCCTCCGCATTAGTGGAGGGTAGATATAAGGGTACTCCCTGTACCCAGAGACAGTGTGAACTCTGCGACTCAGGGGAAGTGGATTCAGTGGAACATATTATCTTATACTGTCCCGCCCTGGTCGGGCTCCGGCTTAAGTACTTTAAGGGCGATCTCCTTGACCTGCTCTCGCGTCCAGATACTTGGACACTACGGCGGCTGCTGAGCCTGTGTGATTTTCCTCTCACCCGGGCGGTGGCCAGTTTTGCTCGTGCTGCTGTGTTAGTAAGAAAATCCATCCTAAGGAATAGGTAAACTCTCCCCAGGGTCCCAGGAGACCAAGGCAGTAGTCCCTATGGGCAATAAATCACCTATAGGCCTTACAGCATTCAAACTCGTGGCCAGTTAAGTTATTAGGTTTTGACGTATAGATTGATGATATATTTAGGTTGACTAATTTTGTCTGTGCTTTTATTTCTGTAAAGTGGCAGTGGGACTGTATGACCAGTCGTTCAAGCTTTATATTGTTGTTGTAATGTTGTATTTACTTATATTGTAATAGCCAAAGGGCTTCACAATAAATCTTATTCATTCAATTAGTTACACAATTCCTCTTACAGGATAGCTCTACTGGCCACGCACTGGTTCCTCCTGTAGCCAGTCAGGCCTTCAGCTAAGGCACCACTCTATAGGCTCTTCTAGATCCAGAAACGATGCAGCCCCTTCCTGCCTCAGGTTTCTGTTCCCCAACCCAGTCTCTCTCCAGAGCTGCCGTTTAACTTTGTTCCCAAACTCCCAGTCTCTCTTCCAAGTAGCTCTCCAAACTGCTCTACAGAGCTGCCCTTATGCTCTGTTTCCTCATCATAGCTTCCCCTCAACAGCGCTTCCCTTCTGAGCTCCCAGCTCAGAGTTGTCTCTGTTGCAGAGTAATAACTGATTCGCAATCAGTAAGGACAAATGCAGCTGAAGGTTTAAAACAGAACTTTACTTAAGCTTTCTCAGGCACAGATCCTTAGTTACATCTAGCTAGTAGTAAGACAAAATGGAGACTGAGACAATGAGAGAGAAGGGAAGAAGGAGTGGTTACACAAAGGAATTCAACTGTAAAACCCCGTCTCCCTTCCATGTACACATAAACTTAGCAGTGCCATCTGGTGGCTCTATAGTCAATCACTGTTCTTAATACAGCAGGCATTAACTTATGGATGTTGCATACACCAACACCCCTTCTCAACAGACAGAAGTTAACCTACTAAACTCATTTTACTTAGTAGCTTTCGGTGGTGCTCTCCTGCTAAAAGTTTTGTCAGGGCATCTGCTACCATGTCTTCTGTAGCTGCCTTTGTCCATTTGTCGTGTTCCCCTTCTGACGTTTGTGAGACGTCTTCCCGTGTTGATGGCTCAGATAGTCTGTCGGTACTTGCTTTGTAGGACAGGCGGTTGGGCGGTTTGCCTTTATTTTCCCTGGTAGATCTTCTGATTTCAACATCTGCAGGTGATCGGGTTTGTTCCTGCATCTCAGTTGAGCTTGTGCTGATTTCAACTGTTTGTTCAGGACGCTCTTCTCCTCCTGATTCAGGACATGCTTCTTCTCCTGATTCTTTTAAGGACATTACACTGTTGATTGGGTTTTCTTCGAAAGTCATGCTGTTGCTGATAGTTACTTTGTCTGTGTGTGGGTTGAGGATTTTGTATCCTTTGGAGTGTTCGCTATATCCAACAAGAATCCCTTCCACAGCTCGGTTTTGTAGTTTGGTCCATTTCTCTTCCGGAATGTACACGTATGCCCTGCATCCAAACACTTTGATGTGTCCCACACTAGACTCCATACCAGAGTTCATATGGGGTTTTACTCACTGTTCTTGAGTAGAGTCAGTTCTGTAGATATGTTGCCGTAACTACTGCCTCGCCCCAATATTTTTCTGGCAGTCCGGAGTCCGTCAACATGCACATGATCATTTCTGTTAAGGTTCTGTTCTTTCTTTCAGCTACCCCATTTTGCTCGGGCGTGTATGGTACCGTCTTCTGGTGCTTTATCCCGTGGGCTCTCAGGAAGTCTTCAACTCTCTTTCCCGTGTATTCGCCTCCGTTGTCAGTTCAAAGTAAGAGCAGCTTACGTTGGAATCTGTTGCTTGTCATGGTTATGTAGTCCTTTAATTTTTCCAGTACTTCATCCTTATGCTTCATGAGATATGTGACTGTGTATCTTGACTAGTCATCTATGAATGTCATTATGTATCTGTTCCCACCAGATATGGGTACTTTCATGGGGCCGCACACATCGCTGTGTATGAGGTCAAGTGGCTTGGAGGTTCTTGTCTGGCTTACCTTGGGGAGCGTTGCTCTGGTGGCTTTAGCTTTGATACAGCATTCACATGCTGTATCACTATCAGGTCTTTTGTCAGCTGTTGTCTTTGCAGTTCCTTTATACTTTTCCGGGTGCCTGTGACCCAGGCTCCGATGCCACAGATGAATACAGTCCTTGTGTTGCTCGTGTGCAGAGAGTTTTGCTTGTTCCTTGGTTGCACTCAAGCGATACAGGTGCTCATCTGCATAGGCTCTGGCTAGGACCCTTGCCCCCTTTTGGATTGTGCATTCATTACCCCGGAATTTGACAGTGAGCCCTTTCTCTGTTAGGCGTTTAACAGATAGGAGTCCTCCCTCTAAGCCAGGTACATATAGCACATCCGTTACTGGTATTGCTAGTGTGCCTCCGTGTGGCTTGTTGCAAATGAGAATTCCTTCGCCAATACCTTCTGCAGTGATGCTGCTTCCATCAGCGAGGTATATCTCTTCTTTGTTGCTTGGGTCCAGTACCATGAAAAAGCTCTTGTCACTGGTCATGTGACTCGTGGCTCCAGAGTCAACACACCAGTCCTGTGATGAGTTGGTCTGTGTTGCTCTAAAACATCCACTCCACTGTTCTGTGGTTGTGTCACTGGTTGTAGTCTTGGCCCTTTACGTAGGCATTTGTGGAGATCGCTTTTGTTGTTCTGCCTTCCATATAGAGCAGTCTTTCTTTAGGTGTCCTTCTTTCTTGCACCGATAACATGCCCTTGTTTCCTTCTTGTGCAATCTGTTATCTGCAATTCTCAGGGCAGTTTCCTTAACCTGTCCCTGATTGTCTCGTGTGATTTCTTTCCTGTGCTGGAATTCATCCATGACTCTCCCTTTTACAAATTCCAGTGTTAGTTCTGCCTCAGGCCTTGTCTCTAGGGCGTTTATGAGGGCGCTGTATGATTCAGGCAGGCTGCAGAGAAGTAAGGCCGCCACATGGTTGTCTTTTTTCTCTTCACCGATGCCTTGCAGTTGTGCTACACTTCCAGCATTGAATTTATGTGATCCTGCATCTCCTTCCCTTTACCAAGTCTCATCTGGTACAATTTCCTTAGGAGAAACAGCTTACTGTTCAAGCTGGTCCTTTCATGCAGCTTCTGCAGTGCATTCCACATGCCCTTTGCTGTGGCCTCCTCCCTTATGTGGATTAACTGGTCATCTTCTACTAGCAGGCTTATGGTTGCCTTTGCCTGTCTGTTCTTTCTATCCCACTCCTCAGGGTTTTCTACAGGTCTGTCTGTAGTGATCACCTCCCACTGGTCATCTTTGGATAGGAGCATTTCTATTTTGAATTTCCACAACTGGTAGTTTGTGTTATTCAGCTTGCAGACTGAAAGCTTTAATTCAGAGCTGCTGGCCATGCTTGCTTCCCTCCCCTCAGATTGGGATTCTGGTTCTTCTGCTCACTTACAGTTAGTAGGCCTCCTCTGGGAGTTTCCTTTGGGCCTCTTTTCCTTTCAGCTCACTTCCAGTCTTTAGAGTTGTTCTGGGCTGTTCTGAAGAGGTCTGGGCCCATAACCTGTTGCAGAGTAATAACTGATTCGCAATCAGTAAGGACAAATGCAGCTGAAGGTTTAAAAACAGAACTTTACTTAAGCTTTCTCAGGCACAGATCCTTAGTTACATCTAGCTAGTAGTAAGACAAAATGGAGACTGAGACAAAGAGAGAGAAGGGAAGAAGGAGTGGTTACACAAAGGAATTCAACTGCAAAACCCTATCTCCCTTCCATGTACACATAAACTTAGCAGCGCCATCTGGTGGCTCTATAGCCAATTATTGTTCTTAATACAGAAGGCATTAACTTATGGATGTTGCATATACCAACAGTCTCTTGGTTGGCTCAGCCACGCCCAATCTCAGGTGTGAGGCATCAGGCACTGTCCTTGACTTACTCCAGTGTCTGAGCCTCACCTAGCACCTTCGCCCCACTGCTGGTGCTAGCTCCCTTCAAGGGCCAGAGGAAACACACGCCCTCGGCCCTGCTACCCAGCATCTGGTCTTTTTTCCTGCGGAACATGAGCCAACTCCAAGATCTTAAAAAGCACAAGGAACTCTAGGGAGTGACTCCAAAGGTTCACAGGATAGAGCTGTTCTTGACTGGAAGGCAATGTTTGCAAGTGGCAGGATACGTTCCTTTCCTTGACCCACCCATGCCTTTTCCTACAGCAGTAATCCAGCAAAGAAGCTTTCTGCCTTCCCCTGCAGCGTGGGACATAGCTCACTGGTTTTGTTACCTGTATTTGTAAATAAAATTGTTTTCTGTTAATTCAGGCACGGAGGGGCTCTGGTCACTTCCGATCTCTGCTTATGGTGGATTTGTATAATAGGCTGTATTTCTTTGTTGGTGGCTATTTCTTATGGCACAGTTTGGGTGTGGTGAATCCTGCATTGGTGCAGGGGTGAGACTAGATGGTCCTCAGGGGTACCTTCCAGCTGCAAGGGTATAGGGGCAGGTGTGGAAGGAGTCTCAGGGGGGTGGGGTGGGGTCTCATTCCATATTCTGCATCGGGGTCCATTCCAATCTAGCTGTGCCCCAGCTCTGTGGGTCTAGGAGTAAACAGGATAAGCACAGAGCAAAACATCTAAGGAAAACAGTTGCAGCTGTTCTCATCTTCCACTCCCACCTCAAATGTGTTTTGGAAATATCAAACCAAAATTTGCTTTTGATTGCAACCAAGTTCCCAGTTAATCAATAACAATAAAGTTCAATGATAGTCTCGGGCGGGGGCTGAAAGTTACCCACAACAGTCCTTAAAAGGAAGTGATAATATAGTTACTGCTGGTTAATTTTTCTGTATCTAGATTTATTTATTTATTTTTTTAAAAAGAAACTTATGGGTGTATTTAGCCTGCAGAACAAAGAAAGGCCTCACTGCTTGAGACAAAAGAAACAAAACCAAAACTTTTCTAAACAGGATTTCCTTCTTCATCTAGTCAGATTTGGAAAGGAAATGGGACGTTGAATTATCGATGTTTTGCATGGGAGCGTCTGAAAACTTTGTGGCATAATCTGACCCAGCCACCTCCTCCTGGGCCAGAGAGCTGGCGATAGGGTCGCAGTACAAAACCATGTTTATATGAGTCTGTTTTTAAGACTGGGCAAAACGTGTTAAAAATACAGCCTCCCCCCCCCCCCCCGTTTTTCTCTCTTGCAGAGATGCTGAAAAATAACATCCTCTCCAAACTTCCCCAGACTTTACAGTTTCGAGTCTGGTCCCTCTGCTCAGATCCCTGGCAACAGGATATATAGCCTTGGCTGACCTACAGTGGTTAAATCACAAGTGTTTTGTTAGCTGCTCGGCAGAAGACAGGAGGATAATGGACACCACGCAATAAGGCAATACTACTAATCAGCACTTCAAAACTGTCTCCAAACATGCAGTCTTTCTATTGTTCCCGAGAAGTAAGTACGGTTTATTACCCTCATTGCACAGATAACATTGAGACATAGTTTTTCTGTTTGACTAAGGGCACGTAGTAAAACCCAGGGAAATCCTAAAGGCTGGTATACATAAACATAAGGGGTATAGCAAGCCTGTGCAGGGGGCTGGCCTCCTATCCCAATTATGCCCCACTCCAACGGCATGGGGGGGAGGGGCTTCCTAGCTGGTGTCCCTTCCGAGGCTCAGCCTTCTCTGCAGAGGTTTGAACGACATCTTTTATTGGACTAACTGCTGTGTGTGAGAATAAACAAGCTTAGCCAGTAGAAATATATACACTGAGCAAATGCTGGTTGCTCATTTTAACCCACAGCAGTTGGTCCAATAAAAGATATTATTCAAACCACCTTGTCTCCATCTCTGCATCTAATTAAGGAGTCACTGGGATGAATTGCAAATCTGGAAGGGCTGAAGGTTAGCCTGCATTTGGGGCAATTAAAGATAAAATGGCTTTATTACAGCTGTCTCAACAAGCCAGCTGAAAGATAGCCCAGGCTCCAATCAGCCAGTAAAACTAGCTCTTCAGGACAGAAAGATTGTTAAGCTACCTCTGTGACCTACTCCAATAAAATACTCTTGTAGAGTATGACTCTGTTTAAAAGGAAATAAAAACTCAACAACCCATCCAGCAAGCTGCTGAGTGTGATTTCCTGAGCTGCCGAAGTCCAGATGATTCTCGTTTTCTCACACCTGGAACTCCCTTTCCCTGAATGTATACCGAAACCCAAGCCTGCCCATCTTCCAGAGGCGGTTAAGACCTACTGCTTGGCCAGGAATTTGGTGGGTGGAGATAGGCTTTAGAGCAGGGGCTGCCAAGAAATAGATTGTGATCCACCGGTGGATTGTAAACTAATGTCCAGTAGATGACAGGTGGGGGGAGAGCCTCTTAAGAGATCCCCTCTGGGGAGGAAAGAGGGACTGGCACCCCAGGGGGTGTCTTCAGGGAGGAGCGGCGGGACTAGGATAACAACTTCAGTGCAGCAGGAAAAGCTCTCTCTAAGGGGGAGCGCTCCTCTCAACTCATGAGGCCACTTGATGAGGGGCCCGAAAACTGGGAGCTAGTGGGACATCTAACTCCACCCCCAACCCGCCAATGCAAGTTTGTTTCTCCTGGACTCTGTAGTTGACGAGAGTCTAAAAACGCCCCCTGTGACTGACTTGCAAGAATTTAGTGAACAAAGCTTTCCTTTTGATGCAACTGACCCCATCTCAAACAGACAGGGGCAGAGAGTTTGCTGTCCTAATCCATTCACCAAATATTTACACCAGCTGAGAACTTTGCATAGTGAAAATAACAAAAGAGCCAGGAGGGAAGGAGCGCTTGAGAAGGATATTCTTTTACTTACTTTTGAACTCAGGAGTATTACACTGAATACAAACCCACTTGGCATCTGGGATTAGTCCATACATATCCTTGTTCAATCCCCTTGTTGACCAGCCCAAGAGAAATAATGGAATTTTCTAATATTCCTAATGATTCTGCCAACAGTTCTATGGAATTGCAGTGAGTCTGGCATTCCTGAACTCTGAGCTTGTTTGGATGTTTCTAGTAATCTTGCCTAGACTACATCTTGGACCAGTCTAATGTTAAACGAGATTGATTTGGACCAGGCCATGTAACTGACTTTCCTGCATTCATACATAATGTGTGGACCACTCCCTTATCATTCACATTGCCACTCATTATGGTGATCTAGGTACAGCGGCTTGTGAGTGGGTATCCCAGTGTCCATTCAGAGTAGGGCTGTGTATGGGGTCCAGTATTTGTAGCTGTGGTTTTAGTATTTGCATTTATTTGTATCTTTGCCTGTGTTTACTACATTTTCCCCATCGTTGCCAATGGGCATTTTTACACACATCTTAAAGTTCTGGATTTTTCAATCTTCTGGGTTTACAAGCCCACAAGTAAGTTCCGGATGCATTTTTCACACACACACTGCCCTGAGGCAATTCCTGGATGCGTTCTTCACACAAACACTGCCCTGAGGCAGCCTAAAGTAGCCGCAGCTGTAGACACAAGGGGCTGCCATGGAAACCAAGTGACCACAGCTGCCCGGAGCAAAGCAGTTTATCAGGAGAATTTTTACACACAACAGTTCTGGGAGAAGTTTATTTATTTATTTATTCAGAAGTTCAAAGGGCAAGATGTTTAAGATCTGGGTGAATGATTTAGAGACACAGAAAGTTCAGGATGTAACAGCAAACATGCAGGAGAAATGTGTGTGTAAAAACACCCACCGTGGAAAACGCAGTGAACATGGGTCTCTGCATACGGGTTATTTTGGCGCAGAAGTGTAGTGAGGATCTGTCAGTTTGACAGGTCTATAAAGAAAGGAAAATGCAGTCAAAAATTGCTGCTAAGTCTGCTACCAACTACCAATACGGCTAGCTTGGTGGGGAGGTTATTAGCTTAGGGAGGGCAGAATGGGGCATGGATCCGGCTCAGGGGGATCACTGGCTTGAGAGAAAGCGAGACATGTAGCTGGCTTGGGAGAGGGGAGAATGGAACAAACGGGGGGCTGAGTCAAGTGGGGAGTTGCTGGCTTGGGAATGGGAAAATGGGACAAGGGTCTGACTTGAGGGGGTCACTGGCTTGCAGGAGGGGAGGAATAAGGTTTCCAAGGACTCCCCATTAATACATGCTGGCTGGGTCTGGCTGCAGGTCTGAGACAGCGGTAGCCCCTGCAGGTGGGGAGGATTCGCTACAGACTCCCCAAGCAGGTAGCTAAACTGAGAGCCCGAGAGCAGCCCAGCTCCCAAGCTGGATACTGTCCAGCTGCTGTCCAGCCGTTTTGGGGGTCTAGGTCAAGATCTTGGATATTATGTTTTTGGGGAAATGGTGGGTTCACTCAACTTGAATACACAGACCTAGTATCAGATATGGAACGCAAAAGAGGGGTGTTTTTTTTGCATTTATTTGTACAGCCCTTATTTGGAGCAAGCCTAGGCCAAAAATCCAGAATCCACGTGTGAGACTAGTCTAAACCGGTGTTCAGGCCCAGGATTAGAACCAGCACCCTTGAGGATGTCCTAGCCAGCTGCACTGTGCCACTGAGTCAGCCCTCTGGTTTAGGCTTCTTCCTTGCCTACTAGTAGGCTCTTGATTTGAGCACCCTGTTGGGATTCCCTGCCCACAGAGATTCCAATTGGCTACTACTTGTTTAACACCCACCCAACAGGAACAGGAAACCAGGTGGAGGAGCAATGCATAGGCCCTGTTCTTCAGCCCCGATAGTGGCTTCAAGCCTGTGTTTTCCAGTTCCTGGTTCCATCGTCCCTGTCAGGTTGATATCAAGCCCACTTGTCTGCCTGCTGTATCCCTGGCCTGCCTGTCCCAATTCTAGCTCCTTGTCCTGCCCCCTCTCAGTTTGGACTGACTTCGGTCTTGACCCTTTGGCTTGTCCCTGGCTATGTTTGCAGATTGCCCAACTCTGATTTGACTCTTGTCTGGTCCAGATCCAACTCATGACTGGTCCTGATCCTCTCGCATCTCAGTCTGGGCTCTGACCTGATGCTTGAAATCTGGACTGACCTATGCTTCGGCTAGTTGTATAACTGACCACTTGGGGCACCACCATTGTATAGATACTTGTAGTTCCAGTCCAAGAGGAAAGCTAGATAGGTCTGAGTCATTTTGTGTGTGAATGATCTGCATACCTGAACCAGTCTAAGAGGAATTAGATCAGTCCAAGGAGCCTAATGAAGACAACACTTGTGGAAACTCTCAAGGAAATTGCATGGATCTGGGATGAACAACAGGCAGACATAGTTGATTTTGCACCAATAAACAGTTTCTCCTTCTTGCTGAAGGGCTAGCTTTCAAAGGCTTGGTATATGCACAGCTTTACTGCTCTGAGTAGTCCCACTGAAGTCCCAGTGGAGAGTAAAGTTAATCAAGACTGTAAGTATTTGCAGGGTAAGGGACTTGCTATGTAAGGAATAATCTGGCTGTTCCACCAACTCTTTGCATCCCAGTGACAAGACATGCTGTGATCATTACTTGTACCTAACTCAGCCTTGATCACTTGTACCTAACTCCTGCTGATACCCTCCATCCAGTACAATCTGTTACCTGAGGTCTGTGTACTCATATCCTCACCACATGGACTAACCAGCCATCATTCTTGATGTAACCAAGCCAAGCAAGTGCACCTGGGACCTCGCATCATCGTGAATGTTACACTCCTTGTCTCTCCTGCTGTTCCCCTTCCTTCGTCTCTCCCCCGTCTCTCAGATTGTAAGCCCTAGGGCAGGGACCATGTCTATTCAATTACTTTGTAAAGCACCAGGTACATTGCTTGCGCTATATAAATGCTTGCTAATAATAATAATCTTACTGTAGCCAAAAGGTATTTGTATTTTGCTACAAACCACTCCTGGTTAAACCTCAATCTCTTCCAATTTAACGGCCTGTGAATCCACTCACACTTTAGGGTCTTGGCCATTGAAAACATGTTACAAACCCATTTCAGATTGTACTAAGGAGGGTTCGCCCCATTCATTCTGGAGAGTGCTAAACAGTCTTCTGTGCCTTCCAAAGTTTTTCCAATTCAGCACAAATACAACAGTGAAACCGACAAGGCCAACCGTGCTAGCCTGCTGCCTGTAAAGCAGCTCTGGATTAACGTTCTTAAAGTGCAGGCAGGGAGGCTGTCGAGCTCTTAAAGTCTTCCCATTAGGATTTCTGCTGCACTTGCACTTTGTAAATCGAAAGCCTAATCAGCAAATTGACTCCCACGTAGCTTGCTGTCTGTCTGAAGAGCTGTGTGTCTGCGTGGGCTTTATATATGTGGGTGTCTCAGGGCTATAACTTTCAAGCGAAGAGTCCTGAATTCTCAAAAGTATATATAAACCATGGCCTCCAAGTCACAGTGGGAGAATGTCAATACCCAACTTAAAATTCTTATTAGACATTTATATAGCACTGTCCCCAGCTTCAGTGTTGCCCCCAACCTGCAGAGGCAGAGGACTGAGGTTGAAAGACCAAGCCTAAGGCCGTTTTTAGACGTGTGCAGCAGCGCCCGCGCTTGTTTTCCAAAAGACCCAGCAGTCCGATTTACACGTGATGCCACCGCCGAATACGCGCATGCGCGGGCGATGTGCATCCATTTCCGGCCGCGAACTGACCGGGTCGGCGATCGAGGCTGGTCATATGCGGCCGGAAATGGATGCGCATCGCCTGCGCATGCGCGTATTCGGTGGCAGCATCACGTGTAGAACGGGCTGCCGGGTCTTTTGGAAAACAAGCGCGGGTGCCGCCGCGCTCGTCTAAAAACGGCCAAAGTGTGGGGACATGGAGCCTAAGTGGTAAGTGAGCCCAATATGTGAGACTGTACAATATCTTTACTTTACTGCTTACATGGCGCATAAGTTAAGCCTTAACTTACAATTTTCACGCTTTTTGGAACATGGTTGAATTCGCAAGAGCCTTAACTCCTCTCTTAAAAGTTTTTTTGATCTTTTAATAAATATTTGTGAAAGGGACAGGAGCATTATTGGTGAACGTGGGGTGGGGCAGAGAAGGGAATCCTCTCAGTTACTTCACGCCCAGATAGATCTACTTGAGCAGAATTAATTAGCATATGTCTGAAAAACACTGTGCTGGTGCTAAGGCGAAGGTGTTAATCACTTGCTAACACCTTGATGTGACTAGGCTTCGAAAGGGAAAAATGTATTTTGACTTCCTCTTTTATAAACTAATAAAAAATTGGGGGGAGGGGTGGTGAGAACATTAGAAAAGACAGATGGTTTGAAATCAAACTATATATATATATATATGGTGTTCTTGGTGGCTGCCCGAGTGTCATAGAACTCCATTACCCTGGAGGGGCTTCAAAGCCCGAACCTGAACATTTTCCAGAGGCAACGTGAGACTTCTTTTTGGCCATGCATTTGGCAGGCAGGAAAAGGGACACACATATAGCTGAATACATGGCAGCACACACGTTTATGCATTATGTACATGTATGTATACAGACACTGTGTGATCTCAATGGGTGTCTTTAGACATAACGTCAACAGGTGTCTGAATGTGTGTTTCGACCTTGATATTAACACCGGTTTGGCCCTGTGTTCACCATGTGGCGCTGCTTAGACACGCAGCCCATCTTGGGGCAAATTGGTGTTTTGCTCGCCACCCAATCTCAGCACACAAGCGCTGCCGCCTCGTTCCCAGTGTTATACCTGCTAACATGCTACATGATATTATTAGACACAACGTTGTCCATATGTTCAGCTGGAACACGCAGATTATCCTTGTGATGCAATGGTGTTCACGCCGCGTATTCAACGGGTGGCCAAATTGGTGTTGGGATTGTTATGGTGCTTACACACAACGGCCAAACACGTGCTTAGGGGTTTTGACACCCAATCTTTGTTATATCTAAAGATGCGCAATGTTAACTAAAAAGGGGCTGAAGTTTTTAGCCTTGTCTGGTGGGGTCCTGTTCTCTTACCAACTGCTGCATCGAGCAAAATTTTCTTGATTTAGTCCAAGGAAGCAGGGCTATAGTTCATCCCAGGGTGCTGCTACATCAGGAACGAGTGTGACCTCTAAACCTGCTTTGCAGATTCTTTCCTTGCCCATGTCAGACTGGAATCTTAAAAGGAATCCTAATATCAGGAAAGAATGTGGAGGTTTTTACAATTTAATGCAAGCTGATTATTTCTTCGGACGAGCATGTAAGAAGCTTAGTTAGCCTTCCGTGAGCTGTATGTGCTAAAAACCCATGAGTAGAAAAGTTTTTAGCAATCACTTGGGAGAGGGGGCTATTCATTCTGTCCCAGAGAGAGTGTGGTGTGATGATGGCTTGAAATGCAAGAAATGAAGACAAAATAATTCAGACGATATCATTTATTGGACCAACTTCTGTTGGGGAGCCCATGCAAGCTTTCAGGCATGCATGGTTTTCAGAAAGAAGAAAGTTAAGTCAGAACTATAAACTGAGCAAATGAAGGACCTGTGTGTGTGTGTGTGTGTGTGTATAAATGTACACACCCCTGTTCTGCATTTGCTCAGTCTATATTTCTATGTATATAATATATTTGATAGCAATCACTTGGGAGGGAGCTTTTAGGGGGAAAGTCATTAGTATTTCAAATATTTAAATAGAATGAAGGCAAACTATGAATCAAGTGATAAAATTATTATTATAAACAATAATTCTTGTATGCAATGAAATGAACCCAATAATCAAACAATCAAATTATTTGTCCTAATCTGACTCCTTCAGTAGCAACAGAACTGACCAAAACGTTATGGCGACCAGTACAGTAGAGAGATGGAGACTTAGCAACCAATGCAAAATGCACTCACGCACCACGCATGCATGCAGTGCGTGAGCAAGAACATACACATGCACATACACACCGTGCGCACAACATGCATGCAATGAGCGCATGAGATAATTACCTTGCACATAGTGGCCACGCAATCCCGACATGCTCTGCGTTTGGTGCTCACTCAACCTGTGCAGGGTGTGTGGTCCTTGGTTTTCTAACATCATTGCGTTTAAACAGGGTGGGCATACCTCCCCTTTAAAAGAGGACGCTTATGAAAAATGCATGTTACAGGGCTGCACTGGAACCAGTGTAGCCCTGCAACATGTATTTTTCATAAGCGGCCTCTTTTAAAGGGGAGGTATGCCCACCCTACTTTTAAATGTCTAACATCTATGGGTACCTCCCCACCCCCTCAGCTCCTTCTCAAGTCATTGTCTTCTTCCATATATACCTTCCTTGCATTCCCTTGCCCTGTGGTTCTAACCTGTTACATGACTGAGGAACGGCCTTTCTTGGACTTTCTCCCCATCAGAAGTTGGTCCAATTAAATATATCGTCTGAACTACTTTGTTTCCAGTCTCTTATATTCAACACGGCAACCACACTCTCTCAGGCTAGACAGTATGATAGAAGCACAGTAACAGGGCCAGCCTTATAATTTGGAGGGCCCAGGGTGAAGATAACATGCAGGTCCCTTGGAGGCCATGCCACCGCCGCCACGGTCCATCCTACACCCTTGGTAGGACTCTCCACGGGGCCCTAGAGGTGATCCTGTTTGGGGCCCCTCTGGGAAGGAGTGGGGGCCCCACCTCCTGCCCTTATGAAAATAGGGGCCACTGCAGGGCCCCCATAAATCGAGAAAATAGCAAGGCCATGTGGTAAGGCCAGCTCTGCACAGTAATGCCCTGAGGGGTGTCTATTATAATAGTGGGGCCTATTGGTCCCTCAAAGTTGTTTCCAGGGGTGGGCAAGTTCTCAACCTCAAGCATCATGCACCAAAATTTCACACAAACCTCTCCTGCTTTGTGATTGGCTGATGGGGCCAGTGCCCTGAAGTGCTGGCTGCTGAGTTACTGAGAAGCACGTACAAGTCAGCTGCTGAGACCTGGGTGTAATGAAAACAGGCAAACGCATCATTAAGGCAATCGAGCCAAACTAGTACAGTGATCTCTTTTATTGGACCAACTCCCGTGGGTGGAGGCATGCAAACGTTCGGTCCTCACAGGGCCCTTCGTCAGGCAGGTCCCAGGCAAGTCCCTGACTTGCCTGATGAAGGATCCTGGAGTTTGCATACCTCCTGGTCCAATACAAGAGATCACTTTACTACGTTGTCTCTCTTGCCTATATTTGGCACCGACACGGCAAACCCTACTTTCTCTACAAAGTATCATTAAAGCAGCCCGGGGCCCAGGTCTAGCCGTGGCTGAGAGCCACACTTGACCTGCCCGAGAGCCACATGGGGCTCCCAAGTCATAGCTTGTCCACCTCTAGAAGGTACTGTCAGACAGTGAGTCTTAGCAATTGCCTGATCAGAGAATTCAATTCCCCCACTTCAGTTCCTTGTTGGAATATTTAAGTTCTTCTCTATGTTGGACTCAGAGGAGAGCATTTATTTTAGCTCGCTTCAATCTTCTTCCCTCTGACGTCTCTGAGGACAGGACCAAAGGGATCCCTTATGATCTACGGATCTGTAGCAAGAGGGAATTCGGCTTGATTCTCAGTTACCATACGTAGCTCGTAGCGCAAGCAGCTAGTACTACTACTAGTACTTATCATTTCTATAGCGCCACCAGGCATACACAGTGCTTTACAGTCACAGATTTTTAGAGAGAGGTCTCTGCCCAGTGGGCTTTGCCATCTAAGCTGCAGCAGTCAGCTCCCCCAAAATTTCCTCATTGTACAAACTATTCCAGGTGATGCCCCAAGGGGCAGAATATTTAAGTTCTTCTCTATGTTGGACTCAGAGGAGAGCATTTATTTTAGCTCGCTTCAATCTTCTTCCCTCTGACGTCTCTGAGGGCAGGACCAAAGGGATCCCTTATGATCTACGGATCTGTAAAAGGTTTGCAATTTAAATGAGATTGAATCCCAAGGCCACCCCGTAAGTTCATTGGTTGGGGTAAGATGCAGACTCTGATGTCCCAGGACTAAGTCCAGCACCTTATCAACTACACCCCACTGGCTCTCTTGCCACAGAGTGACTGCCCTGGGCCCTGCTATTTTCTCTACTTACAGGGGCCCCCACAGTAGTCCACATTTTTACCAGGTCAGATGCAGGGTCCCCACTCCCTCTCAGCCGGGCCCCAAACATGACCACCTCTAGGGCCCCGTGGAGGGTGATCCACCCCAAGGGGGTGGAGCCATGGGAGAGTGGGAGAGGCCTCCAGGGGCACTGCATTTTATCTTTGCCCCATGCCCTGCATATTCTAAGGCCGGCCCTGACGTTATTGATGTCTGAAATAGGGAGAGGTGAAGTGACACCTTTTATTGGACCCCCTTCTGTTGGGTGGAACAAGTGTTCTGGCTTTACAGAGCCCTTCCTCAATCATCTCTTTGGTACCTACACGATAGGCTTTGGGGCTGGCTAGAGCAAGATGTTCTCGGCTACTGAGTAACCCCTGCATGGCTTGGAAACCCTTGAGTAAACCCTGCAGTGACAATGAAGCAACCCCCCAGGGTCCCATTGTTATTTAAGACTGGGATGTGCTAAGCCATTGAGGTATGTTGCCAGATTCGCGGGGCTCCAAAGGAAGTCCCAAATTATTTGGCTCAACCAGGGTGCCCCATGTAACCCAGAGAAATTGGGTCTTCACGAGATGGCAAGGGGCAGCTACAACAGAAAAGGAATGGGTCACAGAGACTTTACTGCTTCCTTGCCGATGTAGTCGTGCCCCTGTGGAGCATCATGACATCACAATGCTTCATAAGAGGCAGGGTTACATCAGAAAGGGGTGTGGGTTTGCCCTGCCCCCACCAGTATGACCCCGCCCTCTCCAGGTGAAATCCTAGAGGGAGGTGGTAACTTTGGGTGGAAATATATGTGATTGTGGAGCACTGCCATCACACCACAGTTCTGACCAGGAAGCCGCTTCCAACCCGGTCAGGATCTGGTCTGGCTGTGGAACAAATGTTTATGCGGCCGGGCCCAGGGGCAGTGGCGGCCCCACCCCCGTGCTGCACCCAGAGGCCCACCCCTCACATGACAGGCATCCATGGCATCCAACAACAGCTGTTGATCATTCCAAACTAGGCCAGAAACAGCAGGCTCCCACATGTGATAGTTTGCTGTGTGGCGATGCGCGCTGTGCATGCACGCCACCACGCTGGTGGGAGGGGCCAAATGTGCGTGCCTAAACAGCTAGAAGAGGTGGGCGGTTTCCCTCCAGCCTCAGTCCTGAAATGGAGGCAGGGCAGTGAGGAGCTCTGCCAAGCGGCGCCTCTGTAAGCCTTGCAGCAAAAGCCCCCCCCCCCCCC
>QEPC01014730.1:2615544-2651853 GCA_003113815.1 Sphenodon punctatus | reverse complement strand
GGCCCAATAAAGAGTTGTATTGCCTCCGGTGCTGTCTGTGAGTATCTGGGGACCCCGGTCGGCCCCATTGCCCTGATCAGGCCCATAGCCCAGACGGGAGGGCCTAACTGGACCATCGGCGCCCCAGCACCGGTACACCACATGTTGGTGGAGGTCCTTGGGATCACAACCCGGACTAGCTGCCAACACACCTGGGGGAACTCCAGGGCAAACATCTGGCTTGCCCCCAACAAACATGATGGCGACCCATGGGTTCAAGCTGGCCTAAGCAGGCCCCTGACATATTTGTTATCACACTCTCGTTTTCACAGATTTTTCCAGCTCTGGCATGAAGCTGTGTTTAGGATTTGCCATCAGCGAAAAGTTCTCCTAGCTTCACCCAGAAGCAAGCCCCTTAGATGGATCACTGCATGTGCAAGGAAAACATGGCTCTCCAAGAATATAGCTTGTTGTCTAATAATGCTAATAAAAATGGGTTTGGATTAAGATAACACATGCAAGGAGAGTTGCAGGATGTTGGCCCAAAGGTCGCTATAAAACATCATGAATAAACTCGTTGCCTAACTTTAAATTGTATTGTCAACGTCTATTTTTAAAGCTGCAACACTGACCCCCAGAATCTTCTACTAATGCAGATTTCAAAACCCTGGAGAGAAGAGCATCTATGAGCAGGGAATCTCTCCCCTTGGATGAATCTGCCTTTATTATTCTACCTGGATCCTGCTTTTATTCTGCTTGATGCTCCCGTAGAAGAGGATGCTCTGGCTGCAGCCTCTCCTGCCACATCTGACTCCATTTTCCAGGTCTGTCGTTTTGCTCTGCTGTGTGAAATTAATTTTGGCAAAACCCTTTAGTGAATTAAACCATTGTCTAGTGATTCCCCTGGCCCAAATCAGGTTTGAAATGCACACTTGGCTTGATTTATATTGAAAGGAAGCACCGGGGGGCAGGGCAATTATCGCTTATTTGCCTTGTGCCTTTGAGCCCTTGGCTCTTAGAATTAAATTAGAGAACACAATTAAGAGGGGGGGAAACCATAGCAAACATGTAGAGCAAAACAGCGTTCTATGTGGATCCTTATTCTTTTTGCATAATAATAATCTCCTACAGATCCACCCGTGCTATTAGATTCGATAAGCAAACGGCGTCTCTTTCTCAAGATGCCAAATCGATCATAGCAAATTGGAATGAGCTCAATTACAGAAGATGGGGAAGGACTGAAGGAAATACGTAACTATGGTATGGGTGAAAACAGACATGCACCTTAACTCCATTTTAACACTGCTTTAACATTTCCTATGCATGTTGCAGGGCTGCATAGGGCACCAATACAGCCCTGCAACACGCATAAGAAATGTTAAAGCGATGTTAAAGCGGAGTTACGTACACGTCTGTTTTCATCCTGTGCTGGAGGGTCTTGTGATCTTTCCCATTGGACATGACTTGACTGGAACTTGAAAAACAGCAGCAAAGAGAACCTTTACAATATGTGTAGATAGCCAGACTAGGTAGATTTACCCGTGTGTGTAGAATCTGTGGCGCACGGGGCTAAGTTAAAATGCAGGGCCCCATGTAATCCCGCCTCGTCTCCAGTGTCCCCCTCCCCCCGCCCCCGTGGGCATGTTACTGGGTCCAGGGTGGGTTACAAACTCTAATGTATATATTGTTATGGATAATATACACAAATAAGATCCATTCTATTGTGTAGCCAATTTATTACGTTTTTGCTACTTGGTTATGTCTTGGTAAATAATCCATATTGGACAGTGTGCTGTGTGTGATCGTCTGATTCTGTATGTTCATAACATTTGACGTTCATCATTGGGTATTTTCAGACGTTACGAGATCACAGTGAACCACGGTGAATACCCACCTGTGGTCAATGTGCCTCGAACGTCTGTTTGGCAGCCGCATTGGCCCCGCCGCCCGCCCGTCTCCCCAGAGGGCAGGCGGCGGGAGCGTGGAGGGGGCGGGGCCGTGCGGTCGCACGTTGCGCGGCCCCGCCCCTCCCAGATTCCCTGCCGGAATCCCCCCAGCACGTCTGTTGCGGCGTGACGGGGTGACCCCGGCGGGGAATGAATGGGTTGATTTCGGTACGGGGCCAACGGGCCCCGTAACGTCTGAAATCACCCATTATCCATAGCTGTGGTGATGAATTTGCTGTCATTATCCATGGCTATTGTTTGATTTTGGTCAGTAACAGGGCCAGGCTTGGAATATGTGGGGTCCAGGGTGAAGATAAAATGCAGGGGCGCTGGTGGCTCCCCCCCTGTGATCCTGGCCCCTCAGGAACACCTTCTGTGGGGCCCTAGAGGTGGTTCCATTGGGGGGGGACTTGTCCCACCACCCTGCTCTGGTGAAAATGGGGCCCATTCTGGGACTCCCAGAAGGAGAGAAAATAGCAGGGCCTGAGGGTAGTTGTCCTGTGGTAAGACCAGTCTTGGTCAACCAACTGTCCATAAATCCCTCCGTTTTGGCATCGCGTTTTCCTTTTCTTAGCCATGCTCTTGATTGGTTGGTGGGATATTTTCTGTGGAGGTTTTTACGTTGCAATGTTTTGTATCTATCAGTAGATGAAATGGGAATTAATGAGACTCTTTCAGACTGAGGGATGCGCAACGGTCATCTGTTTCTGCGACTGTTTCAATTATTGGGTTATCAGATCAGTGGCAATACATTTTCATTTTTAATATTTGAACCAAATGCAGTTGATGAATGTTCAGAAACTCCTCGCCTCCTTTGAAATATATAATCATTTGACTGGAGAGAATGTTATGGTACATTCTAAAATATCAGAAGATCCATTCTGAAAGATCAGACACAAACAAAGGGTGAACCCAGCAACAAACCAAAAAGAGACACCACAAAAACAGTTACCGGCAATATACTGTAATACAAAACAACTTTATATAAGAACAAGACTATACAATAAAAACCAAGTATAAATATATAGTATATAATATGTAATTAGAAACCTGACGCGTTTCGAACAATATGATCTGCTTCAAGGGGATCTACAAGTAAACAAAACCAATATTCAGTACTATAAATAATATTAAATAAAAACAATCACATATATATACGTGTAATGTAAGACCTTGCTTTTTAGACAGGCATTTGACAGAAGGGTATAGGCCAGGTTGGGAGGCTTGGGAGACGTCTTAGGGCTTGGGAGAGGTTTTGAGTAAATTTTTATTTATTTATTTATTTATTTATTTATTTTTTAAGTCACCCTGAGCCTTAGAGGAAGAGCAGGGTATACATTTAAATAAACATGTTGATGTGTCTTCTGGTGGTCAGGTCAAGGGCCTATGGATTGGTATACGATCACTTTAAATTCCCAAAAGACTATGATAAAGCTGCTAGAGCTCAGGTATCGATAGCCTAAATTTAAATCTGACTCGAGAGTTCTCTGGGCATTTTCAGACGTGACACCCTGGCCCATGGCCATGCTTACCCCAGAGTAGCCACAGGCCAGGGTGTCACATCTGCTCCTGCCCCGCCAGATGTTCACCATGGACGGGAGCAGAAGGTACCCCAGTCCGTGGCAGAGCTACCACGGGATGTGGGCTGGGCTCTCGGCCAGTGCACATCCTGTGGTAAGCCCTGCCCCAGGCCGGGGTAGGCGACCTCGGACCGTGGTAGGGAGAGCCATCACGGCTGACGGCACGCTCCGCCTAACCCCGGCCTGTGGCTGGAGCGGTTCTGGGTGGGAGTGGTGGTCTGATAGACTGCCCCACCCACCCGTCAGGGAGGAGGCGTGGCTGCGTTGAGGAGCGTGGGGGGTGGGGCCGTGCGGCTCCACATCCGCACATCCCCCACCCTCTCCCCGCCCCCTCCCTAGCCCCGGCCACCTGAATGTTTGTTCAGTGGCTGGGCAGACTCCTGCCTGTGGTGAGGGCTCTTAACACGGGCAGAATCAGAGCGTGGCGGGTGAAAAGCCATTACATTTGAAAATACCCTCTGTTATGTTAAGTAACTTTGTGGCTCTTTTGGTATATTATTCCCAGAAGTATCATTTTTCTTCAAATACTATGTTGCTTATCTTCTTGGTGAATACCGAGGGACTTACAAGGAGAATTTTATCAAGATGTAGGAATTTGGAATCAAATTCTTCTGTATTTTCCTCAGTAACATTCATTATGTTCTTCTGCTGCAGTGAGTGCATTTACTGATTCCAGAATTCATCTCTGTGTAATATTAGTGAAAATGTGAGTGGTTTTGATTATTCCTGGATCTAACATAGATCTTTAAACTATCTCTTTAGAGCCAGTGTGAAATTCTCTTCTTAGCTGCAGTTCTTCAACCGCTGACTCCAAGGCAATGCCACTCAAATCAATGGAGCTATTCCAGACTAACTGGTTTGAGGACTGTAGAGCTTGCATCAGTCTTTGTATGCATTTGGGATATTAACAGTGAGTTTAAAGCAACACAGAAGAGAAGTGGGCTTAAAGAATAACCCTTGTTACATTTTTATATTGCTCTAATTTATACTATGATTATTATTCCAGCCCTTTTTAAAAGTCCCATTCATGGATCAGAGTCTTGTTGTGGTACGTGCTGTATAACAAAAACAAGGTTCCGTTCCCTACGTTATTTGTGGATAGACACGTGTTTATGGTGCAGAGTTCTAGAAATAAACATCTGCATCTAGCTGTGCTGAAAAGTTCATGGAAAGCAAGTCAAATACTGTTGATCTGTGAGGGTCAAACTCCAAGCAGGGCCGAGTGCAGCTAAGATTGGAGATTAATGTTTTACATACCTCTAACCAGGTGGAGCGAGCCTGTTCTAACTCCTTTAATGGAACTCAACAGGGAGTTGATAAAACCTACCCAAGCGGAGGCCCTTCTGACAACATGCACCTCCTAAACTCAGCAGAGGGTGTGCACTAATCAATCTCTGTTGCTTTAGGATTAGGAAATAAAGAGGGAAGCGGAGCAGAGACAAGAGGTGGGGAACCTCAGGTCCAGGGGCCAAATGCGGCCCATCGCTAGCTTTTAAGTGGCCCTTTCCAGTTCCTGAATTTAGCCCCTCGTCCCTCGATCCAGTTCCTACCCCTAAGCACTGGAAAACTGAGCTCCGGGAAAGAGAGCAGAGATGAGGGCATGAACACAAGGAAAGGGGACAGATCCATGGCCTGAACCCTCCTCTTCCCAATCACACCTCTGCCCACAATTGGTATATGTCCCTTGGAGTTTGTACTAATTTACAAAATAGCCCCTGGGAGGGAAAAGGTTCCCCAAACCCCGGGATAAACATCCCCATTCCCATGTGCTAACTGTTGAAAGCGAAGGAATTCCCCACCTAAATAACTTTGTGAAGGAAAAAAAGAATTCCTGGATGGGGCATTGAAGCTATTCCAGCTATCCCTGAGGTCTCAGAAACTCATTCTATCTTATCAATACCCAAAAGTTTCTTTTTATCAGTGATCCTTCAAACAAGAATGGCTTCATCTTAACAGAGTGGTTTATCTGCTTGATAGATTGTACGACTTTACACTCGTAAGTACACAGAAAAGGCATATACAAATTCCTGGTTAGACAAACTAGAGAGTAGTTTTTGTGTTTGTCCCAAATGTCAGCGATGAAGATGTGCCGCCTCATATATATACCGGTCCTGAATTTGCTAAGTTTGTATATTTCTAACTTGCTGCATGCCTGAAGAAAGGTCCTGTGTGACTTGCATAGTCTCACCAACTGAGTTAAAAGAGATCATCTGAACTACTTCATCTGGTTAGACAAATTTATTTAATTAATTAATCTCAGAACCATATTTACAGATTTTCCAAGATAGAATAGATATTGCTTTACATCCCTAATTAATTAACATTTCACCCTGCTCTTCCCCTAAGGCTCAAGGTGGCACACAATATTAAAGCACAAAATACATTAAAAATCCCTTTTAAAAAACCCACCCTCATCCCTAAACCCACCCACTCCAACCCTATTTTTTTACACTACCTCTCGAATATGCTCGGGCTCTGATGGCCCTCCGGGGGAAGGGAATTCCACAATCCTGGGGCAGCAACGGAGAATGTCTCTGTGCAGGCCCTTGTCATATGAACAAGATTGACACGTGGTACCTTCAAGAGATCACTTCTGGCCGACAGCAGGGAAAGGCAGTTTCTTAAACTGCCCTGAGATGCATGAGCAGGAGGGGGCAGCAGAAAAAGGTGAGCAAATAAATAAATAAATAAATAAATACACCTTGAATTGTGCCCGGAACACTATACGAAGCCACTGAAGACCGTAAAGCACAGGTGTAATATGTGCTCATGGCGACCCACCCCTGGAAGGAGTCGGGCCGCTGCATTCTGCACCAGCTGCAGCTTCCGAACAGTCACCAAGGGCAGCTCCACATAGAGCGCATTGCAGTAATCTAGCCTTGAGGTAATGAAGACGTGAATGATGGTGGCCAGATGAGATCTGAATCAGAAAGAAAAGGCCGCAGCCTCCTCACCAGATGGAGTTGGTGAAAGGTGCTCCTGGCCACCGCGGCAACCTAATGTTCCAGGCGCAGCAAGGGTTCCAGAAGCACTTCCAGGCTGCAAACCTGGGTAACCAGAAGGGACCAGACCAGGGGTGTAGCTAGGGTGGAATGGGCCCCTGGCCAAGAAGTCAAGATGGGCCCCCCTCTTTGTGTCCCACTGGTGGGCCTACGGGTGCTGCCTGGCTCGGTGGGCCTGGGAAATGCAGCCAGCCTATTAAGCGCATTATGCCATGAAAAGAGACATATATAGAACCAGTTCAGTTGTGCCCCTATAATCAATTCACGCTGCCCCCCACCCTTAACTACGTCATTTGCGCCCCCGGGACAGCATGAATTGATTATATGGGGGGCGCAAATGAACTGGTTGTGGGGTGGGGGTTTAAAGACAGTATTCCTGTTAGCAATAACTTCATTAAGAAGAGTTAGTGAAATAGCAGCCATAATAATCTCAGAGCCATATTTTCAGATTTTGCAAGATAGAATAGATATTGCTTTACAGCCTAAATTCCTACCTAAGATAGTATAAGTAAGGCAGTTGTGAGAATGTGGCTCTTTTTAAACGGGCCTCTCCCACCCATGAACATGCAGATTTCTGCATGTTCATGGGTGGGGGAGCCCTGTGTGAATGATGTGACGCGTGCACCCGTGGTGAGTGGGAATGTGTGCATGCCTGCCTAACACGCATCCCCACTCACCTGCCACTCGTCCCCACACACAGAGCAACTGGAGGAAACAGCAGTTGCTCCATGGGTGTGGGTGAGTGGGGATGCGTGTGTGGCCGTGTGCATGCCCCGCCCATGCACTGGCACGCCCATGGATCCACCACCCGGCAGGGCCATGTAAAAACAACCTGTCTTCGAGATGGTTCCTAACATTCTCACACCCACTCTTCCAGCCCCACATGGAATTTTCTTATATTCCTAGAAAGGGTTGGAAGGAACTGTCATTCTGAGGGGGAGAATGCTTTTGGTACTAGAGTAGCTCGAGACCATCATGTGGTCTATTATTTGAATATGGTGAGCATGCACAACCCAGATTTGAGAATGTTAGGATCCATCTCAAAGAACCTTCTTTAGAAGGCAACAACCTTCTGATCACTCACATGGGGAGGAGTTGTTTATTGACAGACAACTTTATCTCTCAGTCCCATCGATGTCCTGAATCCCTGCTGTTGCTGCTGCTGCAGCACTACTAGCAGGCAGAGGCAGGTGAGGGATAAGACCCCGGCCCCATGATGTGGGGGTGCCCTGCACCCAGGCCTCCTCCAGCCCAGCTCAGGTGCGGGGCTGCCCCCTTGGGGCCTAGAGGCCCCCAGCTTTATGCCGGGTTCACTCAATGGACGTAGCGTCTGGACCAGACTGTCACAAGGAGATACTGGACTACAGGTTTGACAAATATGTAAAAGTAAAGGTTAACACCTCTGCAGAGACCAGACAGGATCATTCAGTTGCAAATGAAGCTTTTCCTGCCTACGTGGCTTGAAGCACAGAAGTCTCCAGGCGGGAAAGTGAGACAAAGAAATTTGAAAAGATATTTAAAGGGGGGAGATCTTTGTCCCTCAGGTTCAGTTGGAAGAAGAGACTTTGCTAGCTAACCAGCTTAAAGGCAAAAGGCCCAGCCACACTACATCTGGCTGAGAAATGGATTTTCTGTAGGGTAAGATATGAACTAGGGACTTACACAGTACAGACTAGGATTGCGCGATTTACATTTGTTTTATGTGCCACTCTGCGTTCAAACTATCTTTGTTTATGTAATCAATGAACTTTCTTCTTTACTAAGAAGTGCTTTCTGTTCTCTTACATTGGGGAACACAGCCTGAGCATCTTGTGCCCTGAAGCACTTGTGAATCTAGAGAGAGAGAGTCTGGGAACGGGAAGTCTCTAGAACGTGGGTGACAAAAGTGTTGCCCCTTTGCAGGACTGAATCAGCTAAAGAGAGCACTGATTCAGTCGGGCTGCAAGTGAGGGAAACTGAGTCACCTAACCCAGAAAAGTGGGGCAGTGGACCCCAACCCCGTGACACAGACACCATCAATGACAAGAGTCCCAATTCCCTCCAAGTCACAATCTGCTCACCCTCATCCAGCCCCCAACAGTAGCCAAGCATTGGGTAAGCACTGAGACTGCAGGACCTGGTTCGGATGAAAAGGAGGAGTAGAGCTTGGTGTCATCACTGGCACCTCACTCCAAAACCTTGAATGATTTCACCCAGTGGTCACAGATACACATTGAACAAGAGGGGAGACAAGATGGAACCCTGCAGGACACCACAGTGAGGTCCTGAGGGCATGGCAAGCAATCTCCCACCACCACCTGCTGGGACCTCCCCAACAGGAAATAACAGAACTACTCAAGAGCAGTCCCGTGCACCCCCGCCAGGTCCCTCAGTCGTGTCAACAACACCTTGTGATTATGATCAACTATCAAAGGCTCTGAAAGGTCTAACACGATCAACAGGGAGCAGTGCCCTTTGTCAACCTCCAAGCATAGGTCATTGACCAAGACCACAAGCTCAGTCTCTGTGCTTTACCCCAGATGAAAGCCTGGCTGAAATGGGTCCAAGAATCCGATAGCATCGAGATGAGCCTGACGCTACTTAGGAACCACCCATTCAGCACCTTCCCGCTCATTGTGACATGGCCAAGCAGGGACCAGCAATAGCTGTACCATGCAGCCAGTAGGGGTTTGTACACCCTCATTTCTCTGGAACCCTTCTATGCAGAAATGTGGGGGTGGGCATGTTGGCCTTGTCTTGGCAAGACCTTTAAAATCAGGTATCACACGTCTGGCTGGCCGGTGTAGTTCCAGAGATGATACAGGGTCACAGACATACAGGGTGAGGTGGGTTAGATGGGGTTTTGGGGTGGGTAAATTATTCTTGTACAGACTTGGACTTTGTGGTGATAGTACGTGTTTTATATTTATGATTTTTTATTGTTTTATATTGTTATTGACTTGCTAGCCACCCCGAGTCACTGTTTGGCGAGAGGGGCAGGCTACAAATGGATTGAATAAATAAATAAAATAAATAACGGGCACAGACAGCTACGATCTCCATATAAGGCGTTCCTTATTACACTTAGTGTAAAGAATGCCTAAAAAGTCACAGTGGGCAACGGATGACTCGTTCATGACAGAGACAGACTGGATGAGCCATTCACCACCCTAACCGAGCTCCGCAGGATGAGCCTTTTCCAATGTCATGATAGCAGAGAAGAAAGCTTTCTTCACCACCATCACAGCCGCGGCACAATACTTCAAAAATGACTTATGCCGCTTCAGTGCGAGCCAAGTGCCACCTGCACTCTAACTACCTACCCTCCTGCTTCAACTGCCTCACGTCCCCCATATACCCAGACTAGCTGTCAAGGTCAGTAGATAAATCCCTCCGAGAGTTCTGGAAACCAATTAAACCCATTAGCCTCTGGGACAGACCAATCTAACTGTCCACCACCCCGACAAGGGCATAGGAGGGCAGGGATCTGGTTCTTCAGAAAGTTATGGTCTGACCATGACAATGGTGTTGTACCAGTATCCTCAATAATTGGAACCCCTGTTTACAGGCTGGTGCAAAACATCAAATCCAATGTGTGTTCCACCTCATGTGTCGGGCCTGATATTATTTGGGATAGCCATGGTTGTCACGGAGGCCATGAAGTCCTGCTCTGGCCCCCAAAAGATTAATCTCAGCGTGTATGTTGAAGTCACCCAAGACTATATGTTTGGGTGACTTCAAGTCCATCTCTGAGACCAATTCAGCAAACTCGTCAGGAACTCTGACATGCAGCGGAGCGGTCAGTACACCAGCAGAATTCCCAATCTATCAGTGGCCTCTAATGTAAGGTGGACACACTCTAAACTGGATGAATTAAGCATCAGATACCTTCGAAAGGACAGGGTGTCTTTACTGCACTCTACCACCCCCTTCTGGCCCCAGATCCTAGGCTGACGCTGCACAGAGTACCCGACTGGCACCATCTGGTCCTATGTTGAGGCTGTGAGGACGGCGAGGAAGGAATTCCTTGCGGTCCTCATAGCGTCTGCGAAGTCGCGTCCAGCGGAGCTGTTTCGGGTGGTGCGGGGGCTGGTTAGTCCGGCCTCCCTCCGCCTGGATGGGGACTTGTCCCGGGCCCGCTGTGAGGAGTTTGTCATCTACTTCGCAGACAAGATCGCTCGGATTCAGGCCGATTTCGACGCTGGGTTGATAGCAGTAGGGGAAGAGCGCGGGGGGGCGGAGGGTCCGTCTGGTCCATCTTTATGGGGTGAGTTTCAGGAAGTGACGCCAGCCGATGTGGTGGATGTCCTGGGGTCTGTGAGGGCCACGTGTTGTCAACTAGATCCATGCCCGTCCTGGTTAATAAAAGCTTCCGGGGAGACGTTGGGGACGGTGCTGGCGAGGGTGGTGAATGCGTCCCTTCGGCAGGGGAGGTTGTCGCCTTGCTTAAAAGAGGCTGTGGTGCGCCCCCTGCTGAAAAAACCATCGTTGGACGTAGACGCGCTCGCCAGCTACCGACCTGTCTCTAACCTTCCCTTTTTAGGGAAGGTTATTGAGCGGGCAGTGGCGCTCCAGCTCCAGGGTCATCTAGATAATATCGGGCTCCTTGACCCGTTTCAATCTGGGTTCCGCCCCGGCTATGGCACCGAGACGGCGTTGGTGGCCTTGGTGGACGACCTCCGCCGGGAGATGGATGCGGGATGTTCGACATTTCTCATCCTGCTCGATCTCTCGGCCGCTTTTGACACCGTGGACCATGGGCTGCTGTTGAGACGACTGCGTGACCGGGGGGGTCTGGACGGGACTGTTCTTGAATGGTTCCGTTCATTCCTCTCGGGGAGGAGCCAGCGGGTGGTGTTGGGGGAGGAAACATCGAGCCCCCGCGCCTTACCGTGTGGCGTTCCGCAGGGATCGATCTTGTCTCCATTATTATTTAACATCTATATGCAGCCCTTGGGGGAGGTCGTGAGAGGGTTCGGGGTGCGATGTCACCAGTATGCTGATGATACTCAGCTGTACCTCTCGTTTTCTACTGACCCAGACCCTGCTGTCTCGGTGCTATCCCAATGTTTGGAGGCCGTGGCGGATTGGATGCGGCGGAGCAGACTGAAGCTCAACCCAGATAAGACGGAGGTGATGGTGGTGGGGAGGGCGAAGGGGGTGGTGGCCCCCCTGGTTGGGGGGGTTTGCCCCCCTGTAGCTCAGCAGGTCCGGAGTCTGGGGGTCATATTGGACGCAGACCTGCGGCTGGAGCGGCAGGTGGAGGCAGTCGCTAAGGCTGCCTTCCGCCAGCTTTATCTGGTACGTAGGCTGCGTCCGTATGTCTCTGGCCCGGACCTGGCCTCCCTCATCCATGCCTTCGTCACCTCGCGGCTCGACTACTGTAACGCGCTCTACGTGGGGCTTCCCTTGTTCTTGGCCCGGAGGCTGCAGCTGGTGCAGAATGCGGCGGCCCGTCTTCTTACGGGGACGGGTCGCCGGGAGCACATTACACCGGTGCTCCGAGCGCTGCACTGGCTGCCGATAGTGTGCCGGGCCAAGTTCAAGGTCCTAGTAATGATCTATAAAGCCCTATACGGCCTTGGCCCCTCTTACCTTAGGGACCGCCTCGCCCTTCGCGCCCCGGAACGGCTCCTGCGGTCTGCCGGGGGTGCCCTCCTGGAGGTCCCCCGTGTTAAGCGGGGGGCCACGATGGAGCGAGCATTCTCGGTGGTAGGACCGCGGCTGTGGAACTCCCTTCCGGAGGAAGCTCGCCTGGCCCCAAGCCTTTTAACATTTCGGCGGAACTGTAAGACCTGGCTGTTTGCCCAGGCCTTTGGGAGGGAGGGTGGGGGGAGGTGATTTTTAATCCCCCGCCTGTTTATTTATTTATTACTGTCCTGTAGCCCTGTTTTATTGATGTATTTTATATTTATATTTTAATGGATCTTAATTGTTTTTATGACTGTTGTTAGCCGCCCCGAGCTGCGTTGCAGGAGGGGGCGGGATACAAATCTATAAAATAAATAAATAAATAAATAAATATATCTGGGACAATATAGGCCGAGATGCCTTATCAAGCCAGATCTCTGTAAGGCATATGAGGTCAGCGGCTTCATCCTGAATAAGATCAAAGAAGGTTGATGTTTTATTTGCCACTGACCTCACACTGAGTGGCATTAGTGTCAGATCAAGGGCCCCACTGGCCTCAACCCCCAAATATCCCAAAATGGGGCAGGGAAGAGGGCAGTGGGACAGGGGAACAGACACTATATGTCTTTCCCAATATTTTCCTTCCCAACCTGTCATACCTCCCCATGCCAAACACAACCCTAATTGGTCACCCCACTTACCCCTTCCTAGGGCCCCCTCTCCAGCCCCAGATTTCCCTGGGAGGCGATAACCCTCAAAGGTCCAGCAAGGCCCCAGGGGGATGGGTGGCCAGAGAGTACCCCATGCCCCAAGCCCAACATCCCTGGAGGATGATTGGCAAAGGAGACAGGCAGGGAAACCTCTCCATGCCCCCAATCTAATCCTGCCCTCCCCAGGGAGAGACTCCTCACATCCTCATCCCAACCACCCCCATATTCCCCCTATAATAGTAAGACCACCTCCTTAACCCCCTATGCACATATCTCATGAACCCCACCCTCCTTCCTCCCTATGCTAGTACCCCCCCCATCAACGTGTCATGACAAGTTCCCCTACCCTCCTTCCTCCCCATGCCAGTACCTCCCTCTCACCAAGAGGTCATGGCATTCCTTCCCACCCTTACTTAAAATAAAATAATAAACCCCACTCTCTCTTGAGGGGAAGATCTTACAAGGGCCACTATGGCCACTTAATGGCTGGTGCCTTTGGCACAAGCTGTCGGCAGCTGCCAGTAGGCAGCCACCAGCTGGAACAGGAGGCTTGTTTTGAAGGGTCTGGGAGGGAAGCAGCCCAGGTGCAGGTGATACAGTCCTCCCAAACTGCAGACTGAAGGCTGTCATTGCCCACCCTTCATTAAGAGTTCAGCCGCACACAAGTGTGGGGGAGAGGAGCAGTGTAGGGAATAGGACTCTGTGATTCTACATGGCAGGCAATTACCCAGCTGCCCAAAACCTCCAAAATGAATAGGACAGCATTTACATAGCACAAACAAAGGTTTCCAGCTAGAACTGGAGACACGTATTATACTTCCCAACATTTCATAGAATCATAGAGTTGGAAGTGTCCTTAGAGGTCATCTAGTCCATCCTCCTGTTCCGTGCAGGAAATCCACAGCTACAGCATCCCTGACAGATGGCCATCCAGCCTCTGTTTGGAAATCTCCAGCCCACCACCTCTGTAGGCAATTTGTTCCACTGTCAAACAGCTTTTACCGTTAGGAAGTTCTTCCTAATGTCTAACCGAAATCTGCTTTCTTGTAATTTGAGCCCATTGTTTCTAATCCTGCCCTTGGGGTGGGCAAGAGAGAACAAATCTTTGCCATTTTCTGAGTGGCAGCCCTTCAGATATTTGAAGACTGCTCGCCTGTCTCCCCTTAGTCTTCTCTTCGCTAGACTAAACATACCCAGCTCCTTCAACCTTTCCTCATAGGACTTGGTTTCCAGACCCCCTGACCATTTTTGTCATTTTGAGCAGCCAGAGGCCCAAGTCCCACCCCCTTGACCAATAAGCTCTACCCCTTCATACAAAAACATGTGCAAACATGCACCTCCCAACATTCCAAGTGCACGAAGGACAGCTGCTCTCCTGCTTCTTACTCCACTTAGTTTCTTGTCATTCCACCATCTCCCCATTGTCCTCTCAAGAGCATTGGGTTGAATCAGCAGAAGGAGGGACAGTGGGATTCAGCACCCAAAGAGGGACTGTCCCTCCTAAACAGAGAGGGCGGTATGCTGTAGGAATTAGGAGCCCACGACTCTACGAGCAGGACTGTAGGTAGGTTGGAATGGGCCCTGGTGCAGAAGATGGAATGGGTCGCCCTCACAGTAGCAGGGGACACAGCCGCACCATGGAACGGGACCTCTCAGGCACGCTGCCGCATGTGGGCCCAGGTGCGGCTGTGTCTACCTGACAGCCAACTGTCCTGCTGCCATTAAAGAAGTGCGAGCCTGCCTCGGTACCAAACCCCCCCGCCCCCCAATGAATATGAAATGGCAGCGTTGATACAGCACAGACTGCCACGTAGAATAGGAGACAGCTAGGAATGTCACAAAGTAGAGAAGCAAGGCCCTGCGGTGCTGAGTTTCCATGGATGGGAGGTTGATAGGCCGGCGTCTCTGTGGGAGTAGCTGAGGCGTATTGTGTGGGAAAGGGAACTTACTTTGCATTATAACTTGACTACTTTTTGCTTTTGAAAGGTTATACATCAGAGATAGGGAACCTCAGGCCCAGGGGCCAAATATGGCTAGGTTTTTATTTAGCCTCTTTCCAGTTTCGGGAATCTGCCCGGCCCCCTGGATCCAGCTCCTACCTCCAAGCATGAAAAGACTGAGCTCAGGGGACAGGAGGAGAGATGAGGCCGTGCACACAGAATAGGGGACAAATTCAAGGGGCAGGTCTACGACTTGGACCCTCCTCTTTCTGAACAACCTCCTTAAGAACTCCTGCCCTCAACTTCTCTGTGGCCCTCGGGGCTTCTACTAATTTTCAAAGTGGCCCCTGGGAGGGAAAAGCTTTCCCGCTGCTGTTATACATGCTCAGATTGCTGCGGTGTACCTGCAGCCTTAACTTCACTTATGGGCCTAAATGTATAGGCTTGTATTCAAATCAAATATTTGATTTGATTTGTATTGGAGTCTGGGGAGTAAACGCAAACTCTTCGTCTCTTGTTCTTTCCTTCTGTTGGCTCTTTGTTTGTACAGTGTTGGCGGGGAGGCAAGGCTTAGCAATCCAAACTCGGAGAAGTTAAACAAGAATTAACAGGGCAGAGGGTGTAGTTTCTCATTAACCCCGATAGCGCCAGCAGCAGGGAGAAAACATAAGCGAAACTGGCTTAGGCTAAGGAAATGGAAAGCCAGGTCAGTGCTAGATTGTTTTGGGCAACAGAAAAAGGGGGCAGAGCCTCAGCTGCTGGTGCAAATCAGAATGGCTCCTAGGATTTTAGCATAGAGTCAGATTTGATTTCTAGAATCCCAAGCGCTGACCCAAGATTTTTAAAATCTGGCTTGTTTGTCTGAGTGACTAGGGCACAGTCACGCCACTCTTTCATAAGCAAGCAGGAAGGCAGCGTTACACAGCTTCCAAGGGCCAGTCCGAATACGTTGAATCCTCCAACTCTTGCTTGAGGGACCTCATTTTATTTAATGAATTCATTTCTTGATTACAGCATTTATATCCCGCCGCCTCCTGCCCAACGGCAGCTCGGAGCAGCGAAGAACAATAATAAAACAGTCAAAATAGAATAGAATATAAAAACAAATATAAACATTAGCAAATCACAGCAGCCCGAAAGACATAAATACCCCCAAAGAGCTTAACCCACTCCAAATGCCTGGAGAAACAGCCAGGTCTTACATTGTCTACGGAAGGAGGGGAGATCCGGGGAGAGGCGACTCTCTGCCAGGAGAGAGTTCCATAGCCGTGGCGTGGCCACCGAGAACGCCCCCTCAGCCATCACTAGCTGGGATACCTGGGGGATCTGGAAGAGGGCGATCCAGGACACGAGGGATGAGGCGGTCCTGCAGGTAGACGGGATCCAGGCCGTATAGGGCTTTAAAAGGTAATAACCAACACCTTGAATCGGGCCCAGAAGACGATAGGCAGCCAGTGCAGAAAACAGAGCACTGGTGTGATGTGCTCACAGCGGCCCGTCCCCACCGGGAGACGGGCCGCCACATTCTGCACCAGCTGCGGTCTCCAGGTCGTCACCAGGGGTAGCCCCACGTAGACTGCGTTGCCATAATCCAATTTTGAGGTGATGAATGCATGGATGATGGTGGCAAGATCGGACCCGGAGATGTATGGCCAAAGGCTATGGACCAGATGTAATTTACAAAATGCACTCCTTGCCACAGTCGCCACCTGGGCATTCAGGCGAAGCTGCAAATCGCGGCGTACACCCAGACTACGAATTTTATTTATTTATTTATTTATTTGCATTGATTGGCCAACCCCTCATGCCTAGGGCATCCCAGGGTGGCTCACAACAAATAAAACAGTAATAAAACTCAAAAACATCATAATAAAAATAGTTAAAAGAATAATCCCTCCAACATTTACCATACACCTCACCCCCCCCCATCCTACCCTCCCACCCTCCCCTCCGAAGGCCCAGGCAAACAGCCAGGTCTTACGGGCTTGACGAAAAGCCATCAGACCCAGGGCCAGGCGAGCTTCCTCCGGGAGGGAGTTCCAGAGTTGCGGCCCGGCCACCGAAAACGTCCTCTCCATTGTGCCCCTCCGTTTAACATGGGGGACCTCCAAGAAGGCTCCCCCAGCAGACCGCAGGGATCGCCCTGAGGTACGGAGGGCGAAGCGGTCCCCAAGGTATGAGGGGCCCAGACCGTGTAGGGCTTTATAGATCAACACCATCATCTTGAATCTGGCTGGGTACACTATAGGCAGCCAGTGCAGAGTGCGGAGCACAGGTGTAATATGCTCCCACTGCCCCATCCCTGCAAGGAGACGGGCCGCTGCATTCTGCACCAGCTGCAGCCTCTGAACGAGAACCAAGGGAAGCCCCACATAGAGCACATTGCAGTAGTCTAGCCTCGAGGCGATAAAGGCGTGAATAAGAGTGGCCGGGTCAGGCCCAGAAATATATGGGCGCAGCCTCCGCACTAGATACAGCTGGCGGAAGGCAGTTTAGCCACCGCCTCCACCTGCCGATCCAGATGGAGGCCCGGATCCAAAACCACCCCCAGACTCCGAACCTGGTGGGCTATAGGAGGGCAGACCCCCCTCTACCAAAGGAGCCGGCAGCTCCCTCGCCCTACCCACCACCATCACCTACGTCTTATCAGGATTGAGCTTCAGTCTGCTCTGCCGTATCCAATCCGCCACGGCCTCCAAGCATTGGGACAGCACCGAGACAGCAGGGCCTGGGTCAGTTGAAAACAAGAGGTACAGCTGAGTATCATCAGCATATTGGTGACATCACACCCCAAACCCTCTCACAATCTCCCCCAGGGGCTGCATTTACACATTAAACAAAAGCGGAGACAGAATCGAACCCTGCGGAACGCCGCAGGTCAAGGCCCGGAAGCTCGATGTTTCAGCTCCTAGCACCACCCGCTGGCTTCTCCCTGAGAGGAATGAGCAGAACCACCCAAGAACAGTACCATCCAGACCCCCCAGGTCTCACAGCCATCTCAGCAACAGCCCATGGTCCACGGTATCAAAAGCTGCCGAGAGATCTAACAGGATCAAGAATGTAGAACATCCTGCATCCATCTCCCAGTGGAGATTGTCCACCAAAACCACCATTGCCATCTCAGTACCATAGCCGAGGTGGAACCCAGACTGAAAAGGGTCAAGGAAACCAATACTGTCCAGATGCTCCTGGAGCTGAAGCGCCGCTGCCCGTTCAATAACCTTCCCTAAAAAGGGAAGATTAGAGACAGGACGGTAACTGACGAGTGTGTCCACATCCAGTGAAGGCTTCTTCAGCGGTGAGGCACCACAGCCTCCTTGAAACTGGGCGACAACCTCCCCTGCCGAAGGGACGTGTTAACCACCCTCACCAGAACCGAACCCAGTGTCTCCCTGGAGACTTTCACCAACCAGGACGGGCACGGATCTAAATTCACAACTTGTGGCTCGAACAGACCCCAAGGCATCCACCGCATCGGCTGGCATCACTTCCTGAAGCTCCTCCCAGGAAGGTTGACCAGACGGTGACTCCGTAACTTCATGCTCCTCACCTACTACATCCAACCCGGTGTCGAAATTACTCTGGATCTGAGCGATCTTGTCTGCAAAGTAGATGGCAAACTCCTCACAGCGGGCCTGGGACAAGTCCCCGTCCAGGCAGAGGGAGACCGGACTGACCAGCCCCCGCACCACCTGGAACAGCTCCGCAGGATGTGACTTTGCAGACTTTGCAAAATTCCTTCTTTGCTGTCCTCACAGCCTCAACATATGACCACAAATGGGTCCTATGGAGAAATCAGTCAGATTCAGAGCGAGTCTGATGCCAGTGTTGCTCTAGCCTCCTGCCTACCTGCTTCATACACTGCAGCCCCTCGGTAAACCAAGGGGCCCTGTGGTGACGAGACGAGGGCAGGGGACGTCTCACAGCCACCCTGTAGATGGCCTCCCCCAGCAAGGTGTTCCAATGCTGTACCAGCACATTGACAGAGTGGCCGTCCGGGTCCAGGATTAACTCCCTCAGAGCCTCCTGGAACCACTGCGGTTCCATCAGCCTCCAAGGGCGGACCAACCTAACTGGTGCATTCCCCTTCTAGAGCGGGTGCGCTGAGAGGCTGGCCTGTAGGAGATAATGGTCTGTCCATGACAAGGGCGTGAACCTCACATCCCCCACTAATGGATCACCCGCCTCAAGGCCAGAACAGAAAACCAGGTCAAGGATATGTCCCCCCACATGAGTTGGGCAGTTGACCACTTGGGACAAGTCCATGGTTGCCATGGCGGCCATGAACTCCTGCTCCACTCCTACAAGGCCGGCATCAACATGAGTGTTGAAGTCCCTGAGGACTAAGGTCCTGGGGGAGTTCAACACTACCTCCGAGGCCAGCTCTGCTTGAGCGGCACGGGATGCTGTGAGACAGGAAGGGGCCTGGTATACCAGCAACACCCCAAGCTTGTCCCCAGCCAAATCAAACACCACATGGAGGGCCTCCACACCAGGATTCTACTGGACTGGATATCTCCTAACTGGCCAGTCCTTCATAAAAATGATAACTACACCTCCCCCCTTGCCCCCTATGCAAGGCTGGTGCTGCACAGGTCCGCCAGAACTGGTCCAGCCCCCTCGTCCAGCCAGATCTCTGTAATGTCCCTTCCCAGCCCCCAGAGTCACCTTTCCGTGTGCTGTTTTCTCCCCGCAGGTGGAAGTGGCGGGGGATCAACGGTGGCGGCAACTGAGTTCGGTGGCAGCGGTGAGGTCAGTCCTCCAGCAGTGTAGCAGGCTCCAGCAGGTGGCAAGCCGGTAAGTCCTCTCCTCTCCCCCGCAGGCAACTCCTTTTGTGTCCCCCCTGAGGTCACTTCCGGGTATGGGGTCGGGGGGTCACGCCAGGACACCCAACTCAGGTGTGCTGGCTCCTGTGGCCCCCCCCACAGCCCCCAGAGTCACCTTTCTGTGTGCTGTTTTCTCCCCGCAGGTGGAAGTGGCGGGGGATCAACAGTGGCGGTGGCAACTGAAGTCGGCGGCGGCAAGGGCAGCCCTCCAGCAGTGTAGCAGGCTCCGGCAGGTGGCAAGCCGGTAAGTCCAGCAAGCCGGTGGCAAGTCGGCAAGCTCTTGAGGGACAAAGGAGGGACGCACCTCATCAATGATGAGAGCCTTTACCCCCTTGCCCCTTCCCACCAGCATCACCTCCATCTTGTCGAGATTCAGTTTCAGACTGCACAACTTTATCCAATCCCCCTCCGCAGACAAGCACCAGGTAAACACCCAGACTGCAGGGCCTGGGTTGGATGAAAACGAGAGGTAGAGTTAGGTGCACACTGAACCTCAAACTGTCTCATGATCTCACCTAAAGGCTGCATGTACACGCTGAACAGGATTGGGGACAGAATGGATCCTGTGGAACTCTGCATGTGAGACCCTGGGGAGAAGATGAAAAATCCCCGAGTATCACACACTGAATTCTTCCAGCCAGGAAAGAATGGAACCACTAAAGAAGAATTCTGCCCACCCCGGCTCAATCCCGTAGGCAAGTCACCAACATCTCATGGTCAACTGTGTCAAAAGCCGCTGGCAGATCTAACAAAATCAAACGTGTGGGCCGACCCCGATCCAAATCCCGGCAGAGATCGTTGGCCAAGGCCACAAGTGCAGTCTCAGTGCCATAACCTGGGTGAAAGCCGGACTGTGAGGGATCAAGGAAACCAATGTGGTCCTTAATTTTAAGACTCAGCTACAACCTGTGACCCTGCTGTTTCTCATCCATCCCTTCTCAACGCCTAGTTTTGTAAACAAATGGATTGGTTCAAACCACTTAAGACTCCAGTCCCCACTCATCGGAAGAAAGCCAGACCTGGGGAGCCCCACTAAAACCTCCTACAGATTGGGGAAGAGCAGGGAACAGAGGAATCCCCTCTTTATAAGATCAAGCCCATATAGGGTCCCATTTTGGCCTATGGGAGTCTCGGGGTCAAACTGCAAAAGGTGGCAACCCTAGGCCCAGAGGCGGAGATTTTCACACTACTGAACCTGAAGCTAGGGACTTAAATCCATGGTTAGGTATTTAAATAAGTGACCCCTCTTTCTATAGCAGTGATTCCCGGCAGCTCCCATTGACAGCACCGGAAACTCCTGAGGCAGCCTGTGCACTACTGGAGAATCAGCTGGCAGATTTAAGGGCCTAAATTTAGTATTTGAGCTTAGAAAGCCTTAAAATCTTCGTGGTGTTGCGCCCCTACCTTGACATCTGTTACGAAATTGCATTATGTCTTGTTTGTTTGCAATAAACATAAGAGCACATGTTTAACGAAGGATTTCAGAGACTTATGAACATTTTATCCAAGATAAAATGTCTTGAGAAGAAGGAGTATCAACTAAGACCCTTTTTACCAGAGACACCCTCATGCGGCTGCCTGCGTGGGGGAGTCCCACGTAAACACTGCGGCGGGTGGGCGGGGCTGCGCGTGTGCACTCCCGCGCAAACCCATTTTCACCCACCCCCTACGCATGGAGCCACCGGCGAAAATGGCGGTAGCTCCATGCGTGGAGATTGGTGGAGGTGGGTGGAGATGAGTGTGCGCCCGTGTACCCCACGTGCTGCACCTACACAGCAGCGCACACCCATCCCACCCGCTCCCGCGCCCGCATGAAAACGCCCGAAGTGGAACAGGTGGCATTTGGGGAGGTTTGAGAATGCTCCTTGGAGTACCAGAGACTCCCACCCCCCTGCCTTTGATTCCCCTTCTCTCCTTAAGGACCAGATCCAGGGGCGCTTTTAAACGATCCCGCTCACAAGCGGGATCGTTCAGTGCCGGCATCGGGCACCCACCTTCCTCTCTACGCCGTGTCTGATGTTCAGAAGAACATCAGACACGGCGTACAGTGTTCATGCGCATGCGCCCCCTTCTGCACGTGCGCACTCGGGCAAAGAACCCGGAAGTGCGGCGTGAAGCCGGCACAGCGGCGATCCGCCTTGAAGGGGGCAGGATCGCCGGGCTGGCTTCACGCGGCAGAGATCCGGCGTTAGAGCGTGCTGGGGATTTAGACGAGCGGCAACAATGGCGGCTGATGAAGGACTCAGCCGCCATTTCCCTCTCGTCTAAAAACACCCCAAGTGTTATGGTCACCAAAGCAAAATCTTCATTGGGTTTTGGATTAGGCCACAAGAAACCTCCACTCCGATCTTTGAAGCACTCTGCTAGTTCAAGTCCCGGTCACGTCAGTGAGTCTTGCCCCAGCAGAGCGCGGGGAGGATCTGGATGTACACATCTTCATTGCCTTCAGTCTTTCTAATGATCACACACAGAACTCCTGAAGGGATCATAACAAAAAGAGTTTAGATCTTTACTAAAATGTTCTATGAATTGTTAGTGTAAGCAGATCTTCTAAAACCAGCCTAAAGCATTGTAGCCTTGGAGGGCTCAGGGGATCTGCTACAATCTAATTACAGCAGGGGTGGGGGAACCTCAGGCCCGGGGGCCAAATGCGGCCTTCGGCAAGCTTTTATGTGGCTCCTTGCCAGGGCCTGGATCTGATCCCTGGATCCAGTCTCTACTCTCACGCACTGAAAGACTGAGCTCAGGATAATGGGGGCAGAGAGAAGGGCAGGCACACAAGAGTAGGAGACAGAAGCCACAGCACAGAGCCATGATCTGGACCCTCCTTTCCTTGAATACAGCTGTTAAGCACCCCCTCCCCAAGCTCTATGTGGCCCTCGGAGCTTGTACTAATTTTCAATGTGGCACCCGGGACAGAAAAGATTCCTCACCCCTGAATTACAGCACCTCGCAGCTGGGCTGCCCCTCTGCCTGGCCTCGGTGGGAGCACACAGGCTCACCCCATTGCCTCCCCTGCCCCATTGCAGCCATCAGGGCTCCCCCAGGTCGCTGTCCCCCCCCCCCCGGCTCCCCCTCACCCCCTGCTCTCAGGTGCACTTCTCCTGAGTGCCAGATCTCTCGCATCCTCATGAATGTCGCATCCCTTGTCAATCCCTCTGGGTATTTTCAGACGTGACGAGATCACAGTGAACCATGGTTGGTCAATACCCACATGGGGCCAAAGCACCCTGCACGTCTGTTCGGCAGCCGTCAGATGTTCGCCACGCTGAATACCCACATGGGGTCAATTTCAACCACGGCTTCCCGGGCTACCGGTGTGAAAATCGGCTGAAGCGTGGTGAAAGTGATTCCAGGCGGGCATTAAAAAAAAGTAACGTCTGGTCGGCTATCATGGCCTGGAATCCCCGGCAGGATTCCGGGCCGTGGTGAACTCGACCAGACGCTGCGGCGGCATTGGCCTCGCCGCCCGCCCGTCTCCCCGGAGGGCGGGCGGCGAGGCAGCGTGGAGGGGGCGGGGCCGTGCGGCCACACGTTGCGCCGGGCGGCCCCGCCCCCTCCCTGAGTCCCCGCCGGGATCCCCGGCACGTCTGTTTGCCGTGCCTGGGTGATCCCGGCGGGGAATCTCTGGGTGGTTTTCGGGACAGAGCGAAGCCACCCCGTCACGTCTGAAAACCCCCTCTGTTTTCCCCTTCCCTGTCTCCCCTCCCCCCGTCTTTAGATTGTAAGCTCTCGGGCAGGGATCGTGTCTATCTTATTCTTTGTAAGCGCCAGGTACATCGCTGGCGCTATATAAATGCTAATAATAATAATAATAATAATTAATAATAATAACAACTTTTATTGGGCAGCTTTCAACTTTTAAAGGACTCTGCAGCCTGTGCTGCCTGTGCAATCCAGGGTCCCCGTCACAAAACGTGATAACTGTCTACACAAGTCAAAAGATCGCTCTGAAACTTTTCCAAATTGATACATTTCTGTAAAACAGGGAATAAAAGTGTTTTACAAAAATGAATTAAAACCAGGAAGTGTTTTAAAATGAAATGTTTAAACTGTTTACACGATAACAGTTAAAACATCATAAATCAGACTAAAGTATTTTTAATGATTGTCTAAAAGCCACCAGGAAGCCCAGCACATTGATTCCAGACTCCTCCAGAGTGAACTAAATGGAGCACAGTAAACGTACCATGGAGTCAGAGACTAAGGCTGCGTGCCCTCGATCATGGGCAGGGGGTGGGGGTGTTGTTTAGCATTATTTTCTCCATTCCTCCATTAAATTCAATAATCTGAGACAGGGCTCAAAATCCAGCCCTGTCTCGTGTTATTAAATTTAATGGGGGGGGGGGGAGAAAATAATGCCCAAACCGCCGTGCTCACGATCGGGGGTTTCACGTGACCGGATTAATGCGAGTTAAACTCACGTTAGTCACCGCCCCAAGCTGAATGTCGGCAAGCAGCCAAGGCCAGGGAATCCAGTCCTGCATCACCACCACAATAGCTGTAGGGGACAGTTTGTGACGGCTTGTTTAGTTCACTTAACTTTCAACATTTTTGCTGGATTGTACGTATCAACCCTAATGTGAACTGCTGATGTAGAGAATTATTTTTTAGTCAACTGGTACAAACGACATATTTTTCATGGGTGCTGCATCTGTCAGACCTATTATGTACCAACCTGGCCTTGCCCACTGGCAAACATGCCTGCCATGTTCCGTGGAAGTTTCTCTTTTGAGCGCCGAAGGTCTTGGCAACAGGAACCAGGAAGAAATGCTACCAGGAAGGAACCAGGAAGAAATCTTGGAATTCCCCCAACCTCTCTCCAGTCCATATAAAAGACAGACAGACAGAAAGGACTCATTAAAGTACCATGTAGTCAGCCCTCAGACATGGTGTAATCTGGCAGAGTGCCACTGAACACAATGCAATATGCACCAGGTAATGAATTAGCCTCAGATGTTAGACTCATTTGCATGATGGGAACTGCTGCATTTTTACTAGTAGCTTTAAAAGTGTCCATTAGCATACATGCCAAGGCCACTAAAATGAACTAGGCACACACTTTTCTCAGAGAATTTGATCAAAGAGACAAAGTGGTTCGAATAGTATCCAGCCCAAATAATCATCCACCTTGCCCGTTGCTTTGACCATGTTCAGCCCCTCCTCTCCACGCTGCACTGGCTCCCTCTACAGGAACGCATTCAGCAGAAGCTCCTGGTCTTCACCTTCAAGGCTCTTCATGGCCTTGCTCCCCCATATCTCTCCGCTCTTGTACACACTCCTGCCTGGGAGCTTCGCTCCTCCTCTGTCCCCACCCTCGCCTGCTTGTGAACCCTTTTCTCCTCTAAACGTCTTCACCCCTTCTCCCTTTCTGCCCCTCATGCCTGGAACTCCCTCCCTGGATACGTTCACTCTGCTCCTTCCCTGCCAACTGTCAAATCCCTCCTGAAAACCCACCTCCTCTGTCAGGCTTTCCCTAGCTCGTCATGAGTGAAACTACATCCTCCCCCCTACCCGCCCCTTGCTCAGAATCTAATTCCCTATAACTAAGTGAAGCACGTGAGTCCGTAACTTCTCAACCTTATGAATGTATTCTTGTCTCTCCCAATGTCCCCCTCCCTTGTCACTTAGATTGTAAGCCCCTTAGGGGTAGAGACCTCTCTGTAACTATTGATTTACAGTGCCAGGTACACTGCTTGTGCTATATAAATATAAATATACTAATAATAAAATAATAATAATAATAATAATAATAATAATAATAATAATAATAATAAATAATTAATAAATATGAGTGGGCACAGAATGGGTGGGGTGGGTAGAACAAGGTGGAAGGGGGAGAGAGAGAGAGAGAGAGATGTGCGAGCTGTAAGTTTATATATTGGTGTAGGAGACACACTAAGGCCGTTTTTAGATGTGCAGCGGGGATCAGGCGCGGGAGCGGCGAAACAGCCGTGGCGCTGTTTTACACGAACCGGAAGTGGAAGTTGTGCGCATGATTGGCGGCCACGCATTCTTTGCCGACCGCGATCGAACCGGCCAGATTTCTTGGGGGGGACATATGCGGCCGGAAAAGAATGCGCGGCCGCCGATCACGCGCACAACTTCCGCTTCTGGTTTGTGTAAAACAGCGCCGCAGCTGTTTCGCCGCTCCCGCGCCTGATCCCAGCGCACGTCTAAAAACGGCCTAAGAAACAACAGGTAGTGTTAAACACACAGAGGGCAAACGTGTGGAAGACTATGGCCACTTTCAGACATGCCCCCCCCCACGCATATGCACGGGGATCGGCTGGTCTGAAAGCCCCTCCCCCCCCCATGCGGCTTTGCGGGCAGAGACGTACAGGGACGCAAAGCTCGATTTCCTGCTCTGCATCCCTGTGCGTCTCTGCTGGCAAAACTGCCTTGGGGGGGACGGCTTTCAGACCGGCCGATTCCCACGTATATTCGGGCTGCGCATTCCCCCCCCCCTGCAGCCCAAATACGCGCAGGGGGCATGTTTGAAAGTGGCCATAGTATGGGGGGAATTTGATCAGTTACACTATCTTTATTTTAGCTGTAAAGTGAGTTTCTGTTCTGAGAAAGTAAGGTTGCTGCGTTTGGTCCCAAATACAGGCAATAGAGACAAAGTAGTACAGCGATATCTTTTATTGGGCCAACTCCAGTGGGTGGAGGTGTGCAAGCTTCCGGGCCTCACAGCGTCCTTCGTCGGGCAAGTGAGGAGTTGGTCCAAGAAAAGACAGCGCTGTACTACTTTGGCTATTTTCTATTCTGAGAGATCTGCGTAGACTCCTGCTGTGTTTCCATTGCCAGGGAAGACCCTGATTTAGCAAAATAAGTAATCCTCATTTCATCATACTTAATAAGTATGATGAAACGAGGATGCATTTCAAGACTCCAATACAGAGGGTTGCATCACAGCAAAAAAGAGGGATTTGCTATCAGATGGTGCTTTGTGAGTAAAAAGCTGTTGAGTGACATCCTAGATGACAAAACGCCCACTGTTCACCTTTAATGGGGTGCAGTGGGGTGTAAATGACCCTTGGATTTTTCATCCAGCCAGGCTGTTTCCATCTCATACAACAGTCTGGTGAAAAAGTAGTGCTTGTGGAACCCCATTGTCTTCAGTAGACTGGAATTTAGCAAACAATTGTGTGGAAAATACCTCCGACTGAAAGGGCTCCCACTCCTTTCCTCTAAGGCAATTGTGGTCCCTATGGGGGGGGAGGGGGAGGGAGGGACAGGATCCAAACCAGCCAAAGGAGATTGTTCCTTCATAAACTAGAAGATGTGATTCTTTTCTGAATACACACTAGAGAGCCTGGCTGCTGAGCGAGGAGGTGCTGCCTTTATAACCTCACGTCATGGTAGCCTCCCACATTAGTGACATGGAAAAGTGGGTTTGAACTACACTGAAAAAGAGTGCGCAGAGAGGAGGGCATGAACTCAGGCACAGGGGACAGATCCATGGCACAGATGTATGATCTAGACTCTCCTTTTCCTCAGCACAATCGTAAGAACCCCCTCCCCCCCACCCGATTCTGTGTGGCCCTTGGAACTTGTCCTCATTTTCAAAGTAAAAAAAATTAGTACGAGCACTCAGGGTCACATATAGGTTTGGGAGCAGATGTTTAAAGAGTGGCCTCAGGATGGGAGAAGGAAGAGGAGGGATCAGATCATGGATCCATGGGTGTTAACAGATGTGACACTAGGGTTGCCACCTATGCAAATCTTTAAGGAAAGCTTATGAAAAATCCATGTTGCAGGGCCCTGCAGTGGCACCAATGCAGGGCCCTGCAACATGTATTTTTCATAAGCGTTCCTTAAAAATTTGCGTAGGTGGCAACTCTACGTGACACTGGCCTGCTATGGCCTGTCTGGGCCAGAGCTTAACCCGCATGTCTGTTAGCAGGCTGCCAGACGTGGGCCCTCTACAGCCCCGATTGGGTAGGTGGCTGTCCAGGAATTGTTGGCCTGAAAAGACCCGGACTGGGCCCAAGGACTGTCCAGGCAGGCCGTGGTGGGCGAGCGCATGTATCCGTGCTGGCATCCCGGCCTTGGCCTGGGGGGTCGCCATGGCAACAGCCCACCATGACTGCCTGTTATTGGTAGCCAATGGCCATGGTTGCCTGTCGTGGGGGTGGGACACTGGCCACAGCATGGGAGGCAGTGCCAGCTGGCTGGCCTCACGCCACCTCCAGACCCCTCCCCGGCTGGCTCAACCTGCGTGATGGGCTGCATTTGGCCCCTTGGCCTGAGGTGCTCTCACCCCCACCCCAATGGAGGCAGCTCTTCCAAGGTCTCTTTCTGTAGCGTAGTAAAGTTCAGTTCTGTAGAGCGGAAACATCATGAAGCCTGTTTGGGATGAAGCCAGCGAATTCAGGCAGGTATCCAACAACTCTTTTGTAAACACTTCCATGAACTGCCAAGGTTTTCTGATGGTCATTTTGACTGGCTGCAGCAGCAAGAGCCTGGTTATTATTTCTGCTTTATGCGCGCCTTAATGAGTCCGTTGGCCCGGCGTGAAGAGTCTGACTGTTCTTCATAGCAGATGTGCAAGGAGGTAATGTCGCGTTGCTTTCCAGACAAGACGTTTCAAAATGCCCCAAATGGTCCTTCCTAGCTGGAGTCAAGGATGCAACAGACTCCTGTTTTACACAAACTGGAAGCGGAAGTTGTGCACGTGATCGACGGCCGCACATTCTTTTCTGGCCGCATATGTCCCCCCCGAGAAATCTGGCCGGTTCGATCGCGGTCGGCAAAGAATGCGCGGCCGCCGATCATGCGCACCCTGGTTTCCTTGGCCCTTGACACGCCATCCGATCCTGGGGTCTGACCTCAGCCGTTTGAACTCATGCACTTTCCTTTCTCATTTATGCCAGGCACTGCTTTCTGACCACCTGACAATCAGATCTGTAGTTGGGCAGAAGGCAGCCTTGTGCTGCTGCTCCCCGCCAGCGTTGGTGAGGAGAGTCTAGCTCTGAGGTCACCTCCTTCACTTTGCTGCTCCTGGAATCGATGGCTGTGTTGTGTACTAGCGCCTGGATGTAGAGCTTTGATGGGGCTGGAAATTTGGGCTGAGTCCTAGGGTTGCCACCTATGTACATTTTGGTGTACCTATGAAAAAATACATGTTGCAGGGCCTGCATTGGCACCTATGGCACTAATGCAGGCCCTGCAACATGTATTTTCCATAAGTGGCCTGGGAAAATATACATAGGTGGCAACCGTACTGAGCCCAGGTGTGTTTGGGTGACCCGGCCCCGCCCCTGTACCTGAGTGTTGTGATGACATCACAGCACTCCAAGAGGCAGGACTATGTCAGAAAAGGGGTGGTGCTAAGGCATTCCCCTGTTCCTTTCCAATCTGGCCACGCCCCCCAGAGTTCCATGATGTCACAGTATTCTGGAAGGGGCAGGGCTATGTCAGAAAAGGGGCAGAGCTAAGGTGTTCCCCTGTCGAGCATGGCCATGCCCCCTGTAGAGTCCTGTAATGTCACTGTGCCCCCTAAGTGCAGTGCTAAGGTGACTGCCCCTTTTGAATGTGGTCATGTCCCTTACGGATAATAATTGTGTGGCTGCCACAGCTGCTCTCCTGCCCGGAGGGGTGTGGAAGATAGTGGCTGCCACCATTAGGGTCTGGTTGGGGCACACAACAAAGGCATGCACGCCCAACCGGGCCGGTGAGCCCTCCTCTGCCCCACACCCAGCAGGGGAGCAGAACAAACACGCAGCCGGATGCCCCCGCCCCTGGCATACCCCCAGTGCCCTGCCCCCTGCCAGGCTGGGCAGCCATGGTGGCCAAGCATGGGCAACTTTGGCTCCTCTGATCTCTGGCGGGGCTGGGAACAGATGCACTGGCCCTCACTGGCCTGTCTGGGCAGCCCTTGGTCCAGGCTGCGCCCCTGGGACCAATTCTGGAGCAGCCACCTAACCCAGGCTGGGGCAGCAGTGGGCCCACATCTGGCAGACATCCCAGTGAGTCCCTGGCCCAGGCAGGCCATAGTGGGCCATAGCAAGCCAGCACAACGGGAGGAAAAGTTTAAAAAAAATACAAATTTCCTTTCTCTTCCCTGAGCAGGGAGGATATCCTCAAGATACAGCCAACAGAAGCAACAACAATAAATAGACAGAAATACAGAAAAGGATCAGCAGGTCGCAGGAAAACCAGCCCAGCTAGCTAGTGTTGCTGCCTAGGCACATTTTTATGGAACACTTATGAAAAATACATGTTGCAGGGCCTGCATTGGCACCTTAGGCACCAATGCAGACCCTGCAACATGCATTTTTCATAAATATTCATTAAGAATGTGCCTATGCGGCAACCCTACCCAACTCTCCTTATTTGTTCAGCAGATGCTGCTCTCTTTCTCTCGGGTCCCCCTTTCCAACAAGCATGCTCCTTTTCTCTTTCTCAGGAACCAGTGTAGCCTAGTGGATAAGGCCTTGAACTTGGCAGACCCAGTGTCTGAACCTAGCCTGGTTTGGGTCAGGGTGTGCCAAAGTCCAGCAGGGGCTGACTGGGGTGGGGGCGGCGGAGGCTAGCTACAGAAGGGCCATGCACTTTGATACAAATTTGTTTGGTCATCAAAGCTGTAATAAAGTCCTCCCTCTGTGCAAGCTCTGCCACCGGATGCATGGCAGTCGCTCTCTGCAAGAACAGCCTGAAATTTAAGAACAAAAATTTAAACGGCGGCAGGCGGCGAGGGGCCCCTCGCTGTGGGGTCATGTGCCTGGACGCCGGTGGCACATGCCTTTGGGACCCCACCGCAAGGCTTGGCACATGGCCCCTCTAATCCTTGGGCCGGCCCTGATGGGAGTTGTGGGTGGGGGATGCTTAAGGGGTGTGCGATCCACAAATCACTTGCTGGGCAAGTGTCCTTCCAGAGTAAGCTGTCACGCTTAGCTGTCAGAGTAAGTTGGTCACGGCCAACATCCACAACTGAGAAATGAAATATCTCCCAATTAATATCTTTCAGTGCTGAGTCCCACTGCCCCTCTGTCGGTGTGTGTGTGTGTGTGTGTGTGTGTCATGTGTGTGTCAAATCCACCCTTCCGGGAGAGGGAGACAATGAGACTAGATCTCAAGCCTCAGGTGCTTGTTTCCTGGCTGCCCTCCAGAAAAAACCCTTGAGAAGACAATGTGGAGATGATGGAATGAGAAACAGGAGAGCTTGTGAGTGCTCTTAGACAGACGTGGCGTCTGGCCACCCCCCCAGAGCTGCTTCGGAGGTGCATCCCCTGTGTCGCTCACGTCTAGCCTCACCTGGGTCCACAACAGATGGACCGGCCACCTGTGAGGCTCCCTCCAAACCATAGAGTTGCACACACTCGCCCAATACTATAGACTGGCGCCCTCAACTCCATAATACCGAACGGGGCAAGGGTCAGCCAGCTGTGGAGTGGCTGTGTGGGCCCGTCCAATGGACAGAGAGTAGCTCCACATTCTGCTGTTGCCCTGGGTTTGGCCGGCCCACTCCAGGATGTTCTAGAGCACCACCAGCCGGGCTGCCACAGAGTAGCCGCGGCCTGCTCCACTTTGACCATCTGGAGGGTGGCTTTACACGGACTGGCCAACCTGGGGGTGAAGCAGGCTGGCGCCGGCAGAAATGGAGCTGCCGTCTGTCTGTTTGCACCCTCTCTCTGCACTGGGAATGTTCGCAGAGACGTGTGGGTGTGTAAGTGTGTGAGGGGTGGAGCTTATTTACTGCAGGGCGGGGCTTGTCCCTCTGTGGCCTCATGAAATGTTGTGAGGTATCCGCCTATCTGGGGATTCTGTTTTGGTTGCTTTGTTTATTTAGTTTATTTTGGGTTGGTTAGCTGGTTATTCTGGTTTTTCGGTCACTTTGTTTTGCTCGCTTTGCATGTGCGACAGCGCTAATACTGCTGAAATGAGGTCACCGAAATATCTGAAATGGTTAACTGATGAAACGTAAATGCATAGCAGTTATTCTCTGCTTTGTCTGCTTGGGGTCAAAGAGTGCAATTTAACAGATTTGTTTCAGCTCTCTTTGGCTCCATGGCTATGCCTGCCTGCACCTTTGTGATTCAGCCCTAGGCTTGTTCAGTTTCGCTTTTGACTCAGCAGCCACCCCTGGGAAGTCTCCAGAGCTTAATGTCTGCCTTGGCTTGCCAGCTGCTGCTACATTGCAAGATCTCTGCCATCCCTGGGTAAAGTCAGATAGGGGCCAGGTCTAGGGTCTGGTACTGCTGCTGCAAAACTGTGGATGGGGCTGCCCCTAATCTCCCATAGAGGCACCAGCCTTAGCCTCTTGCCTGTCAGGATTGAAGCTGGGACTGCTGAGGAGGGTCAAGGAGGGGGCTGCTACTGTTTCACAGTGGATGCAGCCAGACAAGACACTCTGGGAAGGCTACCATGCCTTGGGTAACCTTAACCCAGTCTGGGCAGGTGCAAATTTGGACCGAGAGATAGGGGGTGGCCCTGGTTCAAGTCTCACCTTAGCCAGAAACTCATTGGGTGACCTTGGGCCAGTCACAATATTCTCAGCCTAACCTACCTCACAGGGTTGTTACAAGAATTAAAAGTTGTGTTATATGTAAAAGTCTCTGAGTGCCATAGCAGGGGGGCGCTATATAAAAATAAAGATTATTATTATAAAGATTATTATTGTGTGACTGACTGCTGCCAGATATTCCCCCTGTCCTGGGGAAGGACAAACAGCTGGCTGGCACGTGCCATGTCCTCGGGAAAAGTCCGAGGATGTGTTATGTAGCAGCCTTGCCCCATATGAGGTAAAGCTGCCCAAGGGGTGGCTGCCCCTGTGCTAGGGCCACACGGAAAGCTTCGTGGCAGGGCTTTGAGCAGCAAGTGCTGTCGCCCGTCGTGGCCAGAGCAGGAATTTGGTTGGGCCGGGGGAGGGAGGCAGGACAGGGTGGCCAGCACCTCGGCCTGCCCAGTTGTGGCGAGTTTTCCATCAGCGGTCCAGCTGCCCCATAGGGGTGGTGAGTTGCACTCATCTGTCCAGCTCCCCCCGCTAGCCCCAGTATGGTGGCTGTTGTTGCCCACCATGGGGCCACATGGGGATCGGACCCCTGCAGCTCATGTGGTTGCACCCATTAACTATCAGACAGTGAGTGTTTGGCTGGTGGAGCAATGAGGCCTGGGCTGGCAGGATAGCTCTGCCCCTGGTATCTGGGGCCTATGGGCAGGACTTCCAAAACAGGCTTGAGCCTTGCACCTACCATGCATAATTAAATAGGGACGGGAATTATGCCTGGGTGCCTACGGCAAGCAACAGGGCAGATTGGAACATGTGCCCCACCCCACTGGGTTTGCAGAATCAGCATCTATGCTGCCAGCAATTGGAGAGAAAACCTGGCAAGACAGGAAAGTCTCCCATGGCAGTGGGTAGGCTGGGGATATGTTTGGGCAGATACTGGCTTGCCATTCCTATTGACATGCTGAGGAGAGCGGAAGTAGGCCTAAAGGGAGCTACTTTGCATGTGAAGATTGCCATACATTTCCCATAAACAAACATGGTTTCGTTTCTGCAGGACAATCTCTTTCACAGTTAAAAAGGGTGGGGAAAAGGAAAGTTGATACAGGAATTACAGATAATTATTTACTTTCAAGTGCGCCCTCTGCTGGCATTTTTTGGTGTTTCTTTTTAAAATTAAAACTGCTTTGTATCTCCAATCTAGAGAAAGAGAGCGCGTGAGAGAGACTTGGTGGTGGTGGCCAAAGGGCTGGAGACTTCTTACATGCTGTCCTACCAAGGCCGGCCTCACCCCAGGATGACTGCCCTGGCCCCCGCACTTCTGAGGGCCCCAGAGTGGCCCCTGGTTTCACCAGGGCATGGTACAGTGGCCCACTCTCTCCCAGTGAGGCCCCAAACGTGACCATCTCTAGGGAGCCATAGAGGTCACCCCTGAGGGGCTGGGGCCATTCGAAAGGGGATGGTGTCACCAGGACCCCCACATTTTATCTTCACCCTGAGCTCCACCAATTTTAAGGTCAGCCCTGTGTGCTACTTGCCTGAGGAAGGGCCCTATGTGGCCCCAAAGCTTGCCGAACCTCACCAACTCCAATAGGTTCAATGAAAGAACTACTTTGCCTCCATCTCTTGTATCCCCTGTCCAGCGGCAGAGCAAGATTGTGTTGGATCCAGGCTCAGGTCCCAAATATGGGCCCCCCTAACTTTTTATTTATTTATTTATTTCAGGTTTCTTCTATCCCTCCATTTCATAGACCAGCTCGGGGCAGCTTAGGGCAAGAGGGTGGGAACTCCCTAAGCAGTGGCCCTCCTAAGGAGGCTCACACTGGCCTTGGCTTCCCCCACAAAGATGGTGCTTCCAAGCGAGCCCCTGCCTTGATTCAGGAGCAGCAGTAAATGTACCAGGAAGAAAGTTTTAAGAGCAGGCACTCCAGTCTAAAAACTTCCTTCTTGGCAGATCCCTCCCGCTACAAGCAGCCTGAGTGTCTCTAGAAAATGTTCATAGTGGGTGGGGGACAGAGTGTTGGGAAACGCTCCCTCCCTCGTGCACAAACCGCTTGCAAAGTCCCCCCTTCCCCCAAGCCTGGACTCAGCCGAGGCCCGCCCCCCCCAGTAAGCCATCCACGCCCCTACCCCAATATAGAGTTGTAAGAGAACTGGAGATTTCAAATGCTACCTCATAAACGTGGAATCACACAGCTGAAATGCAGAAGGAATGCCAGACATGTCAAGATGACATGGCCTTGGTAATAAAAGCTGGTTGATTCTTACATTATTCCTATATGATTCATCTTGGTATCTTACCAGTTCCCTACCCTTGATACAATTTCAGAGTGGTTACAAAAAAATGCTGACCTCCCTGAAACAAAGTAACTTAAAGGGTTACGCTGTGTTACTAAAGCAGGTCAGAAAACGCCTAAACTTACCGTAGAAAATCAAGAGACTGAAAATAGCTGTAGTGTTTTGTTTACTATTATTGCTGGTTTGGGAAGTCGTGATCATATTACACCCAACCTGCATTCTCTACATCTATAGAGTGATGGAATGAAATTAAGATTATCCCAACTGTGGGCAGGAGCAGCCTCTCAAGTTCTGAGACTCCTTCTTCCAGCATCCCCCCCCCCCCCCCCAAACGTGCAGGTTCCATGTGAGAGAGGCCAGGGCTGGCCTTACCCTAAGCGGGGCCCAGGGTGGAGAAGAAATGCAGGGCCCCATATCTTCTGCCGATGGCTTTGCTGCTGGCGGCCGGCAAGCCTAGGGGTGCTCCCAGGCCTGGGGGGCGGTGTGCTACCCGAGCCTGCGCTTGGGGATGGGCGGAGGGGTGCTTCCCTCTGCCCATCCCCAAGCCTGAGCAGCCATTCAGATTCTGACTGGATCACTTACCTGATCCGCTGCCGGACCCGGTGCCATCATCGCCGCCACCATCGCCACCACCATCGCTGCTGCCACCTCCGCCCTGGGCCCCATGCTGGGCTCACCCCCCTCCCCCGCTGTCTGTCACAGTCTCTCGGTCAGGGGAAATGAGGGAGAGAGACAGAGGCCCCACCTCTCCCTCATTTCCCCTGGCCGAAACAGCCAGGCAGGCAGCAGAGGGGGCCAGCGGCGTGAGGGAGAGGCGGGGCCTCTGCCTTCTTCTCCCTCACTTCTATTGGAAGTGAGGGAAGAAGCAGAGGCCCTGCCTCTCCCTCACTCCGTGAGCCCCCCTCCCTGCCTGTCAGTCTTTCAGCCAGGGGAAATGAGGGAGAGGTGGGGCCTCTGCCTCCCTCTCCCTCATTTCCCCTGGCTGAGACTGTGCCAGGCAGTGAAGGGGGCATGCGTGCAGAGTGTGGGAGAGGCAGGGCCTCTGCCTCTCCCTCACTCCTGCTGCCTCCCCTGCCCGACCCGATTTTTAAAAATAAAATTAAAAAATCAAAATTATTTTAAAAAAACAAGCGTGGGGCCCTGGGAGGCTGCCCCTAGCCGCCCTGCGGTAAGGCCAGCCCTGAGAGGGGCTAGGCGGGTCATTTATTTATTATCATAAGTCACCTCCATCTCCAGTAGCTGGATCCCGACAGTGGCTGAGCCCAGTGACCAGTGCATGTCACGGCTGCCATTACACACCTGGCTCAGGAAATGGAGTAGGGATGGGACTGAGCGCTGGGTCTGGAGAATATTTCTAGGGTTCTGAGGGAATGATGCGGTGCTGCTGGGAAGTGGCCCAGGAGCTGAGGATTGTGGCTCCATCTCCTGTGACTGTGCCAGGAGATCAGCCCTGAGCCGGGTGCGTAATGGCAGCCATGACATGCACTGGTGAGTGAGCTCAGCCGCCGTCTGGATCCAACCACTGGAGATGGAGCCACAATCTCCAATAGCAGCACCAGGACCTTAAAACGTCTCTTGGGAGGAAACTCTCCAGGAAATTGGCTCCGCTCTCACAGGGCGTGTAACAGCTGCCTACAAAATCCCAGGACCCGCCAGCTGAGACTGAGGAGGGGGTCTGGATGTAATGTCAGCCTGGCCACCCCTCTCCAGGAGCGGGACTCTGAATCCTTGCTACCCAGCTCCCCACCAGTGGCCATCAGCTCTTCTCACCTGACTGCGCTCTAGGTGGAGGCTCAGGTTCAAAGGGGGCAAGCCTGGACCTAGTGTCCGGGCCCGGCAGGAAGTGCAGCACTGAATCTCTCTGCTCTCCTAAATACCCCCCTCCCCTGCCTTCCCCCCCCTCCCCAACCTTGCCGGGTCCAGTACCACCTTGTTTCTTAAATATAAAATTCAAACAAGTATGC
>QEPC01014730.1:2587600-2610121 GCA_003113815.1 Sphenodon punctatus | reverse complement strand
TATTTATTTTAAGCTTGATGTGCATGTAGACTGTGTTTTCTTCCATCCGATGTTAACCATGGGAACTCCTTGCTGCTGCGTTATGCCATGCCACTGGCCTACCGTCCCCCTGGCTCTGCCCACCGGCTTGCCGGCCAGCCTTACTGCCCCTCCAAACTCAAAACCCACCAGCCACCCCTGCTAGACCATAGTTATCCTGTTGGCTGGACCAACTCCCCTTCATCCCCCCCCCCCCTCAAAGAAGTAGCAGAATTCCTTGACAGAGTAGGAACCCAAAGGTGTAAACAGATGACACATCACCCACCTCTAGGGCTTTTTTTTTTTTTTTTTGCAAGTGTACTAATGAGAAAAAACGCTGATTGAGTCGATAACTCAGCAGATGACAGAGCTTGGAGGATGAGTAGTGGGAGGAAGGTAGGTTAAACTGCTGGATCGGAAATGGCTGGAGCGAAGTGGCCTGTCACAGCCACTCAGGAGAGCATACGGGGTCACGCAGTGGCTGGGAGAGGAGAGGGCAGCCCCTGTTCCTAGCCATTTGCAACAGGGGTGCAGACCCCCCCCCATAAAATTTGAGGAGTCCTCCCCCCCTTTTTTGACTGAATCTCTCCCCCCCACCATATCACTCAACCTCCAATCCTGGTGACCTAGGGTAATTTCAGACGTTCCGAGACCACGGTCAACCACAGTGAATCCCCTGTGGTGACCAAAAGTCCCGTAACATCTAAATGATTTCCACCAGAAGTTTACCACAGTGAGTTTGACGACGATTCTGGACCCCCAGCTGGCCGGAGGTCCGGAATCATGGTTAGCTGGACCACGATCCGGAATTGGCCAAAAGTAACCAATTCCGGATCGTGGCCCAGACCATGATCTGGGATCAGGCGCAGCACCGATTGGCTGCTGCGCCTGCCCGTCTCCCAGAGGTCAGGCAGCCGGGGAAGCGTACTGGGGTGTGGCTGTGCGGCCACACGTTGTGTCGTGCAGCCACGCCCCCTCCCCGCTCCCCAGTAGGAATCTGCTGGCACGTCTAAAGGATGGCCGGGCAGATTCCTGTCAAGGATCCGAAACAGATCCTGGACCGTGGTTCAGCGTGGCGGGCCGAAGGGCCCGTCCTGTCTGAAATTACCCCTAGTCGCTCATCAGAAGGGAAATGTTTACAGAAAAACATTCTGAAAATATCCCTCTCCTCCCCCACAAAAACATTTAGTTGAGGAGTTGCTACTCAAACTACCGTCCTCTCTGGACCTGATTTGCAATGCAGTTGGGGCTAGCACTGGGATCCCAGCACCGGCCTGCCCAAGTCCCATCTGAAGTGACTAGGGAAGGAGGTGCAAGAGAAATTAGGGAGGGAATGCTAGCTTCTCCACGCTACCTTGGGGGAGGAGGGCTGGGAGAGAAGTGGGCACTCTCCTCCCCCGGAGCCACATGTGATACAGGCCAGAACGACCCCAGATGCATTACAAGAGAAGTTAGTGAGGTTGCCGCCTTCTCCACTCCCAGCCATTCCTGGGTCCCTGGAGCCCCTTAAGCAGTCGGGAGAAGAGGGCGTTCCCTCCCCGCACTTGTTTCTGATACAGCCCGGTACATCTCACCCACTACAGCTATGGCTGACACAATAAAATATCACCTGAACTACTTTGCCTCTATTTCTTATGTTTGGGACCAACATGGCAACCACTCATGGACCAACTCTTTAGTAATAAGGAGTGGAAGTAGCTGAGATGATCTGTCATTGGAAAAACCTCTGTCGGTGAAGGTATGCACCTTAAGAAAAAGAATTTTGTTTCTAGCATCCAGTCATAAAATGAGACACGGCCATTGACAGGTGATCTTTTTATTAAGTCTTCATTTTGCATAACATACTTGCACCACACCCACTAAATTATACCTTGTGATTTTTTGCATAGAGATGGGGAAGCAGCAGAAACTGGTCATGCTTTAGATATCAAGCCCAGTTACATCGAAGATGTTGTATATTTGGTTCTTGAACATCCTCACAAATACAAGATACAACCAGCCCCCAACCACAGCTTGTTATTTGCAGAAGGTAGCAGCATAGAAGATTTAAATCATGTTAACCCTCCACTTTGTTATTGGCGTGTTGGGTGGTTCTGCTCTAATTAGCTACGTAATTCAGATAATCTTGTTGATTTTAGTAAAAATATTTTTTTAAAAACCAAACCACCACATTAGGCCCAGTTTAGTAATACAAAATAAAGCTAACACACCAACTTGCAAAACAAAATATTAATGAATTTAGGAAAGATAAGAAAACATAGAAATAAGTATTTTTACAGTGGCTCTGAACACTTTAGCTAAGGAGACAAGATTTGCTACTTTTAACCTAGAAGGCATTTAGCCAGAGATTGTCAAAAGGGAATTGTGGCTTTGGGTGAATCCATTTTTTGGGTATGCACAGTAAAATAAATTTTTTTAAAAAAAATTGGCTGTTTTTAAACAGGACACACCCATGCAGCTCCACCCATCCCCCACCACCTGAATGCCCATCTGAAGGCAGCAGGGGTGGGTGTACGCACCCGTGACCCACTCATGCCCATGTACAGAGCATCAGAGAAAAAGCCAGACTGCTCCATGAGGGGGCAGGAGTGGATAGGGGTGCGCGCCCAGAACAGCTTGTTTGACACACACACACACACACACACACACACACACACACCCCAGACATGCATGGGCGCTCCACACACCACTCACAGCCTCGCCCTTCAGCTGTGCCTGGTTAAAAATGGCCATCGTTTCAAGTACATCGCTTTCAAAAAAATGCTGAGCACCCCCCCTCTGAAACAAAACCCCACAAAACTTAGCTTGCCCCTTCCTTAGCCGCAAGTCACTTTCGTAAAATACTGGCACTAGTTCTTACCAATTACTGTATTTAGTTCCATTTCCCTAATGGGCAGTGGCTGGGAACTTCCCCAGAGAACATTCTAGCTCTCCAATTGGGAGATTTGATGTTTCCATGGCTACCCGAATAATAATAATAATCATCTGTGAATGGATTGGGCCTAGCAAATTTAGAGAACGAAAGCTGCCTTTAAAAGAGTACTTGCCAATATTGGCTTAGCAGATTAGTTGTCTGCAACTCTAAGGTTTTTGGATAAAATTAGTGAGTGGGGGGGAGATGGGCAGCAACTGGGTTGTATGGGATGAATGTTGGGCCTGATCCTACCACGTGCCCTCAACTGCCATTGCTGTGGGAGATATATATGAAGGGGTTCAGCATCTCCTGGTAAGTACTCAATCACCTCAAAAGTAGGGATGTGCAGAAGGCACATCATTTGTTTTCGTTTCCAAAAATGTGTTCATTTTCGGGGGTGGGGTGAGTGTATGTGCGGTAAAGGGCTCTAATGTTTGTTTAAATCACTTCATCTGCAAAGACTGCCAGGGCAGTTTTGTGCATGCGTGGCCCTTTTCTAAAATGGCACGGACAGCATTGGACGCCATTTTGAAAAAGGGCAGCCATTCTGGAAAAGGGCACGCGTGTGCAGAATAACCCCGGTGGCCATTTTGCAGATGTGCCATGATGTTAATTTGTTTAAAAAAATAAAACAAAATGAAAAAATAAAAACAAAAGAAATCAAACAAATGTCTTTTGCACATTTGTTTTCATTACCTTAGTTATGAAAACAAATGGGGCTCCATTTGTTTTTATAATTAAACAATATGAAATTGCACACCTTATTTAAAACAATATTGGCTGGCTGTGCACACAAGGATTTACACCTTGATGGTGGGACACAGTGTTCTCTCTCACTCGTCCACCAACACCCGAGGCACATATCCACAGCACCCATTAACCTCTTACAGGATTGAGAACATATCCCAGGGTGCTATTCTACAGAATTTTACACTTTATAGTGTGAGAATTTGAAGAGACATTAGATTATCGGTAAGGACCCAAAGGATGTCATCTCCAAGAATGGTGTGTGTGTGTGTGTGTGTGTGTGTAGGTGAGAGGTGGACTATCAGTTAAGAGTGTTCATACACACATTACTAACCCCTGGGAAAAATACCTCAGCGTTGATTACCTCTAGTCCAAGAGTTGCTACCAAACCAATAATCTCAAATATCTCTTGATTATAACCCCCACAGTAAAACAGTAGTTTGTTATTTACACAGCACTTCCAGCGTACGAAGCTATTTACAATCCTTAACTAGTTCATCCTCACAACAAGCCTGTCAGGTAGGGGATTCTTATTCCCATTTCCTCTAGATGAGGAACTGAAGTTGAAAAACATCAGCTTGCCCAAGGTCATCCCATGAGTTCATGGCCCAAAACCATGGTCTGAATCCTGGTTTTCCCAGGCCCAAGACCAACACCTTATTCACTAGGCTACACCGTCTCTGGCTAATGAAGAGCAAGTGTTTTGTGTGACAAGTTCAGACTGCCGTCTGCCCGATCAGGCCAAAGTAGACCACAGCAGGCTATAACGTTTGTTATGGTCTGCTGTGATGATGCCTGGATCTGCCATGGCGGGTGTCATTGGCCACTATGGCTGCCCATCATGGCAGGGGCCAGAGCACTGGATGCCGTATGGGAGCAGAGATGGCCGACGTTTGTGCGGATCTCCATCCTCCCTGGCAGCCAGCATGTTTATTATGCCGGGACCGTGTTGCCGGTGTGTTCCCGACCTGGGTTGGGTTGTGACAGCAACGCTCCACTGTCATGTCTATTAAGACCATTGTCTAAGGGGTCCATGAAAGAAGAGGATTATTGGATATTTGGGCCTTGCCAGTTGTAAAAGCCACTTCCCCCATCACCGCCTATCCGCTGAGAGGTGGTGTGTGTGGCGGGAGGTGGGGAGAGAAAGCTCACCGGACTGGCCTTTGCAACTGACAGGTGCATGCTAGGAGCGCTAGGGAACTCAGCTCAACAGTGCTCCTGTCTGGGCCTTTTCACTGCAAAGGCTACTTCCCTGCCACACTACCTATCAGCCAATAGGTGCTGGGGGGAAAGTGCTCCCGGCCAGTCTTTGAAAGTGACAAGTCCCAGCCGGAAGAACTGCTGGGCCTAGGCTCCCCAGTACTCCCAGCTGGTGTTTGTCAGTTGCAAAGGCTGCTTCCCCTTTGCTGCATTTAAAAACAATATCAACCACAACAGTGTGTCAGTAATTATCTACTTATGTTCACTACACACACACTCAATAGATTTCCAAAGAGATCTGCACCTCTGTTCAAAATTTGAGGGGTCCACAAATTAAAAGGTTAAAACCCTTGCTGTTGTAAATGAGAGAACATAATAACCATGGAAGCCAGATGTGCAAACTACAGCAAAGACAAATGACATAATAAAAAACCCAGTACTAAAGTTGACTTCAGGTTTCATGTAGGATTTCTGACAAAATGCCTTCAGGTACTAGGCTCAAGAAGTTACTCCAGAACGGGTATTCTGTTTTCCTGCAACCTGTGAAAAGGCATCGTAAGTATTTTTCAGCCAAGTCACTCAGTGATAAGTGCAATTTGTTGAGATACATTCATGTAAGTTGGCGACAACACTTCATCTTGCAGAGGGCTGCCATCTTGGCTTTCGCCTCAAGATGGAAGAGGACTCCAGACATAAATTGAGTTCCACTGTGTACTCGCTATTGCCTTCAACAGGTATTTTCAGAAGTTTCGCTACCATGCTTACCCACACTGTACCACACTTAACCCCCACCCCGGGGTCACAACCACTGTCAGTTCTGTTCGGCAGCCGCCAGATGTTCACCACACTTTGCCCCGAACTGTGTAGCAGTTACCACCAGTTGTGATCTTGGAAAATTGCAGGCAACAGCCAGTGGTAAGTGCTACCATGGTTCGGGGAAACGTGTGGTAAGGCGCACTGTCATGTTCTGGGGTGGGGGCGGTTACCCCAGATTGGGTCTAAGCGTGGTCGCGTCACCTCTGAAAATACCCTATTTCAGGAATGCAGCTTGCTTCAGTGCATGAAGGAACATCCTAACAGGTTCCTTGAACATATACTCTAAAGGCATTATCCACGTCACTAGTCGTTCCAGTATAACTTAAACCTCACAGATTTATAACTCGGCCATAAACATTATCTGGTGCAAAACCTGACCTAGAACTTCTGATGAGTTTCGTTACCGAGTACGACCTCCCAGTCACATTCCTAAACATTTATATGGATACCAACCACCTACTTTTTTGCATTAGTATTATAAAATTCACACCAAGATACAAGGGTGTTATTGGGTCTTCTGCTCCAAAAGTTAAAATCTGTATAAGTCAATTTACTTCAGTGAGCCCTTAACTCTAATATAAAACACAAGGTCTAAAGCCAATGGGAGTGTCTTGGTTGACTTCAGTGAGTTCTTGGGCATATTAACTCTTGCCATGTGGGGCCGATTTCATGCCCCATATGTCCGTGCGGTATGTGCACAAACTGTGCACATGCCCATTGCGCCATGCACAACCTACGCAGGACCCACACCGGTCTCACACGCAGGAGGTTTGGGATCGCGGCCATTTGCTTTTTAGAAATTATTTTCACCCATACCAATTGAAAAAAAAATGGAACCAAAGTCCCCAAACCTTTGACCCTGGTGTGAAATTCCAGATGAAAATCTAAGCTCGAGATATTGGGATGCAGTGGCTAAACGGTGTCTCTGTTAACATCAGGAGAAATTCCTCTGACGTTTATGAAAATCGGTTGTAGTGGCTATGAATTCACTCCAAGTACAAATTCTGAAGCTATTTTCAAGCTGTGTAATTGAAAGTGGGTCTGGAGTACTGGGTTGAGGCAAACACTAGCTGATAAGCTTTCTGAATGTTCATCTTCATAGTGACATCCTAATATCAAGTGACACCAGGTAATTCCATCAACAAATTCCTTTAAATTATGCACCCATACAAGTGACAAACCCACAACTACACATTTGAAAATGCAGATTCCACTTTGATCCCTCAGCTACATAAAATGTTTCATCTTGCAGGAAGAAAAAAAAAAAAAAAAAGGCTCCGGTTAAGAATACATCATAAGGTGACAGAAGGCAAAAAGTTTTACATAGTGCTGTAGGGTCACAAAACATCCTAAACAAATGTTGTCTTCTCTAAGAGCACAGGACAGAAGCTGCAAAACTGCAATTGTGGAAAGGCAATGAACAGGTAAGGTGGAGTACATATTCATAGAACTTCATGCGCTACTGTTTAACACAATTCATTTAAACAAGGATATAAAGTTACCTTTGATCTTGAGGCAGGGAAGGATTGTGTTCCATTTCACAGATGGGGAAGTTAAGGTGCAGAGAAAGGATAAGTGACTTGCTGAGTTTTACACAAGGGACCTGTGGTAGAACTGGCAACAGATCCCAAAACTCAGTACAGGACTTTTACTACAAGACCCTCATTCTCTCCTCACCACAGAAATTCCCATTACTCTTCCTTCCTGCTTCTCGCACTAGGAAGGCATTATGCTCAGTTATAACTTTCTCTCTCCATTGTACACACATCTACCTGTAGTTTCCATTTCCTTCACTTAAAGTTGAGTTTCCTTTGTATGGCTATTTCTAGAGGGGCTGAAAATAGATTGAATCTACAACAGGGTCTATTCACAGCTGGGATTCAGAGTCAAAGACCCTGCTAGGGATTCTAGTTTTGATGTGAATTTTAGGTTGAAGCCCACACATGGAAGCCTTGTTAAAAAAACAAAAACAAACCAATCGCCCAAAACGATTTGGAGCATAATGGCTGCAATCCAGCAAGTGGTTAATTGACCATGGCCTTGGTAATGAACAAGAATTCTTAAATACAAACATCTATTGCAAAGCCACACAAACAGGGTTTATTTTCACATTTTGTTTGTAGCGGCCATGAAACTGGGACTGCCAGATGTGTTTCTATTGCTGCCCCGGTCTGGGCAGGCAGCTGGTCACGTGGGCCAAAGCAGGTCAGCACATGTGCTTGTGGCTCCATTGTGACTTGCCTGTGATTGGCCGCCATGGCTGCCTATCATGGTGGGGTGCTGGGGGCACATCGGAGGCAGGGCCGCCATTGGTTCTGCTCCCCCACCCTACTAGGGATGGAAGAATGCTTGCTGGCCGGGCCGTTTGTACGTCAGTTCCGTGCCCTGAGCTTGTCAGGGCTGGCCCCCAGTGGCATCCCAGAGCATGAAGCAGACACACCGGCAGTGTGTTCATTGTCACCCTAAAATAACTTAATTGATTTAATCTTTTTGGCTAAAAAGAATTGGAGAGTCTCTTTTAAAAGTGAATACACAGAATCTCCTTCAGGTTATATTTGGCTCTACACAAAACCCCATACATTGCAGCAAAAAATTCCCCACTGATTTAAAGTGCATGAATATGCTTTGTTCTACACACAAAGCATACATTAATGCACTTTAAAATCAGTGGGAAAAATTTTGCTGCAACTTTAAAAAATATTTAAAAAAATAAAAGAAGGCACCAGTCAGCAATTGTGTCGGTTTTAATAGAATTCTATGGACCAAAATACCCCAAAATATTTGACAGCAGCACTTTTTTTGGCCAAGGTTTCCAGGCAACTTTTTAATTCCCCGACAATGGCACTATTTTCTTTTAAAATTAATGACTGAACAGGCGAGCATGAATTCTGGCACTTAATTAAATGGCTTGATTATTTAAAGTTGCCAAGAATACACGGCTTCCATCGACTTCAGTAGGATTTGTGAAGGTTCCATAATTGAAAAATAAAAATAACAACAACATATTTATATATTTAAATACCAATGACCAACCGGCATCATGGAAATTGTGGCTTGTTGCCTCGAGTCATGTGTAGACATCTAACCATAGCGTGGGGCCAGTAAGTTTTAAGAACATAAGAAGTGCCATACTGGATCCAACCTATGGTCCATCGAGCCCAGCATCCTGTCTCCGATCATGGCCAGCTACAGTAGCTTGAGAGGAGTACAAGTACAGGTCATGGAGGTGTGATCTATCTCCTACTGACTACTCACACCTGCTGGTATCCAGAGATTTAAGCTCCAGCTACCAAGCATGGATGGCTCTATCCTCTTAAGAATTTATCTAGTTTCCATTTGAAGCTAGTTATGGTGCTGGCTTTCGCAGTCTCCTCTAGCAATGCGTTCCACAGGATAATTGCTGAGCATTTGCTCAGTGTTTGAGCATGATTGCAATACAAGTTATAGCTACTGAAGGTAAAAATGGATTAGCTTCATACACGTTTGTTTTTATAAAACATATCTTAATGTGTGCCTTTTGCATAACTTACAAACCAACAAGAACAATGTACTGCAAGAGAAGCTTCAGGACACAGTTTTGAATGGACATTAGATTGTATAAAAGTGCACATTTTTCAAAGCATTTAGCTTTCTATGGATTGCCTTGGGCCCTGTCTCAGTAGGACTATTGGTTTACAGATTCTGATCAAGCCAATCTATGTAGCTGTCCCTGGTGCGAAGTCCTGCAGAAAATTTAGTGGGCTGCACTGTGAAGATCATTCAGCCGTGGAAGCAGTCTTCAAAGTAATCTAGTGTCACCTCCACATCTGCATCTTCTAAACGCTTGGCATACATCATCGCATCATCTCTCAGGACATCATTCTCGCAAGCCAGGATGTAAGTCTTTGGCAGCAGCTGCAAAACTGCCTTTTTGGCTAGCAACGGAGCTGCACGAACATCAAGCAATGCAGGCATTTCTTGGACGATTTCTGGCATTCCTGCAGTTTGTATCACAGGCTTGTAGTTCTTTTGCAACGTCAAAGGCAGGAGAGAAGTCCAGTTCATACGTTCCCTGAAATATGTGGCCTGGCTGGCATCAAGGGAAGTGTGGTTGTTGATGAGCATGGAGTAGGCAAAATCATAATTACCGTTGAGATAGTCTATCCAGAACTTCACCATGACGAATCGGGAGAGAACAGGCATGTCCATGTTCTGCTGGTATGAGGGGGTATTAAAGTCTAATGGCTGGAGGACTGGATAAATTAAAGCCTGCAGTTTCAATTTGTTGGTTACATTCTCATCTTGGCTCAACTGTAGGGGAAAGATTTAAAAAAAAACAACAAAAAAAAACCAGACAGGACAATATTCAGATTGGAGGAAAAAACAAACAAAACTGGGGGCATTTTTAGACAGGAGGCATTTCTCCTGCAGCTTAAAAATCCAGCTTGGGGAAACCCCCGGGGAGGTGGGGCAGGGGGATTTAGACGCTCTTTCCCAGACCGGAAGTTGCACGGGTCCCATTGGAAGCAGCGGTGCCAGGCAACTCCTAGGAGTTTTGACACACAGACTAGGTAAATCCCCGATAGCCGAGGTCTTCCCAGTCCGCATCTCAAAACTTCTGGCACCGCAGTTCATGTCTCAAAACTTCCAACTCAAAGAGTCGCCCGGTGCCACTGTTTCCAATGGTGCCCGGGAGACTTCCGGTCCAGCAAGCAGCATCTAAGTCCACCCCACCCCCGCTGGGGCTTCCCAAAGTCAGATTTTTAAGCTGCGGGAGAAATGTCTCCTGCTAAAAATGCCCTGGTAGACTTTGCTAAACTGGGCTCGTCCACCACTGGTTCCTCTCAAAGGGGATAGAATTAGAAAGTCACAATCTGTTGTTATAAAGGTCAAAGGGTAAAATTTTCAATAGCAATTGGCCTTGGATGCCTAAGTCTCTTTGGAGTCTAGGTCAGTTTTGAATACGGTATTTAGACACATTTGAATATTTTACTTAATTTTTTTTTTTTGGTGGTTGAACACTTATCAGAAAGTTGAGACTCTAGATGTAAGGATCTTTGGAAGCTGCCAGGTCTTGAACCCAAATCAGTTGGCTTCAGAGGCAGCATCCCTAGCCACTTTGCCACTGGATTGTGCGGGCAGGGCAAAGGAATATAGCATTGTTTCACTTTCTCAATCTATGGAGCTATCACATTTTCTTTTTATTAAGACAGGCATCCCTATGGATCTCAGAGGTGACCACGCAAACACCTTCTTGGATTAAGATTGAACAGGAACTAGTACACCTGCTTCCACTTTCAGGCATTATAGGATCAAATTATTACAGATCTGGTTCCTTTAGATCTCCCACTATAACTGCTGAGAGGTAGATTTGGTCAAATCTAGCAAACAGATTTCATTTTCATCCATTCTCTCATGCAGAGGCTGTACTGTGGAGCAATTCCTATTTTAAAAACCGGTAGCAGAGCCTTAATGTGGCGAGACTGGATGGAAAAAGGAAGTATCAGATGTTACAATGAATTGATAAAGATCACTTTAGGTCATTTGAAGGGCGACTATGGAGAGGGTGTTCTCGGTGGTCGCACCAAGGCTGTGGAACTCCCTCCTGGCAGAGGCCCAGCTAGCCCCGGGACCTCTCCTCTTTTAGACCACTCTAAGACCTGGCCGTTCAGTCAGACGTTTGCTGAGGGAGATGGGTAGGGTGGTTGTTTTTATGACATTCCCCTATGTAGCATTTTTATATTTGTGTTTAAAATTGTGAGCTGCCCCGAGTTCCATGGCAGGACGGGCAGGATATAAGACGGTCTAAATAAATAAATAAATAAATTCAGCTGAAACATTTGCTTTCAGGTGTGCTCGGACCAAATGCTTTAGAAGCTCCTGATCCTCCAGAGGTATTATTATTTTGGAAAGATCTCCCTAAGTTTCCTTGACCAGCTGTTGCTCTCTATGACTTCCAAGCTCAGAGAATCCTACCTACTGTTGATGATTTGAGGGACACTTGGAACAGAGACTTGGATGTAAATATATCCCAGATGCAATGGACTAAAATTCTATCTCATGTTAACCCCCCCCCCCCCCGACCAGGACTACAATTGATCTGAGACGGAGTCTTATTCAGCAAAAAGTGCTGTTTCGTGTCCATTGGGCCCCGCATAGATAGAGGTTGATAGGATTGATAGTTGCTGGAAGCGCAAAGCTTCTAGAGCCACATTAGCGCTTATGTTCTGGGATTATTAAGAGATTTTGGCAGGATGTGGACAAAAGGATTAATCTTACACTTGGCAGTAATTTGGAAACTTCTTCTTTGAATTATATCCTCGTAAACTGCAATATGCAACGGTTGCCTGGTCCCATTGCGCAACATTGGTGGCTAAAAGGTGAATACTGTTAAAGTGGAAAAGGCAGCGTACTCCACCTACAGCCACCTGGCTTAATGATATGGCAGAACTAGCTGCAAAAGAACAGACGACATTCCATAGAAGAGGACAATAGAGTATTTGACCGGAATTTCTGGAAACATTTAGCTGAATTCTTTGTGGAAGCACTGTTCCCCTTTCCCCTTGCATTTCCCACATTTTTAATTTTCTCTCTTCTCAGCCTATTTCCTGTAATTTTTTCTCTGACTATAGAACTGTTATAATAGCAAGCATTTATAGGTTTACAATCCATATGTATTTATGGTATTATACATTTACAATCCACATGTTGTTTCTAATTTTGTTTAATGCTCCTTGTATCTCCAAATTGGAAAAAATCAATACAATATAGCACTGTAACATGGTTCTAACGGCCCTCCGTACCTACCAAGCTCCTGATTGGTTGCCTTTTCTATAAAAGCCATCCAGCAGGTACAGGCAACCTAACAGAGCAAAATTTAGACCTTGTGTTTAGGTCCGCCCTATTCCTCAGCCTTGCTACCCATCTAGCTTACTTCTAGACAATTCTCTCTGGACTGTCCTTTGGTTTAGTGATTTCACCTTGGCGTGATCTCTGGGCTTGGCCAAGTTGGCCTGTTCTAGGACTTTACTTCTGGGCTTCCGCCTCAAGCGCAACCAATCCTTCCTGACCCTGAGCCTGAGCTAACTCCCGCTTCACCTCAGTCCTGTTCCTGTGGTTGCTTTACTTTAGCTCTGATCCAGCAAAGTCCATCCCTAGGAGTGTAGCAATCCTGTGGCAGGCCTGGCCTCATGGCCCACTTATGGGGCCCTTTAAGGGCAACACGGCAGATTCTTCAGGGTAGAGTGGCTAGATATGCACGTTTTAGAAGACACTTATGAGAAATACAGGTTGCAGGGCTGCAATGATGCCAATGTGGCCCTGCAACCTGCATTTCTCATAAGTGTCCTCCAAAAGTTGCGTATCTGGCCACCCTACTTCAGCGTGGGGCAAGAGTCCCCATTCCATGCCGCCACCACTCTCGAGGGACCCCACCAGGGAGCCTTGCTGAAAGCCGCTAACACAAACACAGACCACCTGATCACTCCAAGGGCATTTTCAGAGTGGATGGGAGAGGGAGAGGGTGGGGCCCAGCACTCTGCCCTTGCCTACTCTGTGTAGTGTTTCCTAGCAACACTCAGGCCAGCTGAACCCATTCACTCCATAGCAGCTACCCCCCACCCCTAATTGCTCGCCCCCACCACGCAATCAAACACCTGATTAAGAGCCAACAGCGTAGGCCTGAGTTTCCTCTCATTTGGATCAATTTCCCACCTGGTTCCATTGGCTTTTATCAACATTAATCCAGATTCATGCTGGAGCAAGCCAGAGAAGAATTAGGCACACTTTTTAAAATCTAGGGAAGCTGTGAAGGATATTTTCTGTGTGTGTGTGAGACCTACTTTAATAACTGTCATTTAGCACAATGTCCATCTTAATGCAACTTCACTTTCAAGACGGTCATGAAATGACCAGCCCAGGTACAAAAAGAAATAAATTTAAAAAATCTTCCTGCCCATCATTAAAAAAATGGACTGATATGGAAAACACTTGACAGTGCTACTCAACCACCCCAAAAATATTCCCCATACTGCTTTTATAAAGTACTGCCATATAGGATTCAAGCTATTATTTTATCATTTAAAATACAAAATACAAGCAGTAAAAGCAATGTAGCTTGCATTTAGATTTTATGCCTTCTGTCAATCTATTTCTCATCCTGGTAAATAATGAGCGTCTTTGGACAGACCACCCCTGGACCTGCTCCGGGGGTAGCCAGTCCCACAGCCCTGACAGTGCTGGGTTTAAATGGATCCACCTGGTGCTGCCGTGGCCCGCAGCACGGCACTCCCCTCCCCTGGACCATAAAGCTGTGGGGGCAGATCCACTGCTGCTCTAGCCTGCCACCTGCAGCTCTACAGAATTGCCGGGGTAATCCCCAGCCTGAAGCAGAGCTGCAGTGGCCCAACTGCTGAGTAGACAAGCCGCTGTGCTGCCTCTGGCCAGTTCTCCAGTTTGGGTGGCCCATTCCGCTTGTGGTGCTCTAGGATGTTCTCCCGGAGCATGGCTAGTGTGGCTGCCCCAGAGCCTGGATGGAGCAGAGGCGGGGCAGGCTGTCTAAAAACACCCAAAGTTATATTTTAGAATGAGTATTCTTTCATTTGCATTGAAAGGAAAGTGGGACCAGATTTGGAAAGACGGGCTCCTAAAAAAAGTGGTTTGTTAACGAGATGGAAAAATGGAATTTGTAAGCTATACATTATACCCCAATATCTGGTAGACTGCTTCTTCCCTCATATCCCACTGCAGCCTCTGAAGTCAGGTGGGGTCACCCTCTTGCAGGTACCTTCTGTCCGCCAAGTTTCTACAACGAAGGCAAGCAGAGAGGCATTCACGGTGGCTGCCCCACAATGATGCAACTCCCTTCCGTTCAAGGTCCATCTAAGTTCGAGCCTGCTCATCTTCTGGAGGCAATGCTAGACCTTTTTATTTGGCCAGGCGTTTGGAAGGCAGGGGTAGGGTTGGGGCACTATTGGTGAAGGGATTGGATCTGTTTTCTACTCAGGTATTTTACTCAAAGTAAGCCCAAACGTTATTTATTTAAATATCGGAACCCATTCTGAGTCTTAAAATTATGGACAGGATAAAAAGGTAGATAAATAAACAAATGTGTAAGAACAGCAATGGTCCTTGTAAACCCCTTTAAGAGTACAAGTGAGGATGAAAACCTGGCCTACAGAATAATAGTAAGATATTCCAGAGCTTAGTTTTTCTGAAAAGGCGGATGCATCTTGATTCTGCAACCTCTCCAGATACAGGCTTTCGACAGGCCTGCCAGCATTCTATGTAGCTGAAAAGTTATCTTGTGTTGAGACAGCAGAATTTTTCTTCCCAGCACAGGCAGTCTAGACTGCAGTTGTGTCAAAAGGACTCAAAACTGTAAGGTGCTTTCCCCTAAGCAAAGCACTTTACCTTAAGCCAGGCCTAGGGATCCCTCAGGCCCAGGGGCCAAATGTATGCCATAGCTAGTTTTATGCGCCCGTTACCCCTTCCAGTCACATGATCTGGCCCCTGGATCCAGTTCCTATTCCAAGCACTGAAAAAAACAGGAGGTTAGTGTAAGGAGTGGAGATGTGGGCATGCACAGAAAGAGAGGGAACAGATCTAGGATCTTGACCATCATCTTCCTGAGTGCATCTCGTAGGCACCCCTCAACTTCTATGCAGCTCTTGGAGCTTTTATCAATTTTTAAAGTGGCCCCCGGGTGGCAAAAGGTTCCCCACCCTTGACTTAACCAAAATGGCGTTAAGCATACAATTATTTGAAATTAGAGAGCAGCAGGCCTACTCGTGTTGCTAGGAGTTAAGCAACTTCATTTTAGCATCTGATGAAGCAGGTTGTTGCCTGCAAAACCTCTCTACCGAATTAGTCTGCAAGGTACCCTGCTTTTTCCGCTATCTGACTTCAGACTAACATGGCTTAGCCTCTCTGTAGATAAATACCAGCGAGCAAGAGGTTACCTGCTGGGACACAGCGGCAGCCAGGTTTCCTCCGGCGCTATCCCCAGAAATGGCAATCCGATCAGGGTCGACTGAATATTTAGCTAGGACGTCAGAACGAAGAAAGTATTTTGTGGCACGCACAGCGTCGTGGAACTGCTCGGGGAAATGCACGTCTGGTACTAGCCTGTAACTATAAGAGGAAGACAAATTTGTATAGGACAAAAAGGCAACACACATAGGACATGCTTTTCTAGCAGCATAGGGAGGTAACGTTAGTCCTGTAAGTGGTACCCAACATTGAGCAGAACACAAAAAGATGCAACCCTCACCCATTAAAGTCAATGGGAGTTTTGTCATCAATTTAAACAGATTCAGGATTGCAGTTTAAGACTTTAAAACTTATACACAGTATTTAAACCATTAAAACCAATTCTGAAAGTTAATGCTGATGTGCTCAATAAGAATCAATTAGGAAATCAACATTATTAAGGAACACTTCTACAAGAGATCCTGTTTGAGGCTCTCCAGTTTTCCAAGTACATCATTTAAATACAAGTACTTTAGTAATTTTGTACTTGTAGGAGGACATGTTTAAAAGAAGAGACTGGTGTTTTTACACACACGTTTTTCACCCGGACTTAAGAGTCCGGGTTCTGCAAACTCTCACATGGGGAGTTTAGATGCTCCCCTTCCATGACCGGAAGTTGCCCAGGCACCATTGCAAACAGTGACATTGACGACTTCCAGTGTGTTTTGATAAGCAGACTTGGTAATTTTGATGTGTCTAGATTGAAACATCTGTGGATAATGAAACTGTGGGAGTTTGTAGCATCATCATAAATAGAGGTTTATTTATAGAGTCCTCGGACTTACTAAGTTCACTTCTCAAAACATACAAGAGTCGCCAGCGTTGCTGTTTGCAATGGCACCTGGGTGACTTCCAGTCAGGAGGGGAGCATTTAAATTCCCTGTTTGGGAGTCTGCAGAACCCGGGTGGGAGTGTGTGTGTGTGTGTGTGTGTGCGTGCGCGCGCATGCGTAAAAATGCCCACTGAAAAAAAATAATTTTTCTAAAAAATTATTTTTACATAAAAAAACAAAACAAAAAACAAAAACACAGAGTACCTGTGACAGGCTATAACAGCTTCCAGAAGTCAAACAGGCTTCTCTCAAATGCCACCCTCACATCAATGCCAGATGGATCCTCCCAATCCATTAGTGAAGCAGGTGTAATCTGATGGGTTTGGAGGACAAATACCCATCCTTGCCTTAAATTGCGAGACCCCAATGGAAAAACAAGGAATATACCAGCAAATGCAATCTTAACAGTTTCCCCAATATCTACATTTGTAATAGAGGAAATTGAAGTGGTAACTTAAGTCATTTTGATCCAAGTGTGGGGGCAGGAAAGCCAATGCCACCCCCGCCCCCCAGCTAGAATTCCCCCCCTCTCACCATCGTGATTATAAGCCCCTTTGAGCTGGGATCGGTCTCTAATCAGAAGTAGAAAGCCTGCTAGAGAGTCAGTTGGGCCATTCGATGACATGGGGCTGGAAGGGGCGCTTAGGGAGGAAAAGGACATTGCAGAGAAGCTGAATGAGTTCTTTGCTTTGGTCTTCACGGCAGAGGATGTTGGGGAGATACTCACACCTGAACCTTACTTTGTAAGTGATGAATTGGAAGAGCTGTCACAAATCAACGTGACTCTGGAGGAGGTCCTAGCGCAAACTGACAAACTAAATACTAACAAATCACCAGGTCCAGATGGTATTCACCCCAGAGTTCTGAAGGAACTCAAATATGAAATTGCAGACCTACTGTTAGTAATTTATAACCTATTGCTAAAATCTGCCACCGTACTGGAGGGTGGCAAATGTAACCTCGATTTTTAAAAAGGGATCCAGAGGTGATTCTGGAAACTACAGACCAGTAAGTCTGACATCTGTGCTGGGCAAATGGTGGAAACTATCATTAAGAACAGAATTATGGGGCATGTTCACAAACATGGCTTAATGGGGAAGAGTCAACATGGATTTAGCAAAGGTAAGTCATGCCTCGCTAATCTATTGGAAATCTCTGAGGGTGTAAATAAGCATGTGGACAAGGGAGACCCAGTAGATCTAATGTACCTGGATTTCCAGAAAGCATTTGATAAGGTCCCACATATATTTATTTAAAACCTGTACTGCCCCAGTTACAATATTCTCTCAGCCTCATCTACCTTACAGGATTGTTGTGAAGATTAAAAAGTTGTGTTTGTTAGGGATATGTAAAGCGCTCCGAGTGTCATGGCAGGGGAAGGGGGGGCGCTATATAAAAATAAATATTACTATCCTATAAATGCAAATCAATAACAAACAAATATTTTTACGAGGCCTTGCCCGTTGATTAAGGCAGTTACTTTTTACTAGTTTGCAGTCAAACAGAAGCTAACATTTGTTGCCTGCAGACCCAAGAGGCCAGTTAGAAAGGTAGGATTGTGCGAGACAAGAGTCTAATTATAAAATTTGTGTCCACTAGGTGGTGTGGTACTACAAATGCATTTAACTGGATCCATCTGAAATGCAACATTTCATGACCTTCAAGAAAACAGACATAACGTTAACTCCACTTTAACATTTCTTATGCATGTTGCAGGGCTGTATTGGTGCCCTGTGCAACCCTGAAACATGCATAAGAAGTGTTCAAGCAGTGTTAAAGTGGAGTTAGTGTTCTGTCTATTTCACCCATGGAGACAAAACTGACGGAGTTACCAGGAGAATATTGGCAAGTTCTTTCTTTCTGTTTTTCTTTTTTTTTAAAAAAAGAAGTTATTCTTGTTATACAAAAGATTGAAATATACTTTTAGTCACACACAAAGTCTCCAAAAACCTAAAAACCAGGCTTTCACCAAAACAACGAAAAATGATGAGGTTTATTAATTATCATTATTATTATTTTAAAAAGAAAATTAGGAAGCTTGTAGATTAATTTTTGTTTACTTTCAGGGTTCAGGCTTACAAGCTTCCCTGAAAAAAATGAGGTTCCATTCTGACAAACAGTTTAATTCGACGTAGTTAAGTCCTACTTCTGTTTTATTCCTGAAGCATTCTCATGAACATAGCACTAGACCAAGGCTAATCAGCAATTCCCTTCAGTTTGGATTCTGAAATAAGAGTTTGTATGAACATTTATCAGCGGGAGGGTACAGTTCAATGATCACTAAGGCCACATTCTTACAGGACGTTCAGCGCATGTTTTGGCTCCAGGAAGTAATCCTGAAACCAAAACATGCACGGGGTTTGTTGGGTGCAAATGCGCCCCACCCCTGCCGGAGATCATCTGGAAGATTGCAGAGTGAGGAAATCTGGCCTGCGATTTCCTGGATGATTGCCGGCAAAGCTGCACGGGGGGGGGGGGACATTTGCACCCGATGAACCCTGCGCATGTTTTGGCTTCCGGATTATTATACAATAACGCCACCAGATATCAGGAAGCAGGAGTTACTTTGCTCATAGCGCCAGGGGGAGAGGAATATCACTCTGCTCCCAACCACCTTCCCAGCAGCCAGACACGACTGCCTGACCTGGCAGCAGAGCGTGCCTCATGATCGGCAGCTGCCTCATGGGCGCTTTTAGGCTGGAGCCCAAACGCGGGGCACTGGCTCGAAGTGGAGCTGCTGTCTGTCTGCTTGGCAGACCCAAAATGCAGCTCTACTTTTGCCCCGGGCAACACTATAGAGTTGTGGGCATCAGCCTAGAGCGTTGGGCGGTATGCCTGCAACTTTATGGCGTGTGTGTGTGTGTGCTGTGCGGTAGGACCGTGGGCTGGGGTAACCGCCGAGTCTGTCTAAAACAAGCCCAGTCGGGCGGACGCACACAAATGGGGGGGGGGGGGGCACGCAGCCTCCACGGCCATCTGTTTACATCCATTGTGATGTCACCACAACAGCAGCCCTATGAGATGTGCATGTTCAGCTGCAGAACTTTCCCCCGCCCACTTCCCCACCACTCTGATAACACCCCCCACACGCACTCTTAAGCATCTAAAAATCACTTTCACCTACTAAAGAATGCTTTAAAAAGAAGCTGGTTTCCCCTCCCTTGTCCATCCTAGACTGTAGGCCCCACAGGACAGAGACCCATCTCTCATCATGACTGTTCAACCCCAGGCACATTGAGGGCACTGTATAAATTTATTTATTTTATTTTACCATATTTGTATCCCGCTCTTCCTACCTCAGGTAGCCCAGAGCGGCTAACAATAAAGGATATCTTTATATCTTTTCTCTCCTCAAGTCTAATCTTCCAAGGGCATGACACCTAATCTTCCAAGGGCATTTTTTCACCATGTGCTTTACTATGCATTCTTTTTTATGCTTTCATGTACTGCCCAAAGGGAGTGAGTGGAGAAATGCAGAAAGAAGAGGGCTCTCACCACAGGCAGGATCAAATACCTAATCACAGGCAGGCCCAGGCCCAGCTGCTGAACAAATGTTCCAGTGACCGGGGTGCAGAGAGGGCAGGGGACGTGCAAACATGGGTCTGCATAGCCCCGCCTCCTCCCGGACAGGTGGGTGGGTGGGTGCAGCAGCCTATGCGGCCACCGCGCGCACCCAGAAAAGCTCCAGCCACGGACCAGAGGTAGGTAGAGCGGGCCGTCAGACGTAATGGGTGGGAGGGAGCAGACGGGTGGGAGCAGACGTTACGCCACCTTGGGTGGCCACGCACAGTTAGCGTGGCCACCCATGGTAGCGTCATGCTTAAAAATGCCCAATGATGAAGTCCAGAGGCGTGTTCCACCTCTGTTCTAGAAGAGGTTGAAACTTTTTGGTTGTCTAAGAATGTGTTACCTTGGATAAGCTTGCTCGGTGGCTCAGAGTCTGCATTAAAACTGGCTCTCACACGTCATCTCTAGTATCTAAATGAGAACCTTGTGTGGATTCTCTTCTTTCCTTTTCTTGAGCTTGCTCTTTCACTGTTTGAGGATAGTAACATGACCTGTGTGCCAGAGCCAAGAATTGGAGAGGGGCCAAAAACAAAATCAAACCCCCAAACCAAGCCATTGGTTCTATTTGGCCCTCAACAGAAGTGTCCCACCTTTAGGCTACGACCATAAACACCAGGGATAGGATGCCGGAATGATTTTTGGTTCTCGTTTCGGTTTCTTCGCATTAGATTTTTTTTTTTAACCCCAAAAAGCTCAATTCAAAAAACCCCAAACCCCAAGAAACCGAAATGAGAACTGAAATTTCGGATAAAACCGAAACAGCCATTTTTGGACCATTTTGGTTCCATCCAAAACTGAAATTCCCATCCCTAAACACACACATGTGCTGACAGAGTTCCATTTAAGTGCATTTAAAGATTGCAGCCATAAAGGCTTTGCTCCCCAACAAGGTGTGTGTGTGAAATCGTTTCCAAAGTTAATGCAGTTCTAAAAATCCAAGAAGCTTCAGGTAGTCTACGCATGACAATAGCTAGGGAATAAGGAGAGAAATCGAGAGGAACTTCCTGCACAGATCAGACTTACAACATACAAGACAGACAATGTGCAATCAACCACTGAGAAGTCCAAGTAGGTGACTAACAGTACAAAAAGGCATGACTGAAAGAAATCTAATGGCTGTGGAAAGACAAAGCAGACGACCGATTTAGAGTATCCAACAGGAGGAATGAAAAGGCATTCTTTGAAATTGCAAGAGTCATTTTCTCACAATGCCCAACTTCTGTTCTTTACTTTGGTTTATTAAAGAGTTTGGGAAGAAACACCCCTTTAAATACATTGGAATGAGCAATGCGCAGTAAAACCGGTTCTCCATAATGAGACTAATTCAAATCAAGGTGGTTTTGCAACTAGCAGAGTGACGTTTTAGAGGCTGCGTTTGAAATTTTATTAAAAAGGGCAATATAAGAGACTTCAGAAGGGGAATAGTCAGTGACTGAAATGGAACAGGAGTGACTCCTAGAGCAAATTGGACAGCTTGAGAAAGGTTCACTTTGTGGGATTTCTTCACTAAGAACCTGGTCCTACACTACTGAGTGCAACTGGAATCTTGCCGTAGATTTTAGTGAAGTGAGAGCACGATTTAAGCACTACTGAAAGAAGGCATCAAATCCCCCACTGCTTAGCACCATGTGTGTCACCAGATCCAGTGTCAGCAATCCTGACCACAGCTTACTGGGAGTGGCAGGAGTACTACGTGTCAGGGGGAATAGCAGTGGTAGGTCTCTAGGTATGGTAGTGAGCATGGTCCCGAGACCCACAACTGCTCCTACTCTGTGGGTCCTGCTGCTGGTTTCTACTGCTCCCATTCCTTGCATCTGCTGTCCCTGGGACCTGCTTCCATAGCCCAGGTAAGTGTGCAGGGACAGAGACAAGCAGGGAGAGTGCAACCGCTGCTGCCATACTCTCCCCAGGCCCCAACAGCTACACACAAGTCCTTGACAAATGGTGGGTCTGAAGAACACCCCTAGTGTAATGTCCGATAACCCCTTCTGGAGTAAGTTTGCTCCTCTGCAAAGGGTACTGGCAAGGCAAGGCAAGGCAAGGCAATCTATGGGAAGATGCTGGGGCAACAGGAAGGCTGCAGAACTCCACTGATTTGGTCAGTCAACATTGGTAACAAGAACTACCTTCAGAAAAAAAAGAAAAAAAAAAGTGGTTGGAAAACAACTTGGAAAATCCAAAATATTCCATCCAAAACAGTCCAGTATTGTGAGTAATGCCAGCAGCAAACAGCCCATCCTGGAGTGACAGGCATTTCCAAGAGATATTTCAACTTAATTCTATCTCGGTGCTATCCCAATGTTTGGAGGCCGTGGCGGATTGGATGCGGCTGAGCAGACTGAAGCTCAACCCAGATAAGACGGAGGTGATGGTGGTGGGGAGGGCGAAGGGGGTGGTGGCCCCCCTAGTTGGGGGGGTT
>QEPC01014730.1:2562728-2576313 GCA_003113815.1 Sphenodon punctatus | reverse complement strand
CCCCCCCGCATGGTAAATCGCGCCGAGGCGCAGAATTGGCCCCTGACTCCCGCGGAATTTTTAAAAAAATTCCGCGGAAGAATCGGGGCCCTGTTTATAGGTGAAGACTAGGAGCTTGTGCAGGATTCGTTCAGGAAGGGGAGTCAGTGAAGAGAGGAGAGGAGGGGCCGCAAATGGTCGAAGTGGATGATCCTGGCAGCAGAGTTTTGGACTGAGATAAGGGGAGAAAGGTGAGAGCAGGGGAGGCCAGTGAAAAGGAGGTTACAGTAATCGAGGTGAGAGATGACCAGGGCGTGAACAAGGGTTTTAGCAGAGGAGAGAGAAAAGGGCGAATCTTAGCAATGTTGTGGAGGGAAAAGCAACAGGATTTGGTAACAGAGTTGATGTAGGGTTTAAAAGAAAGGGATGAGTCAAAGATGAAGTCTAAGCGACGGGCTTGGGGGATGGGAAGGATGGTTACAGTCGATAAGGATTGACAGTGAAGAGGGAGAGGAAGGATGGCGGGGGGAGTTACGGAGTTCAGTTTTAGCCATGTTGAGTTTGAGTTGATGTTGAGACATCCAGGTAGAGATGTCAGAGAGACAGCTGGTGAGGCGAGCTTGAATAGATGGAGAGAGAGAGAGAGAGGAAGTAGAGAGAGAGAGTTGAGTGTCATCAGTGTAGAGGTGATAGTGGAAGCCATGGGATGCAACGAGCTTGCCTAGGGACAGGGTATAGATAGAGAAGAGGAGAAGGCCAAGGACAGAGCCTTGGGGAACACTAACCGAGTGGGGAAGGGAGGAGGAGGTGGAGTTGGCAAGAGAGACACATTGAAGGAGCGGTCAGAGAGGTAGGAGGAGAACTTGTCAAGGATGGAGTCATGGAAGCCAAGGGAGTGAAGTGAGTGGTCAACAGTATCTAAGGCAGCAGAGAGGTCCAGGAGGACAAGTATGGAGTAGAGGCGATTAGATTTAGCCTCAAGAAGATCATTGGTCATCTTAGCGAGAGCAGTTTCAGTAGAATGAGGGCAGCAGAAGCCAGATTGGAAGGGGTCAAGGGAGGAGAGGTAATGATGATTGGCTGGTCCTGTAACCTGGAGTGAGTTGGGAATCTGCTTATTGATGGAGTCTAGCCCCCTCTGATTAACCAGGTTCGCAGCCTTCAAGTTCTTCTCAACCCCCTGCTGTACCTGGATTGTCAGGTGGCAGCGGTGGCCAGGAGCGCTTTTCATCAACTTCTGAATCCAAACTTCTGTATCGGAGGCTGTGGCCTTTTTTTCCCCGATTCATATCTGGCCACTATCACCCATGCTTTCATCACCTTGAGGCTAGATTATTGCAACGCACTCTATGTGGGATTGTCCTTTGACTGTTTGCTGGTGCAATATGCGGCTTGCCTCCTTTTGTGGACGAGGTGCTGGGACCATATTAAACCAGTGCTCTGAAGTCTGCACTGGCTCCCTATAGCTTTCCGGGCATAATTCAAGGTGCTGGTTTTGACCTTTAAAACCCTAAATGGTCTGGGCCCACATATCTGAAAGGCCGCCTGTCCTACCATGCCCTATTGCGAACACCGAGATCAGCCGGGAGTGCCTCCCTGTGGGTACCATCGGTTAGTCCTGTTCATACAACAAGGGCTCACAGGGCGGCGGTCTTGGTTGCTGTCCCAATGCTTTGGAATTTTTTTCCCCCCTCGGAGGTTTGTTTGAGTCCAAGCCTGGGCATCTTCCAGAGTCAATATAAAATCTTTTTATTTGAAAAAGGCATTTGCTGGGTGGGGATCATAGGGGATTGAGATGGTTTGGGAATGGGAAGATTGTGGTAGGGTTGAGGGTTTCTGTATTTTATTTTTATGATTTCTAAGCTGCTTTGAGCCTTTGGAAAGCGTGGCATATAAAGTTTAAATAACTGACCACTCCCCTTTTACAGAGCATTGTGACATCATGCTGCTTGGAAGGAGGGGAGCCAGGGAGGTGCAATAGCACCCTCCACCTATGCCTGCAGGGAGAACAGCTTTATGTTAAGCCTTGGTGCGACGAGAACCATGACAAAATTTTTAGCCACATACTTGCACTGGTCAAGGCCCATCCTCCTCCGTGGATGTAAACAACACTGCGTCTTAGGGCCTCCCCTTGTTCTGTCGCAGGTTCAAACACTCTGACCTCCACGCCATCAAAAAGGGTATCCGTTATTTTGAGGTGTCCCTGGGACGGAGGTTCCAGCTTGTCAATTGCACCAATCATATAATTCAGAGCTCTCAGGTGGTGGCTGAGTCTCATGTAGTGAATCAAGTTGCACTAGAAAGGCATTTTGGAGAGAGAGAGAGAGACGTTACCTATTTGGAGGACAATTGTGTTATTTACGAGTTTACCGCAGTGCAAAAATGTTTACAAAAGCTTCACTCAAGTCTCAGACAATAAAGATTAAAACCTATGAATTTCAATGGTGAATCATAATCCACCGTTGGTTATAAGCCAACTAGCTCTAGTAAGCACAGCCCCTGCCCACGTGCCTGGGCCTTCATGCAGGTCAACTGTATGTGCACACTGGAGTGGAGTTGCCCCAACAGGGGGTCTGTTCCTCCTTCTGCACCAGGGCCCATTCCCACCTAGCTACTAGGGGAGAGCATTTCGTATTGTTTTAATTAATTATGAAGATGAATGAAGCCCCATTCGTTTTCGTAACCAAGGTAAGTAAGTAAGTAAGTAACCTTTATTACTGCGTGACCGAAGTCATTGCAGAGTACAATATAAATATGAAATAAAATAATTCAATAAGTAATACACATGATAAACTAATAAACAAATCAGGAAATACTTCCTTTGTACTATAATCATATACATACAATATTCCACACAATCTTGCCCTGCAAACCAACAAAAATAAAAGAGCTCTAATCACATAACTTATTAAATCTATCACATAAAAATCATGAATAAACATCGAGAGAGGGATCAAAAACATAGCATAATCACCAGAATAAATGGTTGGATAAACCCCAGGTGACTTACTCCCAAGATTGAAAAGAATGGCATCAGAAGGAATCCTGGAAAATAACATAGTTACCGGAGTAAGAAATCCAACCTATACCCCATCCAGCCCCTACTCCAGTTGGCGTTTGAGGGAGAGAACTTGTCTCAAAAATTGAACCACCCCCTCAGTCCTATTGGGATAGCGATATTCCATGAGCAGTCTCATATAAAGGGCCACAGATCGACTTGGAAAAGGAGCTATCACTGGAAGAATATACCTCCTACGTGCAACCGCATAAATATAACCAACGTAATGAAAACAAATGAACAAAAGTATGATTTAATTCATTTGTTTATTTTATTAATAATAAATAATAATATACAGACTGGCTGCCCTTTTCCAAAATAGCACCAATGCTGCCAGCACCATTTTGTAAAAGGGCATGCATGTTCAGAATGGTCCCGGTGGCCATTTTGAATTAAAAATTCAATGATTTTTAATAAAATAAAAACAAAAAAGGTCGAGTCCTTCATGAAACCCCCTGAAAACGAAATGGGTTTTTGTAAATTAGAACAAATGATGTGCCTTCTGCACACAGCTACTCGCTACCCCTCTGGTTATAGTTATATTGCAACAATTCTGTAACCACCCAACCCTGACCCAGTCTAAAGTTTTTTGATGCTGGATCCGAGCATTGAGCTGGCTTGGTATCACATAAGCAGGAACCCATGTTCACTACATTTTCCACATTGGCAGCAGCAATTGGGGGGGGGGGGGGGAGGGGGAGGGGGAGAGCGGGACCCAGTGAACGAAGGGCCTTGCACGTAAGGCACGACAAGCAGCCCTCTCCATTACCCCGCTCCTTCAGAGAGAATTGTGACCACCTCTGCATAGTCCCCCTTCCCCAAACTCGCCTCTATTCTGCCTCTTAAAGTAGTTTTTTTGAGACAAGAAATACCATCAGGAATTCAGAAAACAATAGTTTCTACTAAAGGTTCTCACCTAGTTGCGAGATGTATTCAAAAAAAAAAGAACAACAACTAGTAGGAAAAGAACTGAGAGGAGAACGTTAGCCCAATTTTTAGCCTGATTATCGGTTTCAGTTTTGTGTACAGTCTGCACGACAGTGCACGCTGAGGGGAATGAACAAGCAGGCAGTTTGGTGGTTTACTCTCTCAGGATAAGGTGACCATGTGTCTCTGAATCAAGGAATATCGGCTGTTTTCACAGTCCACTTTTGTTGGTTTTATAGGGAAACGGTTTTGATTTTTTGTGGTCCCACTGCCAGTTTTTGCAAATCCCTTTTTAGGAACCTCGGGCCAGGTGAGTCCATGAAGCTTATGCAGAGAAAGTAGGGTTTACTGTGTTGGTCCCAAATATAGGCAATAGAGACAAAGTAGTAAAGTGATCTCTTTTACTGGACCAACTACAGTTGGAGGAGGATACAAGCTTTTGGACCTGCCTAACGAAGGACCCTGTGAGGTCTGATAGCTTGCATACCACCGCCAACTGTAGTTGGTCCAACAAAAGAGATCACTTTACTACTTTGTCTTTATTGCCAGGACGCTTATGGGCAGACTGGCCAGGTGCACATGGGCCTTGAGACCAGTCATCCCCACAAAGATGACTATCACATGCTGTTGCCTCATCCTACCACCATGGGCCTTCCCTGTAAACAGCACTGGCTGCAAGAGTCCTTGAGCCAGGCTGTTGCCATGTACCAACTAAAATTCTATCTATTTTAAAGGGTATCCAATGGTTGAGATGTCAGGGTTCTTGCCAGGGACCCTACAGACCCTCCTAGCCCCACCATATTTTACTTACGGTCGAGGGCCAGGAGTGACTAGTAGGAAATGGGTCACTCCAGTAGGACCATGATCACTGCTTTATTGCCTCTCTGAAGCAAACCGTGTTGGCCTCTTGCAGACCTCAGATGCTGGAGCAGATGGACCATTTTTCTGACCTAGTATGGCAGTTGATGTCTTTTAAAAGCCATTCGCACGGCAAGAACCTCACTAACATCTTATACATCAGAAGTGGAAAGAAAAGATCTATTAGAACCAGACATTTCTCTTTTGTATTAAGCAAGGTGATGGATACATTAAAAATGTCTGAAGATTATTAGATTCCTTCTGTTAGGTATGTACTGGCCACGTATTTGCAACTGTGGGAAGACACAAAATATAGAAGGTTGTGCTTGCCAAAAAGAATTTGCAGTCATAAGAACTGTCATATTGAGTCAGACCAATGGTCCATCAAGCCCAGCATCCTGTCTCTGACAGTGACCATATCTGGTCACATGGGAGAAGAATCAGCAGTCACAATGGACAATCCATTCCCTCCTGATCAGTGGACAATCACAATGGACAGTCACAATGAATAATGCATTCCCTGCCTGCTCCCCAACAGTATGAAGTTCCCATTTTGTAATCTACATGGCTAACAGCTGTTAATGGACCTATTCTCCAAGAACGTATCCAGTCCATTTTTAAAACACAGCTATACTACTGGCCCGGACATCCTCCACTGGCAACAAATTCCACAATTTAATTGTGCGTTGAGTGAAAAAAATACTTCCTTTTGTTTTAAATCTGTCACCAGTTAGTTTCATGGAGTGTCCGCTAGTTCTAGTGCTACTTGAGAAAGTAAATAAGTGTTCCCTATCTACTTGTTCCACTCCTCAAGATTTTATAAGCTTCTATTATATCCCCTCTCAGTCTTCTCTTCTCCAAGTTGAAGCGCTTTAGCCGATTAACCCTCTCTTCGTATGAAGCCGTTCCAAACCCTTGATCATTTTTGTTGCCCTTCTCAAGTTCTACTATGGCCTTTTTTACACGAGATGGGCCCGCTCATGCCCACGCAGATCCGCTGCGAGGGCATGAGTGGATGCTGCCTGTGTAAATCCTGCGGCGGGTGGGTGTGCACACTCCTGCGAAACATGCATGCACACTCACCTCCCCCCCTCACCCACTCACGGAGCAATTGGCCAAAACGGCGATTGCTCTGTGAGTGGGGATGCATGCGGGATCGGTGTGTGACCGTGTACACTGGCACCTCCACATCACCCACGCTGCCATGGCACACGCCAATCCCCCCCCCCCCGCACCACGGTCTGTAAAAAAAGGCCTCTCTCTTTTTCGAGATGAGGTACACACAGATTGCACACCAGTACTCAAGGTGCAGTCACACCACTAATGCATTATATTTTCAGTTATTCCTTTCTGAATAATTCCTAACATTCGGTTTGCTTTTTTGACCGCCCCGGCACATTGAGCTGAAGATTTCAATGTATTGTCCACAATGACTCCAAAGTCTTTTTCCTGAGTCGTTAATCCTAATTTAGAACCTAGCATTGTGTACGTATAGTTTGGATTATTATTCCCTACGTGCATCACTTGGCACTTGTCCACATTAAATTTCATCTGCCATTTAGATGCCCAATTACCTAGTCTCACAAGATCCTCTTGTAATTCTTCAGTCTGCTCGTGTTTTAACTATCTTGAATAACTTCGCGTCATCTGCAAATCTGATCACCTCACTCTTTACGCCTTTTTCCAGATCATTGATGAAGATATTAAACACCAAACCCAGTACAGAGCCCTGGATCATTCCATTATTTACTTCTCTCCCGTATGAAAACTAACCATTTAGTCCTCCTCTGTTTCCTAGCCTTTAACCAGTTGCCGATTCACAACAGGACACAGCTTCTTATCCCATGACTACTTAGTTTCTTCAAGAGTTTCTCATGAGGGACCTTATCAAACGCCTTCTGAAAATCCAGATACACATTACCAACTGGCTCACCCTTATCCACATGCTTATTTGTTTCCTCAAAAAATTCTAGTAGATTAGTAAGGCACAACTTCCCTTTGCTAAATTCATACTGACTTTCCCTGCCATGTTTATCAATATGCCCAGTAATTCTGCTATTGACAATCATCTCCACAGTTTGCTCGGCACCGACGGGAGGCTCACCTGTCTGTAATTACCAGGATCGCCTCTGGAGCCCTTTTTAAATATTGGCATTACATTAGCTACCTGCCAATTCTCAGGTACCGTGGCAGGTTTCAGCAATAGATTACAAATTACCATTGGTAGGTCTTAGGTTTCATACTTGAGATCCTTCAGAACTCTGGGGTGAATACCATCAGGTCCTGGAGATTGGGGTTACTGTCAGTTTGTCAATTTGCTCTGGAACCTCCTCCACAGTCACGTTAATTTGTCATAGTTCTTCCAGTTAATCAACTACAAAGACTAGCTCTGGTGTGGATCTCTCTCCAATGTCCTCTGCAGTGAAGACAGAAGCAAAGCATTAATTCACTTCCTCAGCAATATCCTTATCGTCCCCAAGGACCCCTTTTACCCACTGGTCATCTAACGGCCCAAATGACTCCCTAGCAGGCTTCTTGCTTCTGATGTACTTGAAAAAGTTATTAGTTTTAGCATCTTTAGCAAGTTGCTCCTCAAATCGCCTCTTGACCTGCCTATGTAATTTCCTTTGGCAATGCTTACGCTCTTCCCTAATTACCTCATTGGGACTCGCTTTCCATTTTTTAAAGGATGCCTTTTTGGCTTTAATAGGCTCTTTCACCTGACCATTTAGTCACACATGTGGAACCTCTGGGGACTAGTCTCCCCTCTACCCCACAGGCTCCCTTGTGCCTGCTAGGTACCTTCTCCTTCAGGACCTGGAGCAGTGGCGACTAGAGCTCGAGCTGAGCCGTCTGTTCTCTCCAAACCCAGACTAGCTCTCCTTGGCCTGGACTCTCCTTTTATACCGCAGGAAAGGGGTGGAGTTTGAATGAGGTGTGGGCTGACCTTAAAGGGCCACTGCCCATGTATCACAGGGACATTATATGAATATATGATTTGTTTAGCCCATAAGAACCTAGGCTAAAAAAGGTATGAGCTCTAACCCCAGAGGGGAAAGAAACCAGAAGGGCTGGGCAGTATGATGAGACTGTATACATTTACCTTGCCTGAACTGGTGGAGGAAAATAAATTGGTTCTCTACACGATTCTGAAAAGCCTGTTCCCTGCAGCTTTGGGGTATTGAGCCATGGGACAGCAGATAGAGGCCCTGATCCTGTGAGGAGCAGTAAGATTGGAGGGGCATTTATTTATTTATTTATTGCACTTACTACTCCGTGCCCCTGTCGCCTAAGGCGATTCGGGGCAGCTTCCAACATCTAAACAATAAATATAGAAATACAAAATACAATATAAAAAATATAGACATTAAAATACCTAAAGCGTTTATGTGCTAAAGATATAAACAAATATCAGCCTCCCAACCCAATTTAATCCATCCCTCCCTCGTCGAATGCCGGACAGAAGAGCCAAGTTTTACATTGTCGACGGAAGGTGAGGAGACGCGGGCGGAGACGGATCTCTGCCGGGAAGGCGTTCCACAGCGACGGAGCGGCCACCGAGAATGCCCGCCTAGCCACACAGACCTGTCTACAGCGCGAGATCGCTAGAAGGGCGCTCCTGGACGACTGCAGAGACTGCCCAAGGATCCAGGGAGTGAGGCGGTCCTTCAGATAAGCAGGTCCCAGGCCATGTAAGGCTTTATAAGTCAAAACTAGCACACTGAACCGGGCCCGGAAGACAATAAGCAGCCAGTGCAATGCCAGGAGCACAGGTGTTATATGCTTCCTGCATTTTGCACTAGCTGCAGTTTCCGGACCATCACCAAGGGCAGCCCCACGTAGAGCCGATTGCAATAGTCTAGCATAGAGGTGACGAATGCAAGTATGACAGTGGCAAGATTGGAGTTCGAGACATATGGGCACGGTCTCTTCACCGGATGCAGTTGGCGGAAGGCACTCCTGGCCACAGCCGACACCTGCAAGTTTAGGCACAGCTGCGCATCTAGGAGCACCCCCAGGTGCTGCACAGATGGAACCAATGGAGGATATACCGCCCCCCCCCACAATGCAGGGGTTTTCCCCCTCCCCCAGACCTCCGACCCTGCCCACTAGCATCACCTCTGTCTTGTCAGGATTGAGCTTCAATCAGCTAGACTGCATCCAATCACCCACAGCAGCCAGGCATTGGGACAGCAACGAGACCGCAGGGCCTGGGTCAGCTGAAAATGATAAATACAGCTGGGTATCATCTGCATATCGATGACAGCGGACTCCCCAGCTGTGCACGGCCTCCCACAGCAGCTTCGTATACACATTGAATAAAAGAGGGGACAGAATGGAACCCTGCGGGAGCCCACAGGAGAGACCGTCAGGGGATGATGCACAGTCCCCTAGTAGCACCTGCTGTGACCTATCTGCCAGGTATAAGCGGAACCATCGTAAGAGGGTACCGTCCACCCCAGCCATGTCCCGCAGGCGAGCCACCAACATATCATGATTCACCGTGTCAAAGGCTGCAGACAGAGCAGGACCAGAGCCATATGACCCTATTGGTCCTGCTGGATCCATGAGCCGGTCGTTGACCAAGGACACAAGTGCGATCTCCATGCCGTAACCCGGACAAAGCCAGACTGCACGGGGACAAGGAAGCTGGTGCAGTCTAGATGCGCCTGCAACTGGCAGGCCACTACCTGTTCAATAACCTTCCCTAAAAAGGGAAGGTTAGAAACAGACTGGTAGTTCGCTGGGGCACCAATGTCAAGTGATGGTTTTTTGAGGAGCGACCAGACCATCGCCTCCTTGAGGGAGTCCAGCACCCTCCCCTCCCATAGGGAGGCACTGATAATCCCAGCCAACACTGCCGCCAAGGTCTCCCTGGCGGCTTTCACCAGCCAGAACATGCACGAATCTAAATTTGCAAGTTGTGGCTCAAACAGATCCAAGTGCATCTGCTGCCTCGGTGGCCGTCGCTAATTGCAAGTCATCTCATAAGTACAGACCAGACAGGACATTCCTAACCTCTGGCTCGGCTACTGCATCCAAAACAGGAAAGGCAAGGTTGTGCTCAATGTGAATGATTTTATCTGCAAAGTATGTCCCCATTTTTTATCACATGGCGGGATACCATTTATCACACTCGCCTTATTTAAAAACAGACTTGAAGCTTTGACCTTCCCATTTTTTTCCTAGCACCTGATGTAGAGGAGCAAATTCTGGCTTTCCCTTTTTGATTTTTTTTTCTCCACACGGAGCTTTGCATTTTGCTCATTGTTGCAGGACGCCTCCAATGTGTAATTGTTCTGCATACAGGGTTTTCCCCAGTCATTGTGTGTTCTATTCCATTGATAATTTAAGTCTGAAATGTTAATGCCTGCCCCGTCCACCAACCTAAAAATCCACCAACTGCCATGGATAAGGACTGACCTGACCTTTGCAGACACCCAGACTTGCCTTCACTCAGGGGCATAGAGATGTTGGAATGCAGGACCGGCCTTAGGATTTGCAGGGCCCAGGGCAAAGATAAAATGCGGGGGGTCCTGCTGGCCCCTCCCTCTCAGGGCAACCTCTGCGGTGCCCTGAACATTGTCATGTTTGGGGCCCCATTGAGAGGGGCGTGGTGCCCCCACCTGACCTGTTGAAAACAAAGGCCACTGCAGGGCCCTCGGAAAGTGCGGGGCCTGGGGGCGGCCGCTCCTGTGGTAAGGCTGGCCTTGTTTGAAGGAGTCCTGGTGCAGAAGATAAAATGCAACCCGCAACACACCCAGGGCAGGGGGGAGCAAAGAAATTGCCAATTTTTTGGGGGGGGGGGCTTGCTTGAGCAAATATTATCTATATAATTAATATAGCACCAGCAATATACCCAGCACTGTACAATCATTAGAGACAGGTCCCTGCCCCCAGGGGCTAATATAACAAGCTGCATGTCTACAGCCTAGTGCTATGATTAATACCCAAAGTTATAGGGCAGGGGTAAGGGACCTTTTCCCTCTTGGGGTCCCACTCTGAAAATTAGTACTAGCTCCGAGGGCAACATGGAAGCTGGTGGGTGTGTGAGAGAGCTGAGTCACAATAGGGCTCTGGGCCCTGTAAGAGTAGAGTGGGTTGAAGCCACGCCCACGCCTGGCTGTATATAAAAGAGGAAGGACTGAAGAGATGAGGAAGTTGCTGCCTGGATGTTGAAGGAGAAATCTCTGCTGGAGAATCAATGGAGGCAAGAGAGCACTGACAACAGAAGGCAGAAGTGAGTAGCCTGCCACTGGACTGTTACCTGGCTAGGATTGGGGAACTAGATGGCCTTGGGGTCAGAGAGGTTGCATACCCGGCATATCTAGGTTGCGATGAGACTTTTATATATGAAGACTGCTATGGACTGTGCTATGTAAATAAACTGAATATGCTAATTCCTTGAGTGCCTCAGACTCTTGGGCGCTAATCCTGACAACACTTACCACTCAGCACCGTTCCCCATCACAGGGTGTTTAACAAGTGCGCTCAAGAAAAGGAGAGTTCATATCCTTGATCTGTGCCATGGATCTGTCCTCTATCCTTGTGTGCATGCCCTCATCTCTGCTCCCGTAACCCAGGCTCAGTTTATCAGTGCTTGGGGGTAGGAACTGGATTCAGGCACTGAAAAGGGCCACATAAAAGCTCACTGTAGGCCACAAGCCTGAGGTTCCCCACCCCTGGTTTGGGGGGATAAAGCCCAACCACATCAGGCTGCATCCGTATGTCTCTGGCCCGGACCTGGCCTCCCTCATCCATGCCTTCGTCACCGCGAGGCTAGACTACTGTAATGCGCTCTACGTGGGGCTTCCCTTGTTCTTGGTCCGGAGGCTGCAGCTAGTGCAGAATGCGGCGGCTCGTCTCCTTACGGGGACGGGCCGTCGGGAGCATATTACACCTGTGCTCCGCGCTCTGCTCTGGCTGCCGATAGCGTGCCGAGCCAGGTTCAAGGTTTTGGTGTTGATCTATAAAGTCCTACACGGTCTGGGCCCCTCATACCTCAGGGACCGCCTCACCCTTCGCGCCCCAGAGCGGCTCCTGCAGTCTGCCGGGGGTGCCTTCTTGGAGGTCCCCCGTGTTAAGCGGGGGGCCACAATGGAGAGGGCATTCTCAGTGGCTGGGCCACGGCTTTGGAACTCCCTTCCGGAGGAAGCTCGCCTGGCCCCCAGCCTGTTGACATTCCAGCGAAGTTGCAAAACCTGGCTGTTTGCCCAGGCCTTTGGGAGGGAGGGTGGGTAGGGTGAGGGGTTTTAGCTCCCCCACCCATTTTAGTTATTTTAGTTTGTGATTATATTTATAACTTTAGCCCTGTTTTAATATTTTTATAAGTATTATTTTGATTATGTGAGTTTTAATGGTTTTATTGTATTTTAAAATTGTTGGAAGCCGCCCCGGGCTGCATGGCAGGAGGGGCGGGGTATAAATTTATTAAAAATAAAATAAAATAAATAAATAAATACAAATGGCCTTGAGTCAGTCAATGACCTATGAGGCAACTCAGCTTGTGAAGGTATATGGGGAAACCCAACATCGAAGAATAACCATCCAGCATGCATACAGCATCCGCCTCCTCATCATTATGGACGCAGCGTGTGCATCTGTAATGCACACTAGGTATGCACTAGGCATACCAAGGCCCTAGGCATGGCTGATCTTGGCCCAATCAACCATCCACACCTGAATTTGGTAAGCTGGCTCCAGATGGTCAGAAGTTGGCTCCAGGGATGCTGTAGCTGTGGATTTCCTGCACTGAGCAGGGGCTGGACTAGATGTCCTCTGAGGTGCCCTCCAACTCTTAGATTCTATGAGTTGTGGCATCCAGAAGCCAAGCAGCCATTTCCAGCAAAATATGGGTGTTCCAGACATGGACAGAATTAATAATTACAAAACAAAACCAGGTCATCTTTTGCACATAATTTTGTTTAGACTCTACAGACCATAAGTAGAATCTGGTAGAACCTGGTACTTCATACATACTCATTCCACGGCAAATCTGAAATACAATTCTGTCCAATGACATTTACTCCTTTGTGGCATCGATCAAATAGGCTTCTCTGTATAACATCTCCCACAAGACCTAGAAAGTCCTTACAACTTTATTAATTTGGAACTTGGTCCTTGGAAATCAAGATCTGTGGTTTCACAAGGGAAAGGGTCAACCTTAACTGGTGCACTGCTAGTCTTGCTGATGTCCCAAAAGAGGAAGTCGGGGAGAGCCAGCGAGCAAGGGAAAGCAAATGTCTTCAGGCCTATTACAGAAACTGTGCTTGTGGCACAAGTATTCAGGCACTTCAGTGGAGTGTGTTGGTTTGACAGATTAGAGGTCAGACACAGAAATACACATTTCTCCTGTTTGCTGTTACATCCTGAACTCTGTGTGTCTAAGTCACTCACCCAGATCTTAAACATCCGGCTCTTTGCACTTCTGTGGAGAGCTCCTCCCAGAACTTGTGTGTGTAAAAAGTTCTCCTTTGCTCCAGGCAGCTGTGGTCACTTGGTTTCCATGGCAGCCCCAAAAGTGTACCTGAGTTCTGACATCCTCGTGAACATTGCATCCCTTGTCTCTCCCTCTGTTCCCCATTCCCTGTCTCCCCTCCTCCCGTCTTTAGATTGTAAGCTCTCGGGCAGGCACCGTGTCTATCTTATTCTCTGTAAAGCGCCAGGTACATCGCTGGTGCTATATAAAAGCTTATAATAAAATAATAATAATAATAATAAATATAATACAGCTGTGGCTACTTTAGGCTGCCTCAGGTCTCT
>QEPC01014730.1:2524031-2536326 GCA_003113815.1 Sphenodon punctatus | reverse complement strand
TGAACAGAAATGTCTTTCTAAGTCATGTACTTTTAACTGACACTTTCTTTTGTACTATGTCTTTATTTGAACTTAAGTAAACTATTGCTTCATATTTTTTAATATTCATAAGTCTCATAGCTTCATTTATATAAATAAATTGTCTTTACTATACTTTGCTGAGCTGGCTGGCTTATTAGCAAAGTGTAAACTCGAATTCCACATATTGGAAAAGAGCGCCCTATATCCAGACCAGATTATGTCAGGCCTGGACCACTAAGTGCAAATTCCTTTTGGGGAAACTGAGGCACAACGCGACTTATGAATGAGAAGGTATGGAGGTTTCCATGTCAATGCATTTAATTCACTTATCCTCCAGCTATCGACCTGTCTCTAACTGTCCTTTTTCAGGGAAGGTTATTGAACGGGAAGTGGCCCGACAGCTACAGGAGCATCTGGATTGTATTGGTTTTCTTGATCCCTAGCAGTCTGGATTTCATCAGGGATATGAAACAGAGACTGTGCTTGTGGCGTTGGTCAATGACCTACGCCAGGAATTGGATCAGGGTCATTTGACCCTGCTGATTCTATTAGGTCTGGAGGCTGCGTTTGATACAGTTGACCATGAGATGTTGGTGAAGCACCTGTGGGACAGTGCAGGAGTGGGTGGGACAGTTCTTGAATGGTTCCGCTCTTTCCTGGCTGGAAGAACTCAGCGAGTGGTGCTTGGGGATCATTTATCATCATACCAAGACCTCTCGTGTGGAATCCCGCAGAGTTCTGTCTTGTCCCCTCTCATGTTCAAGTCAAGTCAAAGTTTATTATTTACATAGCCGTTGGCCATTATACAATTTTTCCAAGTAATAAATACATTAAACATAAAACAATCATTTACAAAGGTCCATCCTCTTTCTCGGGAATACCAACTTTAATCGGTAACAATGAAAACCATAACATACAATCAGCACCTTGACAGTAATAACCACCTAAGGGTAGAGCTACATGTCCTGATCCCTCAATACTAAGGATATTCTACCCACAATATAATCCTAACCAATCCGTTCTGCCCACTCTACACCTATGCCTTGATACCATCCTTTAAATTTCTTTTATATTTGAGGATATGTGTTAGAAACCTTGCCACTCTAGAAGAAACCAAATAGTCCTTATCCCTAAGAAAAAAAATCTTAATTTTAAGTTACAGAAGTCTGGGAATTTTAGAAGGGGAACAATAAAAGTCTCCCTTCATGACTGATACAAGGGGCATATAAATAAAATATGTGCCATGGTTTCAATACATTTTTGATGTAACTTACAACACTCCACCCAGATCCTCTCATCCTGGGGGGGGTACCGTTTAATCTACCTTCCGTGACGCCGATGGAAATACATTCAATCTGGCCAAAGTCAATGCAACCCTTATAGTACACATTCTGAGATCTACCAAGTAACTGGGACCCTTAGAGGGGATTACGATGCTCCTATACAGTTGGGAAACTTTCTGGGATTGAATTAATTCATGTTCCTTTTGAAGCTCCTGATCGAAAATGCGGGTTTTAATTTCAGACCATACCCTATCAAAAGAAAAGAACAGGGCATACGCGGCTGAAAATCCCAAGGACCCCAAAATTGAATTTATGGACGCTGGCCATTTACCCACCGCATTCTGAACAATCAAACTTGCCCATGATCCCAAAGGTAGCAGGTTTAGGCGCACCCTCTCATGTTCAATGTGTATATGCAGCCACTCAGCGAGGTGGTCAGGAGGTTTGGTGTGCAGTGTCACCAATATGCTGATGACACCCAGCTTTTACCTCTTCTTTTCATCAGACCCAGGCCTGGCAGTCTCGGTGCTTACACGGTGTTTGGCAGCTGTGGGGGGCTGGATGAGGGCTAATCGACTGAGGCTGAATCCTGACAAGACGGAGGTGATGCTGGTGGGTAAGGTGATGGAGGTGATGGCCCCTATCATTGATAGGGTTTGCCCTCCGCTGGTTTCCCAGGTGCGGAGTCTTTGGGTGCTCCTTGATTTGCAACTCCGCTTGGATGTTCATTAGAGACTATGGCAAAGAGTGCTTTCCGCCAATTACATCTGGTGCAACAGCTTCAGCCGTATGTTTTGGACTCTGATCTGTCCACTGTCATCCATGCTTTCATCACCTCTAGGCTGGACTATTGTAATACGCTCTATGTGGGGCTACCCATGGTGTCGGTTTGGAGACTGCAGCTGGTGCAGAATGTGGCGGCCCATCTCCTGGTGGGATTGGGCCACTGGGCACATATTACACCGGTTCTCCAATCTCTCCACTGGCTGTCTGTAGTCTTCTGGGCCCTATTCAAGGTGTTGGTGCTTGCACCCTAAATGGTCTGGGCCCTACCTATCTGCAGGACAGCCTCACCCCTCCGATTCTAGATCAGTCTCTGCCATCATCTGGGGGTGCCCTCCTCGAGGCTCCCCAAGACTTTCGGGGGACCACAATGGGGAGGGTGTTCTTGGTGACTGCTCCGCAGCTGTGGAATTCCCTTCCCGTGGAGGCCCAATTGGCCCCGGATCGCCCCTCTTTTTGACGTAGTTGTAAGACCTGGCTGTTCCGCCTGGCATTTGGCAGGGAAGATGAGTGAAGAGTGTGGGGAGTGGGTTGGCGGTGGGGAAGGGATTTATTTTTTAAACCTCCTTGTTGAGTGTTTTTATATGCTTTAATGTTTATTGTAAGCGACCCGAAGCTGCTGTGTCAGGAGGGGTGGGATACTAAGATCTATAAATATAAATATAAATATAAATGAAATAACTGAGAACAACAGTAACGTCAGTCTTGAATGGATTAACATCAACCTTTTTGAAACACACAAAATGAGTACTTTTCTTGAAACAAGACTTAGTGGAAGGTTTTTGACTAGAGAGGAGGAGATCCCTCAACTCCCTAAGCAACTGTCTCTCTTAGTCATTCAACACGAATTCATCTAGGCACACAGGTGAAGTGAAGAGAGTTTCTCGTGTCACACCCTCCCTCTGTTTCTTGATGACAAATCTGGGGGAGTTGGAAGGAACCATAGGGGTTCTGCTGCAAAGTTGATCAACTGGAGAAACCAAAACCAGCGAGACCAGTGAGGAGCTATTAGGATAAGCGTGGCATGAAACTCTCTGGTCAGGCACAGGACTTGGGCGAAAAGAGGAAAGGCGTTGTGGCAGGGCTGAGCCTCAAAATGGCACCTGCCATGTGGACAACCTAAAATGGCTGTCAAACAGGAAGTGGCTATGTTTGGGGCGTGGCCTAATGTATAAAGAGAGGAGAAATAGGAAGCAAGAGGGCAGTCTGTTCCTGACGGAGGAAGCGGACACATCTTCTGGAAAAGTCTGACTGAGCTGGATGTTGGGACAGAAGGAGAAAGACTTCTATAGGAGTTGGGTATCTAGCCACTGGACTGTGTGGGCTACGCTAAGAATGGGAAGAGATTATATGTTGTGGGGACTGGCCAGAGGTTAATGCCTGGTCTATGGATTGTGCCCTGTAAATAAACTGATTGTTAATTCCCCAACAAAGTGATGACTGCGTAACTGACCTGGGCCTGATTCTGCAAAGACTCACCCCATGGTGAAGGTGGGACCTGCTACAGGCGTATAGAAGGCCAGACGGCCAAGGGGTATGGAAAGCATCCCCCTGTGATCCCTAACCCAGACCCCTCCCCGCCCGGAGAAAAAGGTTGTCCATTTGCCAAATGGCATGTTGCCAACATTTGGCATGTTGACAGCGAACAAGTCTAATGAGGGTTGATCCCACTTATCCAGGAGGCTGAGAAAGACTGAGTCTTTTAACTCCCATTTGTGGGAGCAAATGGTGGCCCTGCTCAGGGCATCTACTGTGACATTTGAGGAATCAGGCATGTAAACAGCTACAACAGTAACTGAGTGGTCTATTGCACCACTCCTACAGAGCAACCGCCTCCAGGGGTAAGTTGGTGTAACTTGGAGGACCCTCCTTGTCTGTTTACACAATACATACGTTTAGTATTGTCTGTTGAAATTTTGACCACAGTACCCTGAACCAACATTGTAAATGCCATTAGAGCCAGTCTTATTGCTTGCAGTTCGAACATTGATGTGCAGAGCAGATTCTGCAGAGGTCCATAAACCATTTGCCCCCCAACCTAACTTGGATGTCTTGGTTGTTAGCTCAACGGACAGGAGAGGCTGCTGAAAGGGGCCTCTGTGTCGTACATTCTCCTCATGTGACCACCAGAGGAAACCGTTGAGGAAAGGAGCTGGCGCAGAGATGGGGATGCTGCTGTTGTAGAGTCCTAATGGTATGAAGGGGAGGAGCCATCTTTGGAGGGGTCAGAGCCTTAGCCTGGCGTGAGGCATCACACGTGTTGTGGATGCCATTAAATCTAAGAGTCTGGAAAAAACAGCATATGAATTAACAGGGTTGTCGTCGAGTATCTGGGTAACAAGAGTGCTAATCACAATCCATCTATCCACTGGTGCAGAGGCAGCAGCCTTGTGTCTGAGTAAGTCCCTATAAACTTAAGTGCTTTAACAGGGGATGTAACCAACTTTTCCCAATTTATCAGAAAACCCAACAAAGCTAAAGCAGAGCATACACACTGAACCTGATCAGCTAGNCGCTCTATGTGGGGCTACCCATGGTGTCGGTTTGGAGACTGCAGCTGGTGCAGAATGTGGCGGCCCATCTCCTGGTGGGATTGGGCCACTGGGCACATATTACACCGGTTCTCCAATCTCTCCACTGGCTGTCTGTAGTCTTCTGGGCCCTATTCAAGGTGTTGGTGCTTGCACCCTAAATGGTCTGGGCCCTACCTATCTGCAGGACAGCCTCACCCCTCCGATTCTAGATCAGTCTCTGCCATCATCTGGGGGTGCCCTCCTCGAGGCTCCCCAAGACTTTCGGGGGACCACAATGGGGAGGGTGTTCTTGGTGACTGCTCCGCGGCTGTGGAATTCCCTTCCCGTGGAGGCCCAATTGGCCCCGGATCGCCCCTCTTTTTGACGTAGTTGTAAGACCTGGCTGTTCCGCCTGGCATTTGGCAGGGAAGATGAGTGAAGGGAGTGGGTTGGCGGTGGGGAAGGGATTTATTTTTTAAACCTCCTTGTTGAGTGTTTTTATATGCTTTAATGTTTATTGTAAGCGACCCGAAGCTGCTGTGTCAGGAGGGGTGGGATACTAAGATCTATAAATATAAATATAAATATAAATGAAATAACTGAGAACAACAGTAACGTCAGTCTTGAATGGATTAACATCAACCTTTTTGAAACACACAAAATGAGTACTTTTCTTGAAACAAGACTTAGTGGAATGTTTTTGACTAGAGAGGAGGAGATCCCTCAACTCCCTAAGCAACTGTCTCTCTTAGTCATTCAACACGAATTCATCTAGGCACACAGGTGAAGTGAAGAGAGTTTCTCATGTCACACCCTCCCTCTGTTCCTTGATGACAAATCTGGGGGAGTTGGAAGGAACCATAGGGGTTCTGCTGCAAAGTTGATCAACTGGAGAAACCAAAACCAGCGAGACCAGTGAGGAGCTATTAGGATAAGCGTGGCATGAAACTCTCTGGTCAGGCACAGGACTTGGGGGAAAAGGGGAAAGGCGTTGTGGCAGGGCTGAGCCTCAAAATGGCACCTGCCATGTGGACAACCTAAAATGGCTGTCAAACAGGAAGTGGCTATGTTTGGGGCGTGGCCTAATGTATAAAGAGAGGAGAAATAGGAAGCAAGAGGGCAGTCTGTTCCTGACAGAGGAAGCGGACACATCTTCTGGAAAAGTCTGACTGAGCTGGATGTTGGGACAGAAGGAGAAAGAATTCTATAGGAGTTGGGTATCTAGCCACTGGACTGTGTGGGCTACGCTAAGAATGGGAAGAGATTATATGTTGTGGGGACTGGCCAGAGGTTAATGCCTGGTCTATGAATTGTGCCATGTAAATAAACTGATTGTTAATTCCCCAACAAAGTGATGACTGCGTAACTGACCTGGGCCTGATTCTGCAAAGACTCACCCCATGGTGAAGGTGGGACCTGCTACAGGCGTATAGAAGGCCAGACGGCCAAGGGGTATGGAAAGCATCCCCCTGTGATCCCTAACCCAGACCCCTCCCCGCCCGGAGAAAAAGGTTGTCCATTTGCCAAATGGCATGTTGCCAACATTTGGCATGTTGACAGCGAACAAGTCTAATGAGGGTTGATCCCACTTATCCAGGAGGCTGAGAAAGACTGAGTCTTTTAACTCCCATTTGTGGGAGCAAATGGTGGCCCTGCTCAGGGCATCTACTGTGACATTTGAGGAATCAGGCATGTAAACAGCTACAACAGTAACTGAGTGGTCTATTGCACCACTCCTACAGAGCAACCGCCTCCAGGGGTAAGTTGGTGTAACTTGGAGGACCCTCCTTGTCTGTTTACACAATACATACGTTTAGTATTGTCTGTTGAAATTTTGACCACAGTACCCTGAACCAACATTGTAAATGCCATTAGAGCCAGTCTTATTGCTTGCAGTTCGAACATTGATGTGCAGAGCAGATTCTGCAGAGGTCAATAAACCATTTGCCCCCCAACCTAACTTGGATGTCTTGGTTGTCAGCTCAACGGACAGGAGAGGCTGCTTAAAGGGGCCTCTGTGTCGTACATTCTCCTCATGTGACCACCAGAGGAAACCGTTGAGGAAAGGAGCTGGCGCAGAGATGGGGATGCTGCTGTTGTAGAGTCCTAATGGTATGAAGGGGAGGAGCCATCTTTGGAGGGGTCAGAGCCTTAGCCTGGCGTGAGGCATCACACGTGTTGTGGATGCCATTAAATCTAAGAGTCTGGAAAAAACAGCATATGAATTAACAGGGTTGTCGTCGAGTATCTGGGTAACAAGAGTGCTAATCACAATCCATCTATCCACTGGTGCAGAGGCAGCAGCCTTGTGTCTGAGTAAGTCCCTATAAACTTAAGTGCTTTAACAGGGGATGTAACCAACTTTTCCCAATTTATCAGAAAACCCAACAAAGCTAAAGCAGAGCATACACACTGAACCTGATCAGCTAGGGCAGATGAAGATGAGGCTCAAAAGACCCAATCGTCCAAATAGGGGAAAAGATATATATCCCTCTTATGAAAGAAGGCAACCACTGGGGCCTTACATTTAGTAAATGTCTGAGGAGCTGTAGAAAGGCCAAAAGGGAGCACTCTGAATTGATAATGAGACCCCTTAAAGCAAAATCTAAGATATTGTCTATGGGGGCTGTGACTAGATATGTGGAAGTATGCATCTCACATACATATTTTTGCTAAGAAGTCCTCCATGTGTAGTGCTGACAAGATTTGAGACAAAATTATCATTTTAAATTTGCGGATGTGCTTATTTAAAGCTTGCAAATCTAGAATAGGTCTGAGCCCCTCAGGTTTTGTTAGGAACCAAGAAATAATGAGAGTAAAACCTAAACACTCCTGCGAGGGAGGAACTTGCTCTACAGTTCCTTTGCCCCAAAGTTGTAAAATCTTCTGTCTCAGGAAAATAGCCTGAGTGGGATCATCAGGTGTGGGGGTACCCAGAAATCTACAGGGTGGGTTTCACTCAAATTGTATGGAGTACACTTTCTGAACAATTTCTATGACCCATCTATCAGATATGATCTCCTCCCACGCTCAGTAAAAGAAACTAGTCTGTCACCATAGGGAGAGTTGTCCATGGCTTTCAGGTCAGAAGAGACTGGGTCAAAAGGGACTTCTGTGCTGATGGGGGCGCAGAAGTGGATGTTTTCCTCTGTTTCTGGCCCCTATTGTACGGATTCTGCCTTGGTGCTGAGTATGCAGATACATGCCTCAGGGAGATGTTCGAGATCTTGGTGCAGAGAAAGGCTGTGTCACCTGTTTCTGAGCAGATTGACACATCCTGCCAAACTGGTTTGCATTGTCAGAATGAGTAGGGGCAAACAATCACATTGATTCGGTAGTATGGTCTGTTTTGAGCTGTTTTAACTCCTGGTTTGCTGAATCATTGAAGAGAGCCTCCTTATCAAAAGGGGGTTAGCTATTACATTCTGTGCTTACTGAGAGTTTCAAGGTTCACAGCCATGCATGAAGTCTAAGGGACATGGCTCTTTCCGCAGAATCCGTGACATCAAAACTGACATGGGAGAGATTTTTTGACACCTCTTTGCCATCTTGAATGGTAGGGGCCAGGCGAGATCTAGTGTCTTCTGGAAACTCCTGTAACAACATGTTCCATTCAGCGTCCCATAGAGTGTAGTTATATCTGGCCATCAAGGCCAGACAGGTCCCAGCTCAGATGTCCATGGTGGCTGAATAGTACATTTTGTTCCTCACAGTGTCCAGCTTCTTCCCTTCCTTATCAGATGGCTGGGAAGGAACTTTCCCCATTTTGGAACATTCCAAGTATGCAGAGGTGATCAAGGAGTTAGGTTCCAGATACCTCAACAGATAGTTGTGGTCAGTGTTCAGCACTGGATACATTCTTATTGATTTCGGCACCACAGGCTGTGCTGTCACTGGTTCCTTTCATATCTCTTCCAGCCTATTAGAAAGAGCATCCACCAGGAGTATAGCAAGGTGCTCTCGCACACCTATAGTCCAGATATCGGAAAGTTTATAGGGTTCCTTTCTATCAATGGGGCCTAAAGGAACCCTTTGAGTGGTGGCCATATGGGTCAGCAGGTCCTGGAATACCTGAAAATCATCTGGAGGGCAGATAGGGAACTTCCCCACTTTGGCCTTAGAAGCATCATCTGGTTGATGGTCAACAGGGTCCCCCCAGTACGACAGTATAGTTTGAATAAAGAAAGGGAAGCTCCCCTTGCCAGAGACAAGGTCTTCTCCAAATGATCCTTCCATGACCCAGTCGCATGGAAAAGTAAGCCCAGGTATTGAAAGGATTTAACCTGGGCAACACTGCGGCCGTTAATAGACCATTGGTGGAACTTGCAAGCTCTAGTGAAAATCAGGATTTTAGATTTTCCATAATTTATTTGAAGCTTGTTTCACTGACAGAAGTCAGCAAAACAGGCTAACTGCCTGTTTAAGCCCACCTGGGTTTGTGATAACATTGCTATATCGTCTGCATATAGCAGACTCCCCACCGCGCGATCAGCCAACTTAGGAGGGAAGAGGTCAGGCGTGGCCAGCAATGGCACCACTCCATTAATGAAAAGATTGAAAAGAGTAGGTGCCAGGATACAGCCCTGTCTGACTCCAGACCCTGTGGGAATTTCCTTGGACAAATGACCCGACTGGCCTAACTTGACAGCTAAAGAAATGTTAACGTGGAGTTGCCGCAGCAAAAAAAAGAAGACGCTTGTCTATGCCCATTAAAGCCAGCCTGTCCCACAAAAAAGCCCTATCAACAAGATCGAAAGCCGCCCGGAGGTCAAGGAAGGCCACAAACAACTGCCCGTTTTGGGCAATATATTTTTCCACAAGGTGTTGCAGGATAAGGCAGTGCTCGGCCGTCGAGCACCCACTCTGGAAACCGGCTTGCTCAGTGCATAACACCTACTCCTGAATTATCCATTCATTTAGTTTGAACAGCAACCACTTGCCATAAATGTTGCTAGTGGTGCAAAGCAGGCTAATAGGCCTATAATTTGCCGGGAGCATGCGATCTCCCTTCTTATGAATGGGTACCACAACAGCCGACCCCCCCTTGGAAGGGATTTTACCTGTGTTGTTTACTGCAGTAATTAACAAAGCCAACCTTGGAGCCCACCAATCCACTGACCTCTTGATCAAATCAATAGAGATCAGGTCTGGGCCAGGAGCTTTGCCACTCTTGAAAGAGCCAATGATTTCGGCCACCTCGGTAACCGTCACCAGGGTCCATAGAGGTAAAAAAGATGCCTCCTCCAAGCGGCTCTTGGAATCACCTGGGACCACCAGTTTGAATCCCTCCTCATGCACTCCGCCTGAGTAGGTGGCTGGTGCTCCGCCACAGTGCCACTCAGCTGCCACGAACCCCCTCCCCATTGTCTTGTTCATTTAAAAACAACCACTGAGGCTCCCCTCATCTGCTGCATACCTGCCTCAGCATTCACATACAGGTACGAAGTACACCTATTGTCAATTGGTTATAAATCGGGCTAAGAATTTGTCATGGTCATGACAAAAGTCACGTTTTTATTGACTTTTGCCTTCCTTCATGACTTTTGAGATCTTCCCATGACTTCCGTGATTTACCCAAGTTCTTTGAGATTTCCCCCAAACTGAAGAGCAGAGCCGGCAAGAAGCTGGTGAGAAGAGCATGCTCAATGGTGCTAAGAAGATCCACGGTGTCTCCCTGGAGCTAAATCCCTCCTTGGCTGTGGAGAAGCAGTGGCACGGCAATATAATAATATACTTTATTGTGTAGCCAAGGCTATTACAATATAAAACAACAAATTATACATAAACAGAAATTTCCAGCAACGATCTTATATGTTATAATCAATCAACAATTCCTAAATAAAAACATATAGAACCTAGAACAAGAACACTAACAATACATCCAATAGAATCCTATCCAGTAATATCTATAAGACAGTCTTGTTTCTGACGCAGAACGGCGATACAATAATCTGCTACAGCCCTTGTCAGCTCAGAGTCGACCGGGCTCAAAAACATCTGTAGCAAAAAACCGAGACACCAAACTGGGTGATTTGAAAGAGCCCTATCAAGGTGTTTGCATCTCAAACCTGAGAGTCACGGGCATCGGAAAAGAATATGGCTACCTGAATCCACTTCCTGCAGGTCACATAGTGGACAGAAGCACACCTCCCTGGGGACACCAGTATAACGACCTTCTAGGAGGGCTGAAGGAAACACATTACATCTTAGGGCGTTTATAGATGAGACCAAAAAGGCGGCTGATCCTTTGATCAGCCGCCTTTCTTGGTGCTCGTCTACTCGCTGCGGCTGCTTTTTAATCCGCGTCGGAGGGGGCAGGCAATCTTGCCCCCTCCGACGCGGATTCCCGAAGTGCCGGCTTTACACCGCACTTCCGGGTTCCGTGGGCGAGTGCGCATGCGCGGAAGGGCGTGCATGCGCACTCGCACTCTGCGCCGTGTCTGAACAGCAGACATGGCATGGAGAGAAGGCGGTGGGAGAAAAGCCGGCATTTAGCAATCCCGCTTCTCAGCGGGATCGTCTATAAACGCCTTTAGTCTTGTAAAGGCCTGCCTCTTATTGGAGTCCATCCATGCAAACAGTAACTGGTCCCTAGGCTCCGTGGATTAAACGGAATAAAGTCAGGAGCGACCTTCTGGGCCAGCATGAGGGCATTCTCTGTTTGCAGTACTTGGTCAGTCAACCTCCTTTTAAAGAGCTACATGGTTTCCTTAAGACCTATGTGCTTTAGGGCATCAACGGAAAATCCCAGTTTTTGAACTTCCAACTCCATCGATTTAGCCCAGGTGCCAGATAGATCACAGTCTATTGCCAAACTCAGCAAAGAATTATCATGAGGGGGGAATAGCGAAACCTTCACCCAATATTTTAGCAGTGACTGGAGGGCAACAGATTTAAGCGGAGTGCTGGATGCCTCAGATCTTAGAATCACCTGAGGGGTCCCTTTTGGGACCCCTAAAATTGAGCAGAGGAAGGCATTCTGTGTAGGCTCCTGTTTATCAAAATAACAAATGCCCTAGACTGGAATAGCATAGAAGGCCTAGCTAATCGCCCTGGCCCTAAAGAGGCGCAGAGCTGGAGAGACCAGATTACCTCCATGACCATAATAATAATTAACTATGGAGGCTGATGTTCTCTTAGTCTGGCATTTGACTGCCTCCATGTGGCAATTCCAGCTAAGAGAAGAAGAGAAAAGCACTCCCAAATATTTAAAAGAGCGCACCTGCTCAATCAAGTTCCCCCCCTATAGCCCAGCGATGAAATTTCTGGGTCATCCGAAGTCCTACTATCATTACCTTTGTTTTAGTAAAATTAATAGATAGGATTTCTCTATTACAGTACTCCCCAAATAATTGCATCGAACGTCTGAGACCCACCATTGTTTGGGAAATTAAGACAGTGTCGTCTGCGTAGAGGAGAGTTGGAATTCTCCGATCCACAATCAATGGTGCATGTGTATCAACAGCTTTCATAAAGGAAACCACATCATTTAAATAGATGTTAAATAAGGCTGGGGCCAATATGCAGCCTTGCCTTACCCCACGTAAGACCTGCACTTTCTTAGAAGGCATCTGAGAGGGATCATGTCTAACTTGCAGTGTATTTCCAGTGTGTAATTTAATCAACAGGAACAAAAGTCTAGGGTTCAACGAGAGCGAGTTAAATTTATTATTAATTAATTATTATTATTATTAT
>QEPC01014730.1:2498380-2518901 GCA_003113815.1 Sphenodon punctatus | reverse complement strand
TAAGCTAGGAGTTACCACTCAGGAAAAGGATCTGGGAGTGATTGTGGATAATACACTGAAATCCTCAGCCCAGTGTGCCGCAGCAGTCAAAAAAGCAAATAGAATGTTAGGAATTATTCGCAAGGGAATAGAGAATAAAACTGAGGATGTCATAATGCCTCTATACAAATCAATGGTGCGACCACACCTTGAATATTGTGTGCAGTTCTGGTCGCCCCATCTCAAAAAAGACATAGCTGAACTAGAAAAGGTAAAGAGAAGGGCAACAAAAATGATCCAGGGTATGGAACAGCACTCGTATGAGCAGAGGCCTGATAGGTTGGGGCTCTTCAGCTTGGAAAAGAGATGGCTGAGAGGAGATATGATAGAGGTCTATCAAATCATGAGTGGTGTAAACAGGGAATGGCTATTTACCCTCTCAACTAGTACTAAAACTAGGGGACACTCCATGAAACTCACAGGTGGCAGAGTAAAAACAGACAAACGAAATTATTTTTGCACTCAGCGCAGCATACAATTAAGGTTGTGGAATTTACTGCCAGGGGAGGTGGTCAAGGCCAGCAGTATAACTGAGTTTAAAAGAAGTTTGGACAAGTTTCTGGAAGATAGTTCCATTAGCAGCTACTAGCCAGATAGGATTGGGGAACAAAGCCCTTTACCTGCGGATGACCCACATGGTGACCTGTTGGGTGCTTCTCCCAGGCCCCTGTGATTGGTCACTGTCGGAGGCAGGATGCTGGGCTCGATGGACCATTGGTCTGACCCAGTATGGCACTTGTGTTCTTATCTTGTATGTAAATATTCTGCCAGAGTACTACTTTTGTTTAAAGTCCCCCTTCTCTCGGTTTTAAAGGTCTAAGCAGAAAGTGCTGCCCAAATCACAAAATAATAGGAAACAGTATGTAAGGTTGCTTATAGTGAGTAACCTTGTGGTTTTGTTTTGTTTTTTTAAAAAAGGGAAAAAAAACCCTTTTCAAACAGAATGTTCGCGTATGGTTTTTAACAGAAAAAACAAACGAACCAACAAAATAACCTGAACCAAACAATTCTTGGTGGCTTCCGTGTGATGTGTACATCTTGATCCCCACACAACCTTGTATTAAGTGTGCTTTTTATCTGGAGGACTGGTCATTATTACTGTCCTAATATTTATAGTGTTTGCAGAATTGGGGCGGGGAGAGAAGGCTGTGTTCTGGCTGAGGGGGTGGGGGACAAGACAGGGGCTCATGGACTCGTAGTGAACTTTAGCAGTGTTCATCTGAGACTCCTTGGATTCAGTGAAATCATGTGAGTAGCAGTTCACTTGGGTGCTGAGGCAGTTATTCAATCCTTTAGCTCTGCCTGACTGCCTTCTGCATGTTGATCGGTATTTTTTTTGGAACTTTGTCTTAAACAAAGCCTGTATCTAGTGTAAGGAAAGTTTAAATGCACAGAATCTCTAAAATCCTCAAGTATTGCTGCTGTCTCTTATACACATCTAGATGTGTATAAGAGACAGGGTCAAGTATGCCCCCCCCACATGGGCCGGGCAGCTGACCACCTGGGACAAGTCCATGGTGGCCACGAACTCACGCTCCGCTCCTACAAGGCCGCCGTCAGCATGGGCGTTGAAGTCCTCCAGGACCAAAGTCCTGGAGGAGCTCAGCGCCACCTCCGAGGCCAGCTCTGCTAGAGCGGCAAGGGATGCCGCTGGACAGGAAGGGGCCCAGTATACCCGCAACACCCCAAGCTTGCCCCCAGCCAAAGCAAACACAATATGGTGTTTGATCTGGGTAAATGGAACACTGTACTCACAACCATGGCTATTGAGTAACTTGTTTTCACTCTTAAGACTATATTGGAAATCTCCTATAGGTAGAACGATGTGGTGTTGCAGTGGGATTGCTATTAAAATTCTCATACTGAGGCTGACTCATTAGGTGACTGAAGCGGGCTCTCCATTTAGTATGTTGTTTGCTCCTACAACGAAGAGCTTCCCCAGAACATACAGAAGAGCTTTTTCGTTATGGTATAGATTTCACTGGCACTTCGGCATTTCTGAAAATAATACTAAAAGTAAATGACTTGAAAGTTGTAAAGTACTTTGACTTGGGTAATCGCCTTTGCGGTGTCATGCCGACACATCACTTTGTTTTCTTCACCCCGTTTCCCCTGGTATTGTAAGGAGCAAACGACACTCAAATGTCATGCACAGTTTGTCCTATGGTTTGTGTCCTCCATTCGTTCTTTAACCGTTTCTTGTTAAGCTTTTATGGGCTTTGGCAGCCTCCTTTACCTTTATCGCTGTCTTCTTGCTTGGTCTCTTAACCTTTTGAAGATAATTCTCTGAACAGGCAGCTAGCAACTAAGAAACTTCAGGTTCAAGTATGTTGCACCTACTGATGTTGATTGCTACGTGTTGACAGTAGCTTTTGAGACTCTGCTAAAATGTTTTTGTTCATAAACTATATTTCTATCTGGTTCTGAAGGCCTAATGTTTAAAATACAATCTTGTCAGTGGCTGCAATCCCACGTGGGATCCATGCAAGATCTGTGCAGGTCCCACACGGGATCTGCGTAGCACAATGCAATCCCTATGGAGACGCGTGCAGTTTGCTTGCTCGCGCACAAGATATGCGCAGCGTATGTGGGGCATGGGATCGTCCCCGTTGAGAGACTGAAGAAAAGCTCATCTACTTTTCAGATTCGGCAAAATGTCTTTAAAGGAATACAAAATCAAATAAGTTGTAAGTGTTTGGCATTCCGTAAAATTGTCAATGTGTTACTCGAGGCCAGGCCTTCATAGAATGAAAGCAGCTTTGACAAGTGGGGAAGAAAAGATGAAAATGGCTGGTAATAACTATTCTCCTGCATCAGGACATTCTATACTCGTAGGCAGGGGCATACGGTGGTCGCTGTTCTTTCCATTGCTGTGTCCATGGGGGAAAATGCAGTGAACACAGGTCCCTGCTCATAGGGTATCTAGGATAAGCTTACAGCCTGCTTAAGCATAGGACACAAATGAACCCTGTTAACCGTACCAAAGTACTTGCAGTTTCCATTTGAAGTTACACCAGAAAATACTGAGCCACATTAAACTTAAAATTCTGCTGAGGCACAGTCTCTAATCAAGCTACGTTTAATATTATTTTTAGATAATATAAAACTGGTGTGGGATGATTAATTGGCTTTAATCTTTTTTTTTCCAGGCTCTACCTTTTTCATGCCGTCCGCTGTACTGTGCCACTATGCTGAACCTGGTATTATGTTTCACAGGATTCAGAAAGAAAGAACAACTAGTAAGGCACCTTTTTCCATCCCCACTCTTTAAAGTAACCGAGAGATATTTACCATTCAAGGGTTATTCTAAAGCTTGCACTTCTAGAGCGGTGAACATATTCAGGTGTCTGCTTGGGGCCTAGTAAGAGTCCTGCTCAAGGTGGTCGGACTCGTTGGCAGACATGAGAGCCTGATTGGGCCCTTATGTATCGTTAATGTGACCTTTCATGCAGGATCAGGTGCATGCTCTTGAGCACAATCGAGTAGAAACTTAACGACGCCATTCAAAGCACTTCAAGTTAAGACATCCTGTGTCACAATTCTGTCTTAACTGAAGCTTGGCAGTCTTGGACTTGATTGGTGCTTTCATGGGAACACCTGAAGGAAAATCAAAGGGCTATATGTAAATTCACTCATTGTCTTAATACCTTATGAGTTGTCACTAAACAGTGACATGGTGCATGCTATAGGAATCGTGCTGATAGATGCTGGCATGTTTGTGAAACCCGTGGGGAAAGTAGTTGACCACAACAGCAGGTGTTACTTCTAGTACCCTTCCTTCAAGATTCCAATTGGGATGAAGGGCTTTCCTCATCTGAACACCCACCCCAGCTTTTCCATTTGTTTTTTGGATTTGGGACTAGTAACTATTTGCCATATTCCACTGTGGTGGTGTAGTAATGGTAGCTTCCACGTTTAGGTTATTTTGGGCTGCCTTTTTGTGTGTGTATGGGATGCTAACCGAGTTTGAGTTGCTAGAAGGACAGAAGAACCCAGGATCACGATTTACACCCAAGACTGTAAAGCATTGCGCACTGGTAACTAGAGTTGAAACCAAAGGTCTAGTGGCTTGTTGTTGCAATAAGATCATGTCGCATAAAAGCTAAACCTTGTAAAGTAGATAATGTTTATATTTTACCAAGGTTTTCCTTGCGCAGTTCTCAGTTAAACTTTGTAAGATCAGGTTCAGCTGTGACCTATACGTTGCATTGGCTGCCTGTGGAGCGATGGATTGAGTTTAAGATTGGGCTGTTGGTTTTTAGGGCCCTGAATGGCTTAGGCCCTGGCTATATTCAAGACCTACTTCTGGAGTCGTACACCGATGGGTATTTGCTCAGGAACCACTAGCTGTTTGGGGGGTTCCACCATTGTGCCGTAAGTCGGTGGGTGATCGGGCTTTTGTTGTGGCGGGCCCCTTGGTGTGGAACTCTCTCCCTCCAGTTGTTTCAGTTCCTCCCTTCTTAGCTTTTTAAAAAGCATCTGAAAACATTCATTTTCTAGGTGCTTTTAGGGCCCACTGCTGGTTCCCTCAGTGTACTGTCCTCCCTTTTTTCCTTCCCTTATTTTAAAGTCTCTTATTATTTTTTTAATTATCCTGAATTGTTACACATTGTTTTATACAGTTTATATGTTCTGCTTTGTGAAGAGCTCAGTGCCATGTAAGACAGCGGGTGCTAAATAAAATTTTGTTGTTACAATACTCTATATAACTCTTGCTTTTCTCTTGTGTATCAGTTTTGTTTTCAAAAGTACATTGAAGACTTCTTGCTCCAACTTTTGCTCTTCAGGTTAAACTCGTGACCTTGGCTCATCATATGGGAGGGGTTATTCGAAAGGACTTCAGTTCAAAAGTTACACACCTGGTGGCTAATTCAGCACAAGGAGACAAATTCAGAGTATGTCAACTTCATTTTGCACTCTAGGGCTGGGTGTGAGAGTCTGCCAACATGCCTAGTAGAAGTCCTTTATATAAAGAATTGGTCTTTATACTTTGCAGCTAATGTTGGCACACATTTTGCATGGCTTTAAGTCTTAAAAATGGGTAATTTTGCTTCTTGAGTTGCATCCTCTTAATATTTGTGTAAAGCTACTGCTCTTAATACAGAGGAGTGCAGCCTCTGGAAGACTTTTCTGCCTCTTTCAGTGTGGGTGCATCATCCTAGCAGAACTTATTTCAGTTGAAAATCCAGAGCACTTTATTGACCTTGTATTCATCCTAGCTTACTATCTTTCAGTTGCTTAGATTTCATTCTTGTGATAGCATCTTCCTTGTTTATATCCTGGGGAAATGAGACCTGACTTTCTGATTACTCTTAAGTAAAGCATTGCAACATTGTTTTAATGTAATTAACTGGAGCATAGGCTTGTTTGTGTGGTTCACTGATGGCAGCCTCTGGGACTCTCAGCAAAAGCAGTTTAGTCCAGAAGCTGACTGTCTCGGTCTGTTACAAGTTAAAATCACAAGGCAGTTCCTTATGGCTGCGGAGGAAAGCTTCAAAAAATGGTAACTTAATGGAAGGCAAATAAAAACCCCAATTTATTTCTCAGTCTCATGATGTCTAGACACATAGGAATGGCAAACCTGTAGTCCCTGTTGAACTGGAAACTATACTTGCTTGGGTGTGCATGTTTTCGTCATTACAATAACGATAACGGTTGTCTTTATCGTTACTGCAATAACAAAAATGACAATAATGAAAATAGAAATGAAAACGACCTTTTGTTTTTTAAATAAAGGGAAAAAACAAATTTATTTCCGGCTATAACTTTTTGTTTCTTATTCAATTCTGATGAAACTTGGGGAGATTGTACCCCCAATGGAGGGCACTATGTGTACCAAATTTAGAAAAGATTAGGTAAAGGGAACCGATTGTAGAAGCAATTGACCATTGTGATTTTAAGAACCTACACATTCATGGCTACGACTTCATCTTCCATCCTGTTTGCATGAAACCTGTGAATATTATGCCCCTCCACAAGCTTAACACTCCTGCCAATTTTCATAAAGATTGAATGAAGGGTCCTGATGGTATAAGACATTAACTTGAAAATACATTTCCAGCTATAACTCTTGTATATGACATTCCTGCCAAATATATCGTAAACAGGATGGATCACATACCTTCCCTGTCATCTCTGCCAAACTACAGGACAATTTGATAAAGGGACCTAATTTTATAAGCAATTGAAGTTGTCCCCTTGAAGACCATTATTCAGATAAATAGCAGCACATGTGTCAGTCAGAGGCAGCCATCTGGCATGGCAGGAGGAGGGAGACTGTAAGAGGGAGGATGTGGAGCAACCCAGAAGACTGACACACATTCACTGGCCAATTACTGCATGCTTCTAGCTTTACATGACCAATCAGTATTGGCTTCAAGGCGGACTTAGGGGGCAGCCCTCAGGTGGGCACAGAAGGGACATAACTGGGACTTTGGGGATAGCATCCTAACAATCAGGAGACCTAGTTTACGCATCCAGGCTGGCCAATTATCATCACAATCACATCCTGCAGCACTGTGACAAAGGACATTAGAAAATCTCCATTGGCTCTTTCCTAAACAGATGCTTCTGACTTCCCAGTAACAAGTGGGGGAGAGATGTTGAGATGGTCACAACACAGAATGAGGATATTTGGCTGACATTTCTGCTGGCCAATTGGCATCACAAGCCTATCTTATACCACAGTGACACGTAAGAGAATCCCTGGCATAGGCTCCTTCTCTGCATATGCTGTGCAGGCATGTACAATTGGAACCCTTGTATCGCATCTTTCCGATATTTGGCAGAGATGATCCTGAAAGTGTGATATAGATCCCTGCCAAATTTCACGTACACTGGTTGGACTACAAAGATGTTAGTCAGACATACATTTATATGTTAATTGCTTATACCATCAAGATCCTTTATCCCAATCCTTCTGAAAGTTATCAGATACTAAATATGGGAAGGGGTATAAATTTGCCAAGTTTTATCTACATTAAATGTGAGGCAAAGAAGTTACAGCTAAGAACGTATATGAAGATTTTTGCAAAATTAAACTAATTCAACAGCTTCTAAAATTGGATTCCTTTATCCAATCTTTTTGGAATTTGGTACGCAATGCCTTCCATTAGCAGTATAATCACTCCAAGTTTCAGCTAAATACAGTGGAAAAACAACAAATTACAGCCGAAAATGTGTTTTCTATTGAAACCAATGGAAAACGAAAACGAAAGCGAAAACAAAAACAATTTGATATTTCTGAAAATAAAAATGACCTATTTAAATGAAAATTAACGTGGGCCCCTGGTGCACACCTCTTAATACTTGCTCATCCTATTTTTTGTAGCTGAAGGGAAATCTGATTGAATTAAATACTTTCCATTGGACAACAAAGTTTAGACTGTAAGTGTTCTGGTGCATACCTGGATAAATGCTGAATTTGATACATGAGGCAGGTCCTCCAGCCATTAAAGTTGATTGCTTGGTTCTGATTTGAATCTCGTGGTGGAGGACTGTGCTCTCTATGGTGAAAGCGTTTTACTGTAGGTAGCTGACATTCTTCTTGCAACGTTTAAAGTTTGATAAAACAATGCAATACTAATTAAATTACTAAAATACCTAGCTGCCACTTGACTATTTGTTAAAGCTTGTAATTCCTGTTTGGCTATAAGATGTTTGTTCCTTATTAAGCCAAGGTAACCTTTTTTTAGAATCTTTATTGCAGTGGGTGAAAACGGACATGCACCTTAACTCTGCTTTAATACCACTTGACATTCCTTATGCATGTTGCAGGGCTGAATAGGGTGCCAGTACTGCCCTGCAACATGTATAAGAAATGTTAAAGTGGAGTTGTGTGCATGTCTGTTTTCACCCAGTAATTAACTTTGTGTTTGCAGGTTGCTGTGAGCTTGGGCACTCCTATAATGAAATCAGAGTGGATTTATAAAGCTTGGGAGAGAAGAAATGAAATGTAAGTGTTACATTTTTCTGAAATGATAAACTACTAGTCACTTGAAGGGAAAAATATTTTAGGTAGTAAGTGATTTAACATGCAACTGAATTTATCTTTTATTTATTCATTTTAGTGACTTCTATGCAACAGATGAGGAGTTCAGAAATGAGTTCAAAGTTCCCCCATTCCAAGATTGTATGTTAAGTTTCCTTGGGTTCTCTGACGAAGAGAGGGCTAACATGGAAGAAATGACCGAGATGCAAGGTAAATCTTTTTAAAAATCTAATTATGGGCTTCATTCATCAATAGTGTTTGTTTGCACGTACACGAGCATTCAAATCTGGTTTAACCCCCCCGAAGTATTACCAAAATTTAAACTTGTTTGGATGAACATTTGTTCTTTCAGTTCACTTGTTCTAGGGGAGAAATTTCTTTTTTAGGAAGGTGGCTACTATTTTTGTGGGGGATTTCTATGCCCTTCCTTTCCACAAAAGATTTTGGGAGACTTAATAAAAGCAATATCAAACACTCTCTAAAAAACCACTCAGTTAAACTATATACTTTCAGATGAACATTTCTCCCGTGTCCCTCCTGTTCCATGAGCTTCAGAGGTAGTTCTGCTATGTCTCGAAGGGTAAAAATAGATGTGCGTCCAGCACAGTAGAGACCCGGGTTGGAAAACTGCAACCGATTCCGTCTGGGTCGTGTCAGGGCACCAATTGTACATGCCCACAGCCGGGCCACCACCCGCGACCCGGTGAGAGGGACGGCCGCAATAGATGTGCAGGTGGCTGCTCCCAGTACCACCCCCACCCACCCAGCATGACTAGCAGCCAATGACAGCCAGCTATGGCAGCTGGTCATGGTGGGCCCAGATCCGGCCCAGGTCATGGCAGGCCACAAAAGGTGTGCTAGCCTGGTCGGGCAGGCCTTAGCCCAGGCTTTGACTTCAGGGGTTTCCCAAGGTCAGAGCCTGGGCGAGCCGCTGATACAGCCTGGGCGATCCTGGGACAACATCTGGTGGGCCTGTGGGCTCAAGTGGACCCCTGTCATGTCTGGACTTATCCAAAGCAACATCCAACAATACAGATATGTGATATTTGCTTGGAGTTCTTAATGCAGCATGTATAGCACCCTTTGGTTGTAACCTAGTGCCACCTTGTCCAACACAGAATGCCCCCTATCTGCTTTCTGTAGTAGTGTGTGTCGGAATGCCATGGTTACAAACCTACTGGTCAGCTGTCACTGCTTCTCCTCCCAAACATTCTCCACTTCTGACTCATTTAAACTTAGCTAAACTTCTTAATCCACAGTGTAACCCTCTTTTTTTTTTTGTTTCTTTTTTTTTTTTTGTAGGAGGACATTATTTGCCAGTTGGTGATGAAAGGTGTACTCATCTGGTTGTAGAAGAAAATACAGTAAAACACCTTCCATTTGAGCCTCCCAAAACCCTTTATGTTGTAAAGCAAGAGGTGAGTGTTAGCAGAGCATCTCTCCTGGAATATGTCCAATTAGTGAACCGGGAACCTGTGTTCCTGGTCTTTCCCCATTGTCATCCTTAGGAAAACTTTGCACATGGGTCCCTGATTTGAAAGCCTTTTTGTAGATATGGTTGGCAAAGTGAGAGTTTGCCATGCTTGTAGCAAGAATTTTAAGAAGTTGCTTTCTCTTTCTCCATCTAGTGGTTTTGGGGAAGCATTCAGATGGATGCCAGAGCTGGGGAATCTATATACTTATTTGAAAAGGTAGGTTGCTTTTCAGGGGCTTGGATAGCATTGAGCTGTTCTCTTGTGCTTGAAGGAATAATCTTAAATGCTGAAAAGATTTGTGGACGATATTCCTTTCAATCCTTAATGCCCATATTTCCCCTTGAAGATAAGATGCTAAATATCCAGTTTACTTCTATGCTGCTCAGGTTAGAGTGCTATCTTCTTAAATAGTGAAGAACGAGTAAACTTACAAAAAAGCTTATTAGTTTACGTTTATAAAACAGTGATCCATGGCTGAAAATATTGGAGAAATTATTCACTTGTTCTGGGGATAAAGCTTTCAGTAAAACCTTAAAATAAAATAAAAATGATGAAATGACAGAATAGTTTTACTGTAGTTCATGCATTCTTTGCACAGGTTCAGGTTCATTTATTTAAGTTGGTGGCAATAAAAGTATCAGTCTAATCTGTCATATCTAATTACAGCCAGATAGCCCTGAAATCAAGAAGTCTGTCTCGCAACTTTCTCTGAATACCCCAAATAGCAATCGCAAAAAACGCCGCTTAAAAGAAACCCTTGCTCAGCTGACCAGAGACACAGACATGTCACCATTTCCTCCCCGGAAGCGACCTTCAGCAGAACATTCCCTTTCTATGGGGTCTCTACTGGACATCTCTAATACACCAGAGTCAAATATTGGTAATGGAGGTACTGTTGTACACTTCTTTCAACCAACCTTTCCAGTTAAGAGAGCACTCTTATCTCTGCAGTTATAGAAGTAGTAAAATTCGAATGGCATTAGTCATGTAAGGCTTGACAAATAACTGTAGACTTTCTTCCTTTCAGACTATGTAGGGGACAAGAAAAGAGTGAGGAACTTGGACACTGATAAAGACCAGGGCAGCCTTTCTTTCAGATATAGTCAGACAAGGAGGAAAACAAGGAAAAAAAACACACTTGCCAGACTTATTCTTCTGGATAGCATTATTCCAAAATGGTGTGTAAAACCTGTAGAAAACCTACAGCAAATAAAAAAGGCAGCTAGTAGTAAGCCATTTGGATGTCTAGAAAATGGGATCCCTGAAGGGACAGTATTGACTCTTCCATTGGAAAAAGTATACCTTTTGGAAAATAAAGAAACGCGTGTAGGATTGTCTGCTCCTGAAGCTTTAAAGGATAGCGTTGCTTCAACTGAACATCTTGCAGATACAAATGATCTCTCAATGTCACGAGCTCAAAAACTGCTCTCTCACTCCAATTGTGGTGGTGGTGGTGACCAATTAGTTAATGAAGAACTTAACATGTCTACATGTCATTCTTATACCGGAGAGCTCATTGCAGGATCAACATCTGTCCAACTCTTGAGACTTGGGTTGCATAACAAACCCCAATTTCACCAAGAAGAGAGATGTAGAAATGTGACAGATTTAATTATGAATGCTAGTGATGAAGCACCAGAAGTAAGCTCTGAGAGAAGCGATAAGAAGCAAGACAGTCAGAACCAGTATAGGCTTGATTGGACATTCTTAACAGATGAGACTAGTTCTATATTTGGTTCCGAACCTTCTTCTGATTCATGGTCAAATGCCAGTTTCAGTGATGCTAGTTCTGTTCTGATAACAGGTAAGAGTTTGCTGGATACAGAATAATGTCAAGGCTAACCACTTAAATTTTAAACCAAATGTTATAGGGAGCTATACATTTTGGGTTTTAAAAGGACCGCTGAGCCTGTGCCTGATCCTGCAAGGATAGCTCCTTGCAGGTATGCTTGTCCCACTCCAGCAGGTATTGGGGCAAACCTGGGAAGGGGTTATTGGCTAAGTGATAGTGAGCCAACTGACTTTGCTAATTAAACCAGCTGGTGCTGGAAGAGGTCATAAAAGACTTAGCTGGAACTCTCATGCTGAGAGAAAGATGAAGCCATAGTGTTAACAAATGTGATGGTGGCAGCCACCATTGCAACCTGATCCAGGACACGGTCCGTCCGGATGGGGCTGCTGACCAAACACCCCACACACGTGTGGCCAGCTACCCCCACGCTATTCCATGACTGGCAGCCATGATGGTCCTGATCCAGGCTGGGTCACAGTGGGCCATAACGATTACTATAGCCCTCTGGCCTGATAGGGCGGACCTTTGCCTGGGCAGTGACTCCGGAGGTCTCCAGGATCACAGCCGAGGCTAGCCACCAGCACTGCCCCGGGATAGCATCTGGCAGCGCCTGCACAAATATACAGGTGAGGGCCAGGCCAAAGTGTGACGGAGTGAGCTGTCCAGCAGAAGATTTTACAGTGTTTACATTTCCCTTATGGGAAGTGTGCTCAGTTATGTTTGAATAAACAAGCGCTGGCGACTTGAGAATCAGGGTGTCGATAGTTTTTGTCCTGACTCTGGCAAATACTTATGCTAGAATAGCACCAGTCAGCCACATAAATGCAAACACGTCATCTATTGCGGGTCTGAATGGCTTCTCAGCATACAATACTTATTAAAAAGTCCATTTCTAAACATTGCAAAAGTTTCAAAAACTAGATTTGTAGGACAGATCGGGATTTTCTGTGCTAAAAATGGGTTCTTAAGCTCTTACTGTTCAGTACTTTCATAGCCTGCATTATGAATGCCCTCCCTTTCAACTTGTAACTTCCTAACCTCCCTAAATCAAGGTGATTGGCTTGAATATATGGACAAGAGGCACTGTACTTAAATCTAGGGAGAAAAGACTTGGGCTAAACATTTGGAAGAATCTTCTACCTACCAGGGCAGCTAGGCAGTGGAATAATTTGGCAAAGAAGGTTGTGGAGGCGCCATCATTGAAGACCTTTAAAATAGACCTATCTGGGATAATGTAGATACTGTGGATCTTGCTTAATGGCAGGGGGTTCGGTTAGATGACCTCAGGGTTTACTTGCAGCACTGATCATAGCTTTTTATGACATTAAATGCCTGGAAAGAGTTAGTTTGATTTTGATCATTCAGCTCCATGGACCACCAGAGAATGGTCCACCAATGTGAAGGTAACTATGATAGGCATCCTAGTAATGAGGACCCATGCAGTACTGTGAAATGGATCACGGGCCTCTCATTAGATTTAAGGCTCCGATGAAATATGTAGTGGGTTCTATGGCATAAGTGATTGCCCTAGTTTTTAAGTGGGGCTGGGTGTCCATCAAAAATACTGGACTCACTGTAACATGTTCCTCTTGGAGCAAATAGGATAGTAAAACCTCTTCCTAATGCTGGTTTTGACATTTTGAAGGAAACTTTTTGAATTAAAACTTAATATCTTTTTTCAAGAATCCTTTAGAGTTGATCTAATATAAGAACTCTTTTTCCAAAGAAGCTAAATATCATACTCTAAAATAGATGCTGTATGTGTGTTTCCTTCAACTTTATCAGAAACTCCAAAATTGTGTGCGAAACCTTCCAAAAACTCAACCCCCTTGCCTCCAAAGCAGTCTGCACGATGGCAGGTCGCAAAGGAACTATATCAGACGGAAAGCAACTATGTCGATATCCTGACGACCGTTATTCAGGTAAGCTTGAGCAGTCTGCCACTGCCATCTTGAAAATGTACAGTGTATCTTTTGTGTGGGTTTTTTTAAGCAAGTCTGTCCATTAATTGGTGAAACTACAGCTATTCCTTTTAAAGAACAGACTGAACTACACATTACGGTGGAAACTGCTCAAGTTTAATTTGTGACCATATTTTTTTTTTTTTTAAATGGTTTATTTGAATTCTGCTTAAGCAACCTCAAGGAAATGGAGAAATCGGGTGCTCGGGCTAAGCGAATGCCAGATTTCTCCAGCTGCACCTCCTGGCTTCCCTTTGCTCCGAAGCAGAGAGCTGGAATTGACAGCATGGCAGAGCTTGACTCGATATAATCCTGTCAGGTGTGACTGAGGGTGTTGACCGACAGCACCGTAACCAGTCCGAATGTTCCACTCCTCTGCATGTTGCGCGTGCCAAACCTAACCGACGAATGGGATTGGAGGAGAGGATATGTCCTAAGGTGCAGCAGCGAGGTGGGGAAGCCTAGTGTTTCTACTCTCCTCCCCAGACGCTTTATCAACTAAGGAAGCTCCGCTCCCTCTCCTGTGAAGTGTAGTGTAGTCACTTCAAGGCAGGGGGAGGGGAGGAATGCGTGCGCTAAAAACGCTTTCCCGGTGCTTAGCAGCTGTGGGGGTCTGGATGAGGGCTAGCCGACGGAAGCTGAATCCTGACAAAACAGAGGTGATGCTCGTTGGTGCGGTCGGTGATCTGGGAGATGAGGCGTTCTCCTCCCCCCGGTCATGATGGGGTTCACCCAGTATTGGCACCTCACGTACGGAGCCTGGGGATACTCCTGGAGTCAGTTGCGCCTGGATGTCCAGATGGCGGCTGTGGCCAGGAGTGCCTCCCGCCAGTTACACCTGGTGAAGTGGCTCCGCCTGTTTGTCTCTGACTCCAGCCTCGCCGCACATCCATGCATTTGTCCCCTTGAGGCTGGCTTACTGTAATACCCTCTCCGTGGGGCTGCCCCTAGTGACGGTTCAGAGACCGCAGCTAGTGCCGAATGCAGCGGCCTACCTCCTTACAGGGACGGATCTCTGGGAGCATATAACACCTGTGCTCCAGGCTCCGCACTGGCTGCTTATTGTCTTCTGGGCCTGATTCAAGGTGCGGGTCTTAATCTATAAAGCCCTAAACGGCCTGGCCCCTAGCTACCTGAGGGATTGCCTCATTTCCCGGGCCAGTCCCTGCGCTCTGGGAGGCGCTCTCCTGGAGATCCTCCGGTATCGTTGAGGGGGGGCTGACAGGCGGGTGTTCTTGGGATTTGTGCTTATGCTGTTCTTATATGTATTTTTATTTGCTTGTAAACTGCCCTGAGCCAATTGGGAAGAACAGGGTAAAAATTGAACTAAATAAATCCAATCTGAGCTGATTTGCTGATCAGTTCACACCCAAGCCAGCCCCAACCCTGCTCTCTATCACAGCAAGAGTAGCTACAACCCATCGCTTACTCCTCTCCAAACGCAACGTAATCGCATCCGCAAGGGCCCACATTAGCCAGCATTAGCCCACATGGTGGATGGGCTTCACGTTCTCTGAACCAGCACCGTGGGTTCAGAGAATATGGAGCCTATCCACCATGTGTGAGCCCTGGCCATTAAATAGACTCTCACTCGTGGGGAATGATCGTGTATAACTCCCTGAGTCTTGGGTGGGCTAGAAATGGGTAAACCTGGTGTTTGCTCCCTATATCGAGGGCCTAGGGATGCACGTTTACTGTGTTTTCTCCATTGCTGCCAATAGGGAAAATGCACTGAACTCGGGTCCCTGTCGGTAGCCCTCCCTGGCAGCAAGGCAGAGTGAAACTATTGTTCTCTGGACCTATGTGTGAAAGCACGCTTTTTATTTTATTTTTTTGGGATACTCCATCAGCTACCCAGTGTGCGGTATAGATCCTTGTTCTTTGCTCCTTGTGCAGACTCCTGAATCTGGAACTTGCAAGAACAGATGGAGGAGGGGGATCTGGGCTGGGGTCAGCACTGGGGTTTTTTTCTCGCAGAGATAGAGAGCAGAATTCTTTCTCTGCCCTGTGTCGGTGCGAGTCGAAATGTTAGTTAGGCTGGGGACAGAGAGCTGATGTTCCCGTACCCTTATCTCCAGCCAGCAGGTCAGGAAAGGCGTTACCTCCAGCATATTCTGGCAGGGAAACGGCTTCTCTGCTGATCAGATGTTAATCGGGGAGCAGGATTGCCCTGTTTTCCCCAACCTGCACACATCAAGGTAATTTTGCACATGTGTAATTTTGTTTTAAATTATCCAGTTATTTCAAGTTCCACTGGAAAAAGAAGGGCAGCTTGGAGGACCTATCCTTGCACCAGAAGAAATTAAGACTATATTTGGCAGCATTCCAGACATCCTTGATGTTCACATCAAAATAAAGGTTACTTTTAAAAATCTATACACACTACCTTGTAGTTCATAATATTGGCTTCTAAGCCTTAAGTTACCGCCGCCTTTTTCTGCTACTGTCGGTTGAAGTCTGTCTTGATTTGTGTTTGGTTCCCTGGACTCCCTGTTCTGTCCATCTTTGAAGCAGTAGGGCTGCCATGTTCAGTCCTTGAAGCTGGTTGCAATTCTGGTGACTTATGTGTAAGTCGAAATGCTTTGATACTGCATGGTGAAAGGCCTTTGTATTAAACAGATATGGATGTCATGCAGACCATATATTGTTGGAGGCATAGCTTATGCCTCTCTCGCCTTAGTTATTTTTTGTATTGGTTGCATCTTTAATTTTTTTTTTTTTAAAAAAAGACCGTCTGTGTCTACATTATGAATTGGGAAAATGCAGATATTCCTTTTCAAAGAACAGGCTGAGCCACACTACACTGGAAACTGCTTAATTTGTATGGTCATAAAAAGGTTTCTTTTTGGAATTCTGTTTTAAGCAGACTGTAACGAAATGGAGAAATCTAGTGCTCGGGTTAAGTGAACACCAGATTTATCCAGCTGCCTCCCTTGTTTCTCCTCACTCTGAAGCAGAGAGCTCTGAAGCTCTGGGCCTCTGTAGAAAGGAGCGGGGGGAGGGGGGCATATAAATTCAAATAACATTTTCTTGAAGCTCTCTTCTGGAGATGCCACTTCAAGTGCTATATAAATGCTAATAATAACAATAATCCTTTAATTTAGGAAATAAGAGTCCAGCAAAGGGAACACTTGACTTCCTTTAACTGTAGCTGTTTCTTTATGCTGGAAAGGAACAGTATTGTAGGAACATGACAGTAATGTAATCCTTCCATGTTATATGGTGTAATTGCTCAAAGCCTGTCCTTATTTATTTTAGGAGGACCTTGAAGATCTTATGATAAACTGGTCTGAAAGCAAAAGTATTGGCGATATCATTCTTAAATATGTAAGTTACTCTTCCACCAGTTGTAAACCAAGGTTTGTTTGGTTTCTGAAGTAGCTTGGTTCAAGACTGTCATTCAAAAGAGAATCAATCTTTTGAATGACAATCTGCGTATCTTACTAGTGTATGTGGGGAAATCTTTGGTTGCCAATAACATTGTTAGAAAGCTCAACCCATCAACCAGCATAAAACTAAAGATCTGTCTTTCAATTTTGGACAAACCTAAAAGTCTTGGTCCAAATGCTTGCTTTATCTCCTTGAACTTGAATGGCGTACGATGTTTTAAGGCATGGCTGTCCTGTGAATTGAATTAAACTATGAGAGACTAGTTCTCCTTGGTGGGAATATCTGAAGAGTGGATGAAGCTGAGAGAGCAACATGAGTTGTTAGGTTTCTTAATTTCATTTAGTGTATACCAGTATTTATTAATGTAAATCATTATAGTCTGATGTGGGGTGGAAAACTTTCCACAACCAATTTTTTCCATGGAATATTTTTGAGGGCTATAGGAAACTTTGCTCAGGAAAATATTCAGATTCAAAATTTTCTTATGCAAATGTTAATACAAATAAGAATTTGCATGGAAAACCTTTCTGGAAACACTTCAGATTAAAAACTTTCTAGAAAACCCACATCACTGATTATAATGTATCATAATTAAATTATAAATAAGCATTATATACAATTAAAAAGGTGGATTCTTGTGAAATGTGAAGCAATGTTTAACCGTCACAAAGTTCTGTTGAATGCGAGACCCATTTGTTCTGCTGTGGTCACTTTCAAAACTCATGTCACACATATCCTTCATTCAAAACAAAACTCTGTAGTGGGAAGAGAGGTTAATGAAGCTGTCTTATGGTTCACACCCTCCCCTGCTCCCCTAACCACCTTTGTCCTTTCTCCCTCACTGCCCCGCACGCCTGGAACTCCCTCCCGGCCCTGGTCTGCCTGACCCCCACCCTCCACACCTTCAGGTCCCTCCTCAAAACCCACCTCTTCTGCTCCACCCTTCCTAACTCTTGCTAACCACCCCCGCCCAGGATTATCCCCCACCTGTTACCTGCAAACTCCCAATGTACTGTAACTAAGCCAAGAATGTGTACCTGAGCGCTCTCATCGTCATGAATGTTGCATCCCTTGTCTCTCCCTCTGTTCCCCCTTCCCTGTCTCCCTTCCCCGTCTTTTGATTGTAAGCTCTCGGGCAGGGACCGTGTCTATCCTATTATTTGTAAAGCGCCAGGTACATTGCTGGTGCTCTATAAATGCTAATAATGCTAATAATAATATAGAAACCCCACAAATATAGATGACAATTTTAATAACAATATTTTTTTTTTATTGCACGGCTATAAGCTATTGCCAAGACAATTTTATCTTCTGGCATGTTTAGTTTAGCCTGAACTTAACTGTCTGAGAGTACATTACATCTGTCTAAAGCTCTTACAGGCTGTTGTGTACAAAACTTGTTTGCTTAATATTGAACTACAGTCAGTGTGTCCATACGAGTTAACCGCATTCTGTATTTAACAGTGTTTTACAATACCTTTCAGTCAAAAGACTTGTTGAAAACCTACCCACCTTTTGTGAATTTCTTTGAAATGAGCAAGGAAACAATTACAAGGTGTGAAAAACAGAAGCCAAGGTTCCATGCTTTTCTAAAGGTATGTGTTTTTGGAACTGTCTTTAGCCTTTTTTATCAACATGTTGGCCATCGGGTTCAGTTGTCTGAAAGAATTTTGAGTATATTTTGTGGTGGTAAAAATCTCTCCATTTGGGGGATGAGGCAGAAGCATTGAATTTTTTTACCCGGGTTGAAGATACTGGGGAACAGAATAGGGAGGAAGGTGCTGACCTGAAATCATTACTAACTTTTCAGATTTCTGTTTGGAGACTCTTATCGGTCTGACTAGCCCTCCAGGCTAGGGAATCTGTTGGCATTTAAAAATTCAATTGACTTCAATCTATAATGCAGGACTGCAATACTAGAAGAAAAAATAGGCAAATTGTCAAAATAGATTTCTTCCCCTTCCCACTGTTCCTGTGCAACAGAGGGGGAATTGGGGACCATAAGAACCTCGTTGGCAAAGACTTGGCAGCCAGACTCTTCTCAACATTGCTTAAAAATGGCAAGGTAGATGATTACTTGCAAGCTGGTGAAACTCAGGCTCAATTTCCTTGATCCTAGATAGTCACATCATTAGAATGCATGCTGGCTGACTTCTGTGGCAGGCCCAAGCAATGGGCAAAAATTACCTAAACATGTTGATATCTATTTAAACAGTCTAAGGTTGCTAACTGGAAGGATCAATGGCATTGCATGCATGAAATCTTTCACAAATAGGATTTGCACATAAATGAGTGGCAGGTTCCCATTGGCGCTATGACATTGACATAGAAATGGTAAGTGGGGTACAGATGGGATAAAGAGGCTCCTCTTGATTTCTGTAGTGAAATAATATATTAGTTATCTTAATATTGTGTCTTAGTTTTAAAGCCTATTACTAAGACGAACTGAAATGCACAAACGTTGGAAGTGCCTAGATGAAATGTTGTTTGTCACGTTCCACAAGCTGTTGCATCACACTTTAAATCCTATCCATATTGTCTGTGGGAGAATAGAGTTGGTGCCGCACTTCTCCCCCCAATGGTCCTGCCACTTTGGTTCTTATAGTCGTCTGTCTTTATGTTGGATGTGTCTAGAAATGATTGCACGCTGCTCTGGTATACAAATGCAATTATCGCTACTTCCTAGATAAATCAAGCTAAACCAGAGTGTGGCCGTCAAAGCCTGGCAGAACTGCTTATTCGGCCAGTTCAGAGGTTACCCAGTGTTGCTCTCCTTCTGAACGGTAATTTTTTTTATGATCTTGTATATCTTTTGGTTAGCCACCTAGCCAATTGCAATCACATATGATCTACTTTTTGCTTTACCAATTGTAAGATTCCCCTGTCAGCTATTGCCCTGTCTCTAACTTCCCCTCTTTAGGGAAGATTATTGAACGGGTGGTCACCTTGCAGTTCCGTATTTAGCTCAATGCTATTGGTTTCCTGGAACCATGTCAGTTAGGTTTTGTTCCGGGTGTGGTACTGAGACTGTGGTTGTGGCGCTGGTTGATTATCTCCACTTGGAAATCAACAGGGGAAATTTTACCCTGCTGATTTTGTTAGATCTTTCGGTGACCTTTGATACTGTTGACCATGGGGGGTGGTTGACATGGCTGCGGGACCTGGGTGGGGTGTGCGGGACTGCTCTTAAGTGGTTCTGCTCATTCTTGGTTGGGAGAACCCAGAGGGTAGTGATGGGCAGTGGCTCGTCGTTCCCTTGAGAAATCCCTTGTGGGGTTCCGCAGGGCTCCATCTTGTCCCCACTCCTATTCAACGTAGATCTGAGGCCCCTGGGTGAGATCATTTGGAGACTTGGAGTGAGGTGCCGTCAGTATGCAGATGACACCCAGCTCTCTCTCTCCTCTTCATCTGACCCAGGTTTTGTCATCTCAGTGCTTACCCAGTGCCTGTCTGCTGTTGGGGACTGGACGCGGGCAAGCTGATTGAAGGTGAATCCAGACAAGACCATGATCCAGGTCGGGGGCTCTTAACACATGTGACCACTGCCAGGGAGCCATCCTCCTAGCTACATGGCCCGGGTACAGCTGGGAAGCACAACAAATGTGCAGGTGGCCGACTCCACCCCCACCATGATGGCCAATGACTGCCGCTATGGCCACTGGCCATGACAGACCCAGTCTGGGCTGGGTCATGGTAGCCCGGTCAGGTAGGCCCTAGCCTGGGCTGTGACCTCGGAGGTCATATCCCAGGCTCGCCTCTGGCACAGCCGAGGACATTCCCAGGTCAACATCTGGCGGCGCTGTGACAGGTGTGGTGGAGTGCCTGGGACTTTCACCTCCAGGATGGGTTGTGATGGTGGCGTGCTGCTATCAAT
>QEPC01014730.1:2464923-2491948 GCA_003113815.1 Sphenodon punctatus | reverse complement strand
GGCACTCTTTGGATGTTAGAAGAGCGCTAAAATTCTACTTAGATAGGACTAAGCAATTTAGACAGTCTTCAGCCCTATTAGTTAACTATAGGCCCAGAATGAGGGGCAAAAAGGCTTCCAAGACGGTCATCTCGAACTGAGTAGCAAGTTGCATATGAGAGGCTTATAGAGCCAAGGGTGTTCCTCCACCTGCCAGAACTCTACCTCACTCGACCAGGGTGGCGTCGGCGTCATGGGCGTTCCGTCACAGGGCTTCCTATGCCGAGATTTGCAGGGCCTCTACCTGGAAGACGATACATACGTTTACTAAGCTTTATAAAATTGACTTCTTGGGCTCTGCAGAAGCGGCTTTTGGATGCCAGGTCCTGCAAGGAGTCCTCCAGCAGTAGCCAGTGCAGGAAACAGTGCCCTATTTCTGCCCCCTCCCAACAGCTAACTCTACTGCTTTTTACCTCCCTGAGTCCGACTTACTGGACTTCATCCGCTAGAATGCCCAATTGGGTCTCTTACCTCCCTATTTATCAACTAGAATCCCAATTCCCGGGTAAGTCAGCTCTCCCTTTCAGAGGGCATGGAAATAGGGTGTAACAGTGGTAGTTCTTTTTCTTAAGGAAATAAGGTTAAGTTCAGAATCCTTCATTTTATAGGCCTGACGCGTTCAGGTTCCTAATAGAGAGGGAGCTTCTCTGTTTGTTCCTTCGACTCATTCAGGTGTACTCTTCGGCTTGATACAACTGGAGCGCAAGGAGAGAGAGCTTCCCAATATGACACTTGCAGATTAATGCTGCCTCCTAGTGGATGAAGCATGACATTACCCTGAGTCAGACTTACCTCCCTATTCATCAACTAGAATCCCAATTCCTGACCCAACTGGGCATTTCATTTCAATTTTTATTTATATCTCCCACCAAGGCGGCTTGAGGTGGCTTATGACAGTCAATATAGCAAAACATAATAGGTCCATACAATAGAATAATACAATCCCGTTTCAAACCCAACTATTAAATAATACGTCACTTACAAAAATTTAACATACCATGTACCATTACAAAACCCTCCCTCCCATCATAACATCCCCCAATCCACAACGTCCTTCCCCAAACCCCTCAGCCCCCCCCCCCCCTATGCTGCCACCAGGGGGGGAAAAGCAGGGGAAAGGGAACTTCCTTATTGCCCAGACATCCTGCTCTCACCAGGAGACAAGACCCTTCAATACCACAAAAGCATCAACCCATCCCCTCACTTTAATACAATACAATACATAGCATAGTACATATTTCAACACACAATATCGGACAATTCATCCTAATTTCAACAAAGCAAAAACGCATATAGCAAAAAACTACTCTCCCTACTTCCTCTCCATATGCGCTGTATTTTAAACTAATCTTCAGCATCATTTCCTACCCCCTGCTCCCCACCACCAAGGGGGAAAAACCATTATCCATTCCTCCTGCTCTCACCAGGAAGATACATTCCTCTCTGCCGTAACTCCCCTTCCCACCAAACACAATGTTAGCCTCCTTCCCCGGTCCCAGCCAATGGGCCCAACCAAAGCCCGTGCCCCTTTGGCCCGTGCCACCGGCACGCCCGTCGGCCACCCCCTGCTGTTGTTGTAGGGGCGGCTGAGAAGCCGTCTGTCCCCGTCGCTGCCGACAGTGGGATTGGCTGCAGCTGCTACATCTCGCTCTGACCTCCATACATATCGCCAGTACATTGCCATTCTTCAGGCTCTAAGGGAGGGCATACTGGCAACTTTCCCACAGTTTGCATGATGGGGGGGATAACATCTGCTCCCAACAGCTATACTTCCAGGCATCGGGGGGGGGGCAACCCATCTGATCTCTCCTCTCCACCTCCCGTAGGGGATCATATCTGCCAGGCATCCCCATCCCAGCTCTCAAGAGGGGGGTACACAGTCCAGCTCATGGTTCACAGCATGCCCCTTTTCCAGCATATCCCTTCTGGCTTCACCTCTCTCTCCAGCACCGACCTCAGCACAGATTGTCCGCATTCCTCCGTTCCTTTCTCCCGCCAACCTCGCTCGACCCATGCCACCTGGTAATGCTGCTGGTTAACTTATTTATTTTATTAGATTTATTTGCCATTCCCTCCTGCCTCGGCAGCTGGGGGCGGCTCACGACATTTTAAAATACAACCTAAAAACCATTAAAACAACCAATAGTAAAGCTAAAAACAAAAGTATCCCCCCACCCTTGCCCGTCTCCCTCACCAAAGGCCCGGTGGAACAGCCAGCTCTTACACTATTGTTGGAAAGAGGGGAGGTCCAGGGCCAGGTGGACCATCCTGGTCGGTGGGGGGAGGGGGGGTCAGTAGTATAATCCCACTGTTGTATGCTTCCCTATTGCACATGGAGCTTCTATCCATGGAGATTCCAGAGTACATTTCGCTTCCTGTAAAACTTTAATCTTGGTTGACTCAATGCTGTCTAACACAAAGCGCCATAAGAACATAAGTGCCATACTGAGTCAGACCGGTGGTCCATCAAGCCCAGCATTCTGTCCTCTGACAGTGGCCAATGTCACTCGCATGGGAGAAGAACCAACAGTCCCAATGGGCAATCCATTCCCCGTTGTTCACTCCCAGCTCCCGACAGTAAGAAGTTCATCCTGTAAGCTACTTTTTTTAAAATTTATTTTAAATTTATATCCCACCCCTCCTGCCCACAGGGCAGCCTGGGGTGGCAAACAACATTAATTAAAACAGTATAAAACTTTAAAACAATTTAAAAATACAATATGTGGGGAAACCCCCTACCCCTCGCCAAAAGCCTGACGGAACAGCCAGGTCTTACATATATGCCAAAACAGCAGGAGAGTGGGAGCCAGCCGAGCCGCCTCCGGGAGCGAATTCCACAGCATGGGCGACCACCGAAAAAGATCTAACATTGCCCAGGGAACTCCAAAAAGGCTTCCACGGATGATCTCAAGGGTCGCACGGGCACAGGGGGAGTGAGGCGGTCCCGCAGATAAGCAGGGCCCAGGCCGTGAAGGGCTTTAAAGGTTAAAACCAGCACCTTGAACCTGGCCTGGTTCTTTATAGGCAGCCAGTGCAGAGCCCAGAGCACTGGTGTCATGTGCTCCCTGTGACCCGCCCCCGTAAGGAGACGGGCCGCGTGTGGCATTCTGCACCAGCTGCAGCCTCCGGACCAGCTTCTCGGGCAGCCCCATGTAGAGTGCGTTGCAGTAATCCAGCCGCAAAGTGATGAAGGCATGGATGACAGTGGCGAGGTCGGAGTCTGAGAGATACGTCCGAAGCCGCCGGACAAGATGTAACTGCCGAAACGCACTCNTGAGAGACCAAGGGAGGGCAAACCCCCCCCCCCCCCAACAAGAGGAGATTCAACCACCCCCAGGCCTCCCAAGCCCTCGCCCACCAACATCACCTCCGTTTTGTCGGGATTCAATTGCAGATGACTCGACCTCATCCAAGCCCCCACAGCCGACAGGCACTGGGAAAATAGGGAGACTGCGTGGCCTGGGTCGATGGAAAAAGAGAGGTAGAGCTGAGTGTTATCAGCATATTGATGACACTGCATGCCCTGAAACCCCCTCACGATCTCCCCTAACGGCTGCATATAGGTGTTAAACAAGAGGGGGGACAGAATGGCACCCTGCGGGACTCCAAACATGAGGTCTCGGGGGGAAGACGTACACTCCCCCAAGACCACCTGGTGAGTTCTCCCGGCCAGGAACAAACGAAACCAGTCCAAGACCGTTCTGCCAATTCCGGCACGGTCCCGCAGGCGAGTCACCAACACCTCGTGATCGACTGTGTCGAATGCAGCCAAAAGGTCTATCAGGACCAGTAAGGTCTGACGACCCTGGTCCAGCCCCAGGCGGAGATCGTCAACCAGGGCCACCAATGCTGTCTCTGTACCCTATCCAGGTGGCAACCCAGACTGGGAGGGATCAAGAAAACTGGTGCGGTCCACGTGTTCCTGGAGCTGCTGTGCCACAGCCCGTTCAATAACCCTCCCTAAAAAAGGAAGGTTAGAGACCGACCGATAACTGGCAGGAGCATCGGCGTCAAGAGATGATTTCTTGAGCAGGGGTCTAACCACAGCCTCTTTTAGGCAGTCAGGCACCCTGCCCTCCCAAAGGGAGGCACTAACCACCCCAACCAGCAACGGCCGTAACGTCTCCTGGCTAGCTTTCACCAGCCAGGACGGGCATGGATCTTGCTCACAAGTAGTGGCATGAACAGATCTCAGCAAGGACTCCACATCGGCAGGCACCACCATCTGAAACTGATGCCACAAAACAGGACAGGATGGGGCATCCATAGCCCCAAGATGATCCTCTGCAGTAACTGTGGTGCTGAAATCGTGGCAGATGCGAGCGATCTTATCTACAAAGTACTGGTCACAAACTGCTTCTTTGCTGCCTGCACCGCCACAGAATAGGCCTTTAAACTGCTCTTATGCTGCGATCGATCATACTGGTCGCGAGTCTGGTGCCACCGTCGCTCCAACCGCGTGCTCTCCCGCTTCAAACACCGCAGGCCCTCAGTAAACCAAGGAGACCTGCGGGAGACTCGGGAGGGCAGCAGACGCCTGGGAGCCACCCTGTCAGTGGTCTCAGCCAATAAGGTGTTCCAGAAGGCTACGAGATCATCGACCGAGCGGGTGTCAAGGTCCAGGGGAAACTCCCCCAGAGCATTCCGGAACCGATTCGGTTCCATAAGTCTCCGGGGCGGACCGATCTAATAGATCCTACACCCTGCCGGGGGCTAACATGCGCCAGGATGTACGCCTTAAGGAGGTAACGGTCAGACCATGACACAGGATCTACCCCCTTAACTCCTACTAGCTGACCCCCCGCCTCAAGGCCGGTGCTAAAAACCAAATCCAGTGTATGTCCCTTGTGTGGGGCCACAGATGATTTGGGACAGGCCCATGGTTGTCATGGAGGCCATGAACTCATGCCTCGTTCCTCTAACATCCACACTGACACCGATCTTGAAGTCCCCCAGGACCACCAATCTGGGGGTCAGGAGGATCCCATCTGACACCAGATCAGCAAGAGCATGTAGGGATGCCGCCGGGCAGTTGGGTGCACGGTACACCAGCAGCACCCCTAATCTGTCCCTGGCCAAATCTAACACAAGATGGAGACACTCAACACCTGGTGGAGCCTGCACTGGATATCTCCTAAAAGATCATGCATCCTTGATAACAATGGCTACACCGCCCCCCGTCCCTCCAGCCGACGCTGATGCTGCACAGAGAACCCAGACGGAACAAGATCGGCCAGAATAGGGCCCGATTCATTGTCCAGCCAGGTCTCTCTAATACACACGAGGTCGGCGTCCCACTCTGGGATTAACTCCCGGATGGTAGATGACCTATTGACAACCGACCTCGCGTTCAGCAGCACCAGACCAAGCCCTGGGGTCTCCCAGGCCTTGACCCACAGCCTACCTGCATGGGGAGTCGAGAGGGGAATGGGCACAAGGCACCGCTCCCTCTTCACTGATGGAACACACTTCCCCATGGGACCATATCTCCCCCGACCCGTAATAACCCCAATAGCTGCGGAGTCCCTCCCCTTCTCAGAGAACCCCGTTAGACACCCACCCTCCATAGGCTGCCCCGACATGCTGGCGAGAGGAAACCCCCCCCCCCCCTCCCCAGTTAATAGCCATACTTAGTTAATAGCCATTAATGGACCTACTCTCCAGGAACTTATTCAGTCCCTTTTTTAAACCCAGCTATACTACTGGCCCTGGCAACGTCCTCTGGCAACAAATTCCATAAGTTAGTTATGCGTCGAGTAAAAACCATTCTTAAATCTGCTGGCAGCTAGTTTCATGGAGTGTCCCCTAGTTCTAGTACTGTTTGAGAGGGTAAATAACCGTTCCCTATCTACTCGTTCCACACCACTCAAGAATTTATAAATTCTATCATGTCCCCTCTGTCTTCTCTTCTCGAAGCTGAAGAGACCCAGTTTGTCAAACCTCTCTGAACGGAAACCGTTCCATACCCTTTATCCTTCTCGCTGCCCTTCTCTGTACCTTTTTTCCAGTTCAGCTATGTCTTTTTTGAGATGGGTTGACCAGAACTGCACACAATATTCCAGGTGTGGTCACACCATTGATTTGTATAGAGGTATTATGACAGCCTCAAGTTTTATTCTCTATCCTTTTGGGAATAACTCCTAACATACTGCTTGCTTTTTTGACTGCTGCTGCACACTGGGCTGTGGATTTCAGTGTATTGTCTACAATCACTCCCAGATCTTTTTCCCGAGTGGTAACTCCTAGCTTGGTATCCAGCATTGTGTACTCATAGTTTGGTTTATTTTTCCCTATGTGTATCACTTTGCACTTGTCCACATTAAATCTCATCTGCCATTTAGATGCCCAGGCACCCAGTGTTGTAAGATCCTGTTGCAGTTCTTCACAGTCTGCTTGTGTTTTAACTCCCTCGAATAACTTGATGTCGTCTGCAAACTTGATCACCTCACTCTTAACACCCTTTTCCAGATCATTAATGAATACTTTAAACAGCACTGGTCCCGATACAGATCCCTGGGGCACATAACTTTTTACATCTCTTCATTGTGAAAACTGACCATTCAGTCCTACTCTTTGCTTTCTATCTTTTAACCAGTTACTGATCCATAGTAAGACACTACCTCCTATCCATGACTTCTTATTTTCTCAGGAGTCTTTTATGTGGGACCTTATCAAATGTTTTCTGGAAATCCAGGTACGGTATATCTACCGTGTCTCCCTTGTCCACATGCTTCTTTACCACCCTCAAAGAATTCCAACAGGTTAGTGAGGCATGACTTACCCCATCCCCAGCACCAGCTCTGTTTACTCTGTTCCATTATACTCTCTACCCCAGTATTCATGCCCCATTGGTTGTCCTCATTCCACCAGGTCTCTAAGATTCCCATTCTGTCTGTATCTTATTTGTATCTTTGGCTAGTGCCAAACACTCAAATTCTCCCATCTTACTTCTTAAACTTTTACATTTGTATAGAGACACTTAAAAACATATTTTTATTCTTATCTTGGTGTTTGTTGCATATTTAATTTGGAAGCATTTAAGTTTGTCCCATAATAATAATGCCCACCTGTTCTGTCAGATTCTTTCCTGTCCTCTTCACCGGAATGTGCCGGGACCACTACTAATGATGCTCTGGGGCTACTAATGACCGCTCTGCGGCCCTGAGCGTGGAACAGGAAGCATTTCCGAGAATGTAACACTGGAGGTTCTGGAGTTCAACCTCCTTCCTAGAAGTCTAAATTTAGTCTCTAGAACCTTCTTTCTAGATCTTACTATGTCACTGGTGCAAACATGGATCATGACAACCTGCTCCTCCCCAGCACTTGCTAAAATCCTGTCTAGATGTTGCTTGAGGCCTGCAACCCTCTCATCCAGCAGATAATTGACCATGCAATCCTCACGACCGTCACAAACCCAGCTTTATTCCTAATCAAATCGCCCACTACTAAAGGCATCTTATTCCAGCCAGTTGGGGTCCCCTCCCACCCTGGAGAAATATCTTTGTTGCGAGAGGATACTATGACATCTGAAAGGTAGGCCCCAGCTACGGGCTCATTTCCCACCATAGTAGCTTGCCGCCCTTCTTCCCCAAGACTGTCCTGATCCAAAATGGTGGTGTAGGGGCTGCAGAAGTGGAGGTGGGACTGCTTTACATTGTCCCTGAAGGTCTCCTCTGTGAAAGTCTGTCTGCCTCGGCTCCTCCAGCTCAGCCACAGTAGTCTCCAGAGACCGCACTCATTTTCCGAGAGCCAGGAGCTCTTTGCGCACACGATTCTTCCCCAAGAGGAAGGTAATCATGCATGTTAGCAGGGTGGTTTGGCACACGGTGTATGCTGGACTTCTACCTGCATCTTCCTGTCTAACCTTCCTCTTAACTAGGATTAAATCGAGAGCTGTATAGATCAGGGGCACTGTATCAAGACTTTGTTTCCATTTTAAATGTGGTTTAGCACTCCAAGGGTGTAGTGTCCTTGGGTTCTCTCTAACCTAGTGCTAATCCCCCTGGGCTGCCACCTCCCAGCTCACTCTGCCTGCTGCTCTCTCTGCTTGAGAAGGGGCTTTCGCTGGGAAGATCCCAGTTCATACTATTGGCTAGGCCTCAGCCCTGCCTACTACACCTTATTGTTCAAACGGGGTTGCTTAATCCCTTTTATAAAGCCCGTTGATCTAAGGTGGGGTGCTCACATGGCTATGCTATTTTTAATAACTGCTGCAATCTTTAGAAAAAGTAGACCGGCATCTAAAATTATTACAGATGCAGCTATTGAAAGCCTTAAAGCCATAGTTGCTGAGTGTGTGGGGACAAAACAGCAGTGTATTGAGCATCCGGAGAGAGCCGTTGTATGTAAGCGTTGCAACGGCTTGGTATGTAAAAGCATCAATTGGACCCTTATGAATTGCCATTATTCTACTTCAGAACAATGAATGCAATTTCCAGTAGTACAAATTTGTTGCTGGAAGTCGGGTTTGGTTGGATATATATACATGTGTTTGCTACCTAGTGGCATGATCGCTTCTCTCTGTACCTACAAAACTTAATTTGAGGAAAATGACTAGTAGAAATAAACTTAAAAATACTCGGGGCTCAAAGGAAGTGTTTTGCTGAAGTATGTGCTAAAGCTCAGGATATTAGTCCTGAAATAAAATGGTGCTAAAGCTTAATTCTCCATTTCATGCAGTTTGTGCACTAACTTTCACCCCCTTCCTATTTTTAGATGGCTCGTTCTGCTTCTACATACAGCCTCAATGGATCAGTTAAACACATTGTTAGTGTCACTGTTCAGCGCTCCAATTCTGTTGATGGGAACTCTCAAAGCTCCCGACTCCGACCTTTGATTTGTCCTGGTTCTCCAACTAACCATCCTTCACTTGGTTTAGAAGGACAAACTCCTTCTTCCAGTCTTGAAAAATTAAATGTTCACTCCCTGGCCCGATCCTGTCCTATTACTGTTACTGCTACTATTTGTGATGACCTAGAAGATGACCAGATCGATGCTGAGAATATTCCAGCCACCCAAGACTGAACCTTAATGCCTATGTTGCTTAAAAGTGAGCTTCGTAACATGTCTTGGGTACTGACAGACACGCAATGGTCATCACTGCTAAGATACAAAATCTTTCTAATGGGTGCTGGGTTTTTCTTCAGTCCTCCTTGGTTTATGTAACCTCTAACATTTGGCTACTGAATATTGCTCCTTTTCATTAGCAGCTTGTCAGAAATTTTTAACCTAAAATTTGTCGAGGGAAGTCACCCTTGGTATTGTAGGTCTTTGCATTTCTTTCCAAGTTTTCCTAATGTTAAACAGAATAGGAGCTACTATAAAGTGCAGAAGTGGACACACAAATATTGCTTAAGTGTGGTCAAGAACACGGAATGTTGCAAATGGAAAGCAATATGCAGTTGCAAATATATGGACCCTTGTAAACACAACTGGCAGGGAGCACTTGTGAATGCAGGAATTTCATGGTGCACTTTCATTTTGTTATGACATGGGCACCGAATGGTCAGCTTGTTAAAACAGACTGTCTTGCTCTTCTCGAGTGTCGATTTTTATTATAGGATATCTTCCTGTAGCTTAAACAGAAGCAGAATTATATTGTGACCTGTTAAACTTTGTTTGGCTAAAATAGTAACTTGTAAGACTGTAAGAAGAATCTCTTAAAACCCCCTGCTTCTAGTTAGTACTAAATACAAACTTTGGATTGCCTCAGATCCATGATGCATCACCTATATGTCTAATCTGTTGCTGAAACTTAATTGAACATCAAGTTATTGAAGCTTTGCATTCTTAAACAGGCTAGGACTGCTTAGTAATGGACTATTCGGCTATTTGATAGCTGCCTCCTTGTGAGAGTCAAGTGATCAGCCTTGAGGATGCTTCTAAATGTAGCTAGAGTGCAGTGAATTTCCATTTTTAAGTAGCCAGGAGAGGCCTGTTGAAGCCTCTTGAGATTTACTAGTATACTAAATGCTTAAAACCTCTTACTTTATAAACTTGGAAAGAAATGTACTGTTCCAAAAGCATGAGCAGCACAGAGATTATGTGGGTTGTACACACTGGCTTATTTGGGAAATTGTTGGCATGTTCACTCATATACCTCAATGTTTTGTGTTACCAAGGAAGTTGCCTTTTTGGATTAATTTAGCAGCAACACCTGCAGATCATTGCCCTTATTTCATTGTCTAAAACGAACGATAAATTGGAAAAGTAGAATTTAGAAGAACTTCACATTGAAGAAACAATCTGCCACATAACTCTCGAAATGTCGAGAGGTAGAACCTATGACAACACTGAAATGTAAACCTTTTATCATGTTAACTCCTTTTTTGTTGTTGTTGCGGTCTTTAACAGGGTATCCCGTCTCCGTCCTTGGTTAACCTGTCATCAATGTTTGAAAAGAGAAGTCATACCTTAAGTCGGTCAACAACTCACTTGATATGAAGTCGATTTGAAATGGAATGTCAACTTGAAATCATAGTGACTGACAAAAGCAGCTGGCTGTTCATATCTGATACTGACATTAATGGTACGTTAGTCGTTGGCACTTAGCAGCAATTAACAAGATATTAGGTGACACTAAATTAATGCCAAGATTTGTTTGACGAGTACTAATACAGACTGGCCTAGCCACTCGGACAAATGAAGGACTTTATCTTGGTTTAGGTGTAGATAATCCTTTGCACAAATCATTACCCCCATGAGCATAATGGAAATGTTCTTCCAGTCTAGACTCTGTACCCTTTGTGTAACAAATAGTTTTGGTGCTGAATGCTAAAACTGATGGCATCCACTGGCTGGGGTTCCCGAATTACTTCAGTATTTAGAAAAGGCTTCTTTACTCCAATTGGGATGTACTCTTTTTTAGCTTAAATTACATGGACCATTGCTTAGACTGAAATACTTAGCTTCAGATCTGCCATTTGAAGTATAACTGATGACCTGTTGTACAGCTGCTTATTTTAGGTAATCTAAAGACTTGGTTTGTCATAGCATGTGTGTACTCTGATTCCAGTACACATGGTCCTCTGCATTTTCTATGTGCGTCTCTCAAACAGTCTTCGTTGGCTTGATGTGAGGTTCTTGACGATATGTCCAAATACTGGTTCAGCTACCAAGAATAACTTGGTGTGAAAGTGAACACTGATGATCCCGTTGAAGTGGAAGCCCAAGACAAATTGCTGTACCTAAATTATAGTATTGCCTTTGAGCTGAGGCAATTTTTAAAGCTATTTCCAAAACCTTGTTGAACCACACTTTTTATGTATACTATTCATGCACAGGCTTCACAGTGAAGCTGAGACGGAGTCCGATTTCAACGTGTAATGCTGCTACTCTTGCTTCTAGACTTCGGTGTCAGAACGCTTCCAAAACCTTCACCCAATTCTTTTTTTTACGTGGTGGTCTTCTGTTATGGTATTTCAGAACAATCAAGTTTTCAATAAGTATCTGATACAATCTGTCCAACTTGTATTTCTGCACTTTGTGTTAATTTCATATGTTTTAGGTGGGGTTTCCAACTTGAGATTCCATTTTAACTACCAGAATTGCTATGTTGGTATATGTAATTGGCACAACTTCCAGACAAGTTGGCCTGTTACCTCCATTTTTTAAAAAGCTTGTTTGTATCAGCAGAAATGATGTAAATAAAGTGTTGAAACATTACAACATTGCTTACTGTTTTTAGTGGGCTTTTTCAAAGAATCTCCTTACTGCCTTACTGCAGTTCATGATAACTTCTTGACAGCCGCTAAAATATCTAAGGGTTCTGTGAAGGGTCACCTGGGAATTACCACTGGAATAATACTTATTTGGACCACTCTTTCTGGTAGCAATATTTCCCCCTCATCCCTGAACGTTTGGCTAATGCACTGTAGACAGAAAATCCCCGAAGAATATAAACCTGCCCCTTGATGCATATAAAACCACTTGAAGAAGGGGAGAAATTGAACGCTGTTACTATGTTTCTTCCACTAATTGCAGCTTACAGTACATTACTAGAAAGCTAAAGAATCCCATTTTTGTTTCTGGATAACCAATAAAATTCTAGGTACTACGGGCTTGTGCTTGCTCTAGCAAGATGCTGAGCATCCTCAAGTGCTACTCAGTTAAGCACCATGTTGTGTTGGATCCAGTAACTCCCATTTCGTCTTTAATGAATAAGAGCCATCCAAGGCAAATCAAAAGACAAGGTCACAGGACATCCATTTATAGATTTGTTTTGGGTGAAGGATGCTTCTCTCTGCTCTCACTCCTGCTAAGAATGCCTTGATGGAATTATAGCGTTGAATTATATTGTTGTATATCTTTTCTATATGTAGTCCTAGCAACTACTGCTGTCAGCCAAACCTAGTTTATTATTTTTTGACTAGATTTCACAGCTGTGACAACACTTTTCAGTGTACAAAATGTGAGGGAAACTCCCAAATACTGTACCGAAATCAGTACGGTTCAGGGAACAAATGGAACTAAATGCAATGACACGCTGAGGCTGGCTAAGTCAATCTGTAAGCCCAAAATGAGATGGGCCAGCCAATTCGGGGGCATTGTACACTTGGTGGTTCTTGATTAATGGCAAGCCTGACCTAAAGTACAAAAGCAAAACAAATTGGATTCCATTATTATTATTATTATTATTATTTTATTAGCATTTATATAGCACCAGCAATGTACCTAGCACTTACAAAGAATAAGATAGACCTGGTCCCTGTTTGAGAGCTTAGAATCTAAAGACAAGGGGAGGGGATTTCGAAGAGCTTCATTCTAGCTGAATTCATGATGGAAGGTTGCGAATGTCCCTCTAGAAGACAGAAGAAGCATCCCATTATGGAGTTTACAGCACTACAAAAGACGTGAGGAATGCTTTTAGGATCGTCTCTACCCTAAATCATCTGCAGTTTGCCAGGAGTCTAGCACTTGCCACCAGAATTGGTGTGTAAAAGTTTTTGTTTTTTCTTTAAATAGGACCAGGCCAATTATACTAACAAGTTGTTGAGGCAGTCTTTTTGGGGCGGGGGGGGAATAATAATTTTTACATAGGGGTATTGGCACAAGAAGGAAAGACAGAAGGCCAGTAATAAGAAGCATTCCTTGCATATAGTTGAGACTGAAGGGAAATCCCTTTTTGTTAAACTCAAGTTTGTGTCACTAAAAGTTAAACTAGGCACAATCAGTGTGTGGTCAAGATCTGCCTCTTGAACTGTTGTGGAATTCTACAAATTCATGCCACTAACATTTTGAACGGGGGGGGTGGGGGCTCGAGAGCTTGGTTGGAGTTCACTGCATGGACACAGCAGACTGGTTGCAGAACTGCTACGGCCCATGTAACAAGCAGCCAAGACTGTTATCTACGGCCAGAGACTTCCCCTATTTGTTCTGACAGGATCTTTTCTATTTAAATCCAATGTTTTATATGGGGTTTAACACAGATTTGTAAATTGGAAACCTTTGCTAGCCCCAAAAGGTTCTAGTAGACTTAGTCTTCGTATGGTAAAACAAAGTGTCTGGAGCAGTAGGGGGGCATTTCCCACCTGGGTGCTGAATAGGGATTCCAGATCAAATTTTCAAAAATAAAAATAGACTCTGGAACAAAGGTGTCTGTGTTTATGGAGATCAGTGGAGGTGTATCCTGAAATAAGGCTGTCTTCCCTCCTGATGTGACAAAAGGTGGGTGGAGCCTCTGATTACGTCGAGATGATGGGGGAATATGGGCTTTGTAGGAACTAGTGAGATTTCAGAGGATGGGGGTGTGGGGAACAGCTTTCTGGGAGCTGGAAGGTGTCGAGAGTAGATGGTGGAAGATTAGCTGGGGTGTTCAGGCTATAGACTCCTGTGTTGGGTAGGCTTATTTATTGTAACAATTTAATATGAGGGAAAGCTTTGCTTTGAGATGGAGTTGAGGGTTTTGTAGAAGTTGCGAGGTGGCCAGGATGCTGCGTGGGCTGGAGGGAACTAAAGTTTGGCTGGGTTAGGTGTGGGAGCTGGGTTGGCTTAGGTGATGGAGAGCTTAAGATGGCTTTGAGGAAGGTGGAGGTTGACTGGTGGGGGGAGAAGCCAGGACCCAGTGCTGCTGCTTTCCCCTTGCTGGACCTAAGCAGGGAGAACAGTTGGACAAACTACCAGACAGTTTGCAGAGGCCACAGTGGTCTCTAGCGGCTACAAGGCACAAATTCATGGAAATCCAACGGGAAAATGAATGCATGAGACGCTCCCAGAGATTTTCCTAGGTAATGATTTTATCCATACCAGATGACCAAGCACATGAAGGGCTGTCTGCACCATCCAAACAAGCCTAGTTCCCTTTGATAGCCATATGTTCTTCTTCGAGGATCTCCGCGATTCTCACTCTTGGGATTTACTTCCTGCTCCGCAGGTACCGGAAAACCTCTCGTCAGCAGTATCCAGGCAGATTACGCCTGGAAAAGACTAGAAAAGGTGAGGGCTCCGCCCCCTCACTCCCCCTCCCATCCCGAGAAAAGCGCGGGCCCGCATCACGAGGGATGGAAGTATATAGAGGGGGAGGAGCCCCCACCGCCTCAGTTCCTTCCAACCGCGTGGCGTTGGAAGACTTCTCGGCGTTTTTCAACGTACTTTGCAGTAAAAACGAAGATTAGAAATATCAAAAAGAAAGAAGAAGAGAAAGGAGTGTTGCCCTCCCGTGGGACGTTCCCCGGGCCGTTGCGTCCTTCGGGGCGAACGGAATGCCCAAGCAGCCGGGGTTTAAACGCTGCGGCTCTTGCCCGGCTACCTTATCAGTGAGTGACCAACACGATCGCTGTCTCACCTGCCTGGGTGAGGGTCACAACACTCGAACCTGTAGAGCCTGTTCGGTGCTCTCAGGCAGGGCTAAGAGGGCTAGAGCGCTAAGGCTCCAGGACATCCTCACAAAAAGGGCCTTAGAGGGCGGTGAAGAGGGGCCCCTGAGGCTCCCCGCCCGGCACTCCAGGACCATGGAAAATCCGGCTCCAGCGGCACCGGCGGTACCGTCCAGGCAACGGACGAGTCCGCACATGGGTACCAGCGGCACCGGCGAACTCGGGACCGAGGGACCCTTTGAGGTGCAAGCTACCGGTTCCGGCCATACCGCGGAAGGTAGTGTTCCGCATGCGTCCAGCCCAAGACGCTTATCTACTAGCGGTACCGAGCCTCCTGGTGCGCGAGGCGTCGCGCACTCGTCGGAGAGGGGCTCCAAGAGCGTGGAGAGAAAGAAAAAGAAGAAGAAGGGCTCAACACGAGAGCCGGTACCGCCGGTACCGCCGGTGCCGACAGTTCAACAATCCCCACGACCGTCGGGCTCGACGAGGGGGACGGCACCACCGACACCGTTATCCCGCTCGGTACCGCCTTTGGTGTTGTCGGTACCGATGGTGCGCAGGGAGTCGCGCTCCAGGTCACCACGGTTCCACTCCCGCTCCCGCTCTCCTCGGTACCGGACGGGACGGACGCCCCTCCGGTACCACCTGGAACGACGATCGCGTTCCCCATGCTCCTGTTGCTCCCCACGTCACGGACACCGGGACTATGACTATAGTAGGGACTACAGATACAGGTCGCGTAGCCCTCCATACGCTCACGACTTCGGATACCCGTCGCTTCCACGGGACACCTCCTATGTGCCTCCGGTTCCGCCTAGAGCCGCGCCGTCAGCGACTGTATCACGCCCTCCTCCGTCGGAGACAGGATCGGTGCAAGCAGACATCGGTACCGTTGAACCAGAAGAGCTCGTTTCCGGGACCGGAACGAGGTTAGAGCCATCAGGGGCTACACAACTTCTCACCTCCCTATTGGGGACCCATAGGGAGGACACGGTACCGACGGTACCACGGATGGCTTCCCCGGGGGCGTCGGCATCACGGTCTTCCTCTTCGTCTTCTCCTTCAATGGAGGAGGACGAGACCATTTCCCCACCACCGCCAGATGCTATCTCGGATGCCAACATCTCGCTGGCCACAGAGGATGCCAAGGCTTTTCAGGCGATGTTGAGGAGGATGGCTGCATCTCTCCCAAAGCTGCCCACGAGGGTCATTAAAAAAGCTCAGACTGGACCTATCTTTGGCATATTGGGCTCTGGGGAATCCGGACACGTGACCTTACCCTTGCTGGACCAGCTGTTGGAACCAGCTACAACCTTGTGGGCTAAGCCTGCCTCTGTTCCTCCAACTAATAAGTTGGCAGACTCTTTGTATGGGGTACCCAAAGAAGGGGCTCAAATTTTTCATAGTCACCCCCCTCCGAACTCCTTGGTGATAGCGGCTGCCTCGGTTAGATCTCGAGCGGGAGGGATCCAGACTTCCCCTGCAGATAGGGAGGGGAGGAGATTGGATGTGCTGGGTAGGAAGGTTTTTTCCTCGGACTCCCTGTCCTTCCGTATAGCTAATTATGCTTCCGCCATGTGCGGTTACCAACATTGGCTGTGGTCCAAAATTGGCATGACATCGGACCCAAACCAGTTGGCAGCATTACAGAAAGAGGGCATGCAGATGGCCCAGTTCCAATTAACCGCAAACATGCACGTGGCGGATGCCAACGCCAGAGGGATGGCATCTGCTATAGCTCTACGAAGGCATGCGTGGCTTCGGTCCACAGCTCTCACCCCTGAGAATAAAACTAGAATAGAGGACTTGCCGTTTGATTGTGAGGGCCTGTTCTCGGCTTCTACTGATGACACTCTTAAGAAAATTAAAGAGATGAATCAAACGGCAAGATCCACAGGGGTAGTCAGGGCGATACGCAAAAAGTCTTTTACGCAGGGCTATTCCTTTTCGTCTAGAAGAACTCCTTACCAAAATTATAATTTCCAAGCTGGGAAAAGATTCCAGCAACATAATCAGACACATTACCAACAACAAGGTGTTCAACAACGTAAATCGTTTGGCAGGCAGCGGGGCAGGGGTAAACCCTCTCCTAGCTCGTCTTCTGGACAGCAGGCGAAATCACGTTTTTGATTGTTATCTGATCAAGGGAGATAATGAGGATGACCCCTCATTCCAGGACCGCCTATTGCCCTACCTACATGTATGGGAAACCATTTCTTCTGACCAATGGGTCAGGGAGATAGTACAGCTGGGGTATGCCATACAGTTCCATACCACCCCTCCCCTCTCACCTTGCCCCCCTGGGGCTCCCCCCCCCTCTACTCAAATACTAGTTGAAATTCAAAAACTCCTCGACAAGGGGGCTGTCGAATCCATTCCTCGAGATGAACATAGTTCTGGATTCTACTCTAGATTCTTTGTGGTCCCTAAAAAGGACAAGGGTTCTAGACCCATTCTGGACCTGAGATGTCTCAACAGATTCGTTAAGAAGTTTAGATTTCGTATGACTTCCCTACCTGTCATTTTCATGGGCTTACAGCAAGGCGACTGGTTGGCCTCTCTTGATCTCAAAGACGCCTATTTCCATATTTCAATACGCCCTTCTCACCGTAAGTTCTTGCGATTCGTTGCAGGGGACCTTCGCTTCCAGTACCGTGTCCTTCCCTTCGGACTGTCTACAGCACCACGCGTGTTCACAAAATGTGTAGCTGTCGTAGCAGCCTATCTAAGAAGGCAAGGTGTGCGAATCTTTCCGTACCTGGACGACTGGCTGTTGGCGGCGAGGTCACCACAAGAACTTACCAAACACGTGGAGTTCACCATGTCACTCCTCAGGAACCTGGGGTTTGTTCTGAACTTAGCAAAGTCCCACATACAGCCGACGCAACGACTACCCTTTATAGGGGCAGTCTTGGACACCAGACACGCGAAAGCGTATCTTCCAGAGGAGAGGCTTATCTCCATACGTCATGCCCTAGACGTTCTTCACTCGCATCCCACCAAACCAGTCCGGTTTTTCTTGCACCTGCAAGGGTTGATGGCCTCTACGACGATGGTAACCCCGTACGCTCGTCTGCACATGAGACCCCTGCAACAATGGCTAGCCAGCAACTACGTACCCACCATTCATCCACTCAACATGAAACTATGTATAGCAGAGGAACTTCTTCTGGACCTACAGTGGTGGGCAAATGCAGATCATGTGCTACAAGGGGTGCCCTTCGATGCTCCCACCTTCAGGGACATTATCACGACAGACGCATCCCTGACGGGATGGGGTGCGCACCTAGGGACTTTCTCAATACACGGTCTCTGGTCCCCAGAAGAGACGCATTTACACATAAACATGCTGGAGCTGAGGGCCATACGTTGGGCGTTGAAGGCTTTGCTTCCCCGCATCCACGGTCAAAACATCCAAATCGTGACGGACAATACCACAGCAATGTGGTATGTGAACAAACAAGGGGGAGCACATTCCACCCGCTTATCGAGGGAAGCGGAGACCATCTGGCACTGGTGTATCGGTCACGACATACACATTCACGCCATTCACTTGGCAGGCCAAGACAACCTGAGGGCGGACTACCTCAGTCGCAAATCGAGGGACCAGCACGAGTGGTCTCTGAAAGAAGAGATCTTGCAAGACATATTTCAGGAATGGGGGACTCCAGAGATAGATCTATTTGCATCACAGGAGAACGCAAAGTTACCAAAATTCTGCAGCCGAGCAGGTATGGCACCAGAATCGATATCGGACGCCTTTGCCATCTCTTGGCACGGGACATTCCTTTATGCCTTTCCCCCGTTTCCCCTCATCAACAGAGTGTTGTGCAAGGTCAGGACGGACAGGGCTCATATCATCCTGATCGCTCCCTTTTGGCCACGACAAACCTGGTTCCAAACCTTGCTGGGGATGGCGACTCAAATCAAGAAGCTTCCAATGATCTGCGATCTACTCTCCAGAGAACGGGGGGAAATTCTTCACCACGACCTACAGATGCTCCACCTCTCCGCTTGGTTGATTCTACCCCGATAGGCAATTTGCCACCGGAGGTTTCAGAGATACTCTTAAATGCAAGGAGACCTTCGACACGCAAATGTTATCAGTTAAAGTGGAGACGATTCTGTAGCTGGTGTACTTCGCAGGCTATTTCCTTGCAAGCTTTAGACATGAATCATGTGTTTCTTTATCTACTGAGTCTACAAAAATTGCATTTGTCTTTGGCTTCCATAAAGGTTCATTTGGCAGCTCTGTCTTCCCGTTTGCAACCGCATGACAGTGGCACCCTGTTTTCTCATAAACTGATGAGGGCTTTTTGGAAAGGTCTAAAGAACACTTTTCCTCAACGATCTAGGCTCGCCCCCCAGTGGGACTTGAACCTTGTGTTATCCAAGTTGATGTTCCCTCCTTTCGAACCGTTGGCTACGTGCAGCTTGGAAGACTTGTCAATTAAAACGGCGTTCTTGGTGGCGATTACCTCGGCTAGGAGGGTGAGTGAACTCACGGCCCTTAGAGCTTCACCTCCTTATATCATGTTTCACAAGGAGAAAGTTGATCTACGTATTGACCCCTCATTTGTGCCTAAGGTTGTTTCTAGTTTCCACCTTAATCAGACTATCTCGTTGCCAGTTTTCTTCCCTAGGCCGCACACATCTGTTGAGGAGCAAAGGCTACACTCGTTAGATGTTAAAAGAGCTCTGGCTTTCTACATTGATAGAACCAAGTCAATCAGAGCGTGTGATTCCCTCTTTATCACGTATGGGGGCCAAAGAATTGGGGTCAAGCTTTCTGCACAGAGACTTTCCAAGTGGATTTTATTGTGTATACAGAGATGCTATGCTTTAGCAGACAAGATCCCTCCCGAAGGTCTGAGGGCTCATTCTACTAGAGCCACTGCTGCTTCTTTGGCTAACTTCCAAGGTATAAATCTACCAGATATCTGTAGGGCTGCCACGTGGGCATCTGTCCACACGTTTACAAGACATTACTCTTTGGACCTGGCGGCCAGAGCAGATTCCCAAGTGGGGAGAGCAGTGTTGGATTCTTTTCTGAGTTACCATCCTCGACTCCCACCTCCTTGAGGTGAGTTATCTAGAACTGCTTATTACTCTCCCAAGAGTGAGAATCGCGGAGATCCTCGAAGAAGAAACGGAGGTTACTTACCAGTAACTCTGTTCTTCGAGAGAGCTCCGCGTATTCTCACATCCCGCCCGCCTTCCCCTCAGTCGTGGATGGACATACCAGGTCTTCCAGGCTGGGTTGGAAGGAACTGAGGCGGTGGGGGCTCCTCCCCCTCTTTATACTTCCATCCCTCGTGATGCGGGCCCGCGCTTTTCTCGGGATGGGAGGGGGAGTGAGGGGGCGGAGCCCTCACCTTTTCTAGTCTTTTCCAGGCGTAATCTGCCTGGATACTGCTGACGAGAGGTTTTCCGGTACCTGCGGAGCAGGAAGTAAATCCCAAGAGTGAGAATCGCAAGAGTGAGAATACGCGGAGCTCTCTCGAAGAACAGAGTTACTGGTAAGTAACCTCCGTTATCCTTCCTGCTCTTTACAAATAGTTGCTCTAGGGTTTGTAATGCTTGGTTGAACCGTACAACTTCATGGCTTTGATGCTAATGAAAAATGTCTGGCTAGGATTTAACCTGCAACAACCAAACTGCTGAACTGTTAGGAAACTCACTGAATGCTCAACTCTTTTGTTTGATCCCTCTTAGATTTCTGTTGGAAAAATATAATACCTCTTTAGATGGTGCTAAAGGGCTATCTGAAAACTACTAAAGGCTGTTTTCAACAGCCTTATAACTTCTGTGGCTTACAGTGAAAGTTTTTTCAAAGATCTCTCTGGCTACGATAGTTGTGATAGTTAAAACGGGCTAACTGCTCCTCAAGGTGTGCTTGCTGTGAGTTTGTGAAGAGATGATACTACTCTAAATCTCCAGCAACCATCCCTGTCCCTATCCCGTTTCTAACATTAATACTGAAGATGCAAGGCTAGGGACTAGAGAGGGCGACAATATAAAACGTTTTGAAAATCTGGCTTAATATAACTGCTAAAATACTGAGATGGGATAGTGAATTGGCTATAGGATCAGTACTGGTTTTGCTGTTTCATACAATAGCTTGTGAGGTTTGGAAGTCTAGCACAGTAGTGCTTGGAAATCCCAATTGGGGTAAAGTCCCATTGTACTAGCAGTTCTTAAAATCATAGGTTACAAGGAGCTTTAGTGCCTTAAAAATAATCTGAGCTCAAAGGAAGACTCCTCCAGCATATCAAATGGAGATCTGCATGAAAGTACAGGATTCCAGATGGTGGGGCTTCAAGAGAAGTAGTGAATAATACAAGATTGGTGATAAAATTACAACACTCTGGCGTTCCTAATTGCAACCACTTTCTCCTGAGAGGGAATTTAGGCTGTGTTTTGAAATACATACTTGGCCTTTAACCATGAGACAAGGTGAAAACAGACATGCACCTTAACTCCACTTAACATGGCTTTAACATTTCTTACACATGTTCCAGGGCTGCATAGGGTGCCAATACAGCCCTGCAACATGCATTTAAAAATGTTAGTGGTGGTATGTGCATGTGTGTTTCTACCCACAGTCAAAGAACTTCACACACTTGGGAGCTACAGCACTGCATGGGAAAGAGAGTGGATACAATTTTTGTCTACTTCTCACTTTTGTCTACTTCTCACTTCTGGCAGTAAACCAGGCCAGAGAATATTTGGAATGCCAGGAATGTGGCTTCTCCTTTTTAAATAAAAGTAACCTGTAGATGACTGACAGGAAAATAAAGAGTGTGTTCCATAAACTCAAAGGGTGCACAAAAATTAGCTTTTAAAGAGTAGGTCAAGCTCGTCTGCCATCAATGGGCAGCTAGCAGAAAAATAACAGATTGAGCCTTATCTGTTAACCTGAACTCATGTCCCTTTCCTAGTTTAGGGGACAGGTTTGGAAGTGGGACTAAGACTGGGATTTTGGTGGCATCACAACTGGAGCATCAGCCTTCATCTGTTCTCTCATGCAAAAGACCAATATGAGAGAGTTACTGAATCTGAAAACAGGACTTGTGCCAAGTTGGACTGATCTAGCTGGGATGTAGAATGGGGCTATAGAGAACTAGCCGATATCCTATTCTTCCTTTGCAGATCCAATCTGGTATGTGACTGCGTGACTGCTTTCATCATAAAAGTTCTCCCCAGCACGTCTGGTAGTTCATGGAAGAGGTCATCTCTGTGTGTTCTTAAACGGACAAGGCTTGGCGGGGGAAATCCGTGGCGGCTGAGTGGCACAGCTGTGGAGCAGCCACTCGGGTGGAGTCAGTGGAAGGGCTTCTAATGGGTGGCTACCTTGGCAGCTGCCTTGCACTCCCCTGCCACGGACCATGGGGAAGTGTGCCAGGAAGGCCTTTGAAATTGTCGCGTCCCAACCAGGAGTACTGGGGAACCGGCCTCCGTGGCACTCGTGTCCAGTTCCTGTGACTTGCAAAGGCCTTGTCCCCCACCTGCAGTGCCTCTGAATGGGGGGGACCTGTCTGCTGGTGTGGCTGGCTGCCCCACTACATACAGGCCAGCAATGCATAGGCACCCATTACCATACACTTCCTTAGCCTTGCCTGCATGGGGCACTCCGGGTTTTTCAGTAGTGCGCCATGAGTGGGTGCTGTGTGGATCATGGGAGCGCACATTCCTTCGCTCCACCTTCAGTGGGTGGTTTAGATGAGTGGTTACTGGGTGGCCATGTGTGGTAGCATCTCATTTTTAAAATGCCCTCTCATCTCCCACCCCCCTCCAGCTAGATGGAACATTCCACATTTTCAGAAGGTGAACTATTTATTTGTAATATTCTTCACAGCTCCTTAAAATTGCTAGGTACCGTGATCAGGCGGAGGGAAATCCTCCTAATACTGTGCCATCAGTGTGATTGATTCCTTTGATACTCAAAGATTTTTGCTATTTGCGCCACTTTCACCCATAAAAGTTCTCGTGTGAGAATTTTCTCCAATTATTCCCACTAGCTTAAAGATTGTGGTGAATCATATTTGGGTGTTCTGTGCAGATCCAAGGAGAATTTCCATTATTGTTGATGTTGCAGAATGATTCCAGAGGATGCTCATACAAGTGGTTACAGTCTTAGTAGGCTTTGCATACACCTTGCTATTATTTATTATAAACATTTATATAGCGCCAGTCATGTACCTGGCGCTGTACAGAACATAGAAACAGACGCAGTCCCTGCCTGTGGCTTACAATCTAAAAGACGAGGGGGAGACAGGGAGAGGGGACAGTGGGAGAGAAAGGGGAGAAGACAAACAAACATTCAGGCGGATGCGAAGTCTCAGGTGCGTGTGCTTGACTTGGTTACAACCAGGTTGGTTGCAGCAGTCTGCAGAGGAGGGCAGACAGTATATGGGGAATGCCTAGCAGGCATTGGGAAAGGCGGCGAGGAAAAAGTGGGTCTTGAGGAGGGACTTAAAGGAGCGGAGGGAGGGGGCAAGTAGCTTTCTATAAACAGTAGTTTTCCCAAAGTGCTTGCCCTCTAACAAGATGGACAAAGGATAGGTTTGCAGAAGTGAAACTAGGACATACGAATATATAGGATCTTGCCCCAAAACCACATAGGAAAATCATGGCAGAATTGGACTGGAATTCACTTCTCGCATTCCTGTTCCGGAATATCCTTCCTTCCATGGGACATGTACTCAAATGCTTCATCATGAAGATCCTTTCTTCCATTTAAACCTTTACTCAAATTTTCCAGTCTACAATCCTCTTCCTGCTTATGATTCATAATGCTGTTTGAATAAACACATTCTCATTGAAAGCTATTGAAGCATTTATGGACTAAGATGATTCATCTTTCCCTGTTTTATGTTGAAGAGAAAAGGTGGAAGATGGGAGCTGTATGAGGCACCTGTTTCTGATTCAGTTGTAGACGGCTCTGCTTGACCTGTATTTCACAGTAAAATAGCTGCTGCTTTCCTGGTTTTGTTTTTGTTGCTATTTTTGAGCCAAATGTTTGCTACATCGAACAGCTAGACAGCAACAGAAAACTAAATGGGGGCTATTAGTGTGTGGGCTTTTTAAACACAAGAAAAGCTGTTTACAGCTAGAAATGTTGGCTGAACGTTGACTTCACCCAGCTAGTGCTGGAGAATTAAAGGAAATGTGATGCCATGTCCCCTGTGTTGGGACTCTGCAAACTCACAAGCCAGAAACGTGCTCTCTTCCATCACCGAGCAATTGAAATAGAGGTTTCATTAGTTTGTTGATGGCATTCTGATATCTAACCCAACCACTTTGCCAGCAGTAGCCATTCAGCAAGTTGGAGCTGTTTTCAAATAAAAATGTTTCCGTGAAGGGGTATTAATACCCCCCACCCCTTCCAGACACAGCCCTGCATTCTTTGGGACAAGCTATTTGCACATTTTTTACTTTTGTTTTGAAGCACTTGGCTTGGGTCTGGGTTTTTTTTTTTTTTTGGGTAGTGCCTTTTGTCAAGTTATGCCAAAGTGCTTTGCAAATAATAATTAAGCCTGGCAATACACCCTTGAGACAGACAAGGGATAAAAGAGGGGTATAAACTGTCACTCGGATGTAGCTACTGCGCCTAATATTAGAATGAATTAGAGGGCTTTTTATTACTGTACAAACAGGTCGCCTGGGATAATTTTTGCTTGGCTTATAGTGGATGAAGGGGGCTGATGCAACAAGCTGTAGGAGGTGAAAAACCTTCCTATTTTGATCGTTTCTACTATACCTTTGGATATATCTTTATTTACTATATTGTTGGAAACCAATAAAATATTAGCTCGGGCATGGAACAGCTCCCCTATGAAGAATGGCTGGATAGGTTGGGGCTCTTCAGCTTGGAGAAGAGACGTCTGAGAGGGGACAGGACAGAAGCTTATAAAATGGCGAGTGGTGTGGAAGGAGTAAGCAGGGAACTATTATCCTCTCAAATAGTATCACAACTAGGGGAGGCTCCATGAAACTACTACTTATAATTTCTATAGCACTACTAGTCGTAAGCAGCGCTGCATCAATACACATAACATAGACAGCCCTGCTCCATGGAACTTGCGAGCTGTACCTCTCTTTTTCAGCTGACCCAGGCCCTGCCCTCGCGTTGCTATCCCAGCGTTTGGAGGCCGTGGCGGAATGGATGCGGCAGAGCAGACTGAAGCTCAACCCGATAAGACGGAGGTGATGGTGGTGGTGAAAGCGAGGGAGGTAGTGGCCCCCCTATAGCTCAGCAGGTCCGGCGTCGGGGTGATATTGGATGCGGATCTCCACCTGGAACGGCAGGTGGAGGCAGTCGCAAGGGCTGCCTTCCTCCAGTTGCATCTGGTGCGGAGGCTGTGTCTGTTCGTCTCCGGCCCGGACCTGGCCTCCCTCATCCATGCCTTCGTCACCTCGAGGCTGGACTACTGCCAGTCTCTTATACACATCTAGATGTGTATAAGAGACAGCTGCACTGGTTGCCGATAGCGTGCCGAGCCAGGTTCAAGGTTTTGGTGTTGATCTACAAGGCCCTTCACTGTCTGGGCCCCTCATACCTCAGGGACCGCCTCGCCCTCCACGCCCCAGAGCTGCTCCTTCGGTCCGCCGGGGGTGCCTTCTTGGAGGTCCCCCCACGTTAAGCGGGGGCCACAATAAAGAGGGCATTCTCGGTGGCTGGGCCGCGCCTTTGGAACTCCCTTCCTGAGGAAGCTCGCCTGGCCCCTAGCCTTTTGACATTCCGGCGAAACTGTAAAACCTGGCTGTTCGCCCAGGCCTTTGGGGAGTGGGGGAGGGTGGGTTAGAGGGTTTTATCTCCCCGACCCTATTTATTGTTTTAGTGAGTTCCTGGGCCCTGTTTTAATACTTTGAATTGTATTTTTGATATGTTTTAAACTGTTTGTTTATATATATATATATATATATATATATATATATATATTATTTTATTGTTGGAAGCTGCCCTGAGCTGTTTTTAGGAGGGGCGGGGTAAAAATCTAGAAATAAATAAAATAAAATAAAAGTAATCACTACACAAAGATATAGACAACTACAAATAAGAGTCTTTCTACGAATAATGGACTACAGGTTATAGGTATTCAGGAAGTTGGTTTTTTTAGTTGAAATCTACAAGGCTCTGTTATGGATTGTGCATGGGTTCATGATTTGGAAGTGGGCCTTTAGGACTTGAATACGGACAGGGAGGTGGCTTGACACACCATCTCAGGAAGCTTGTTCCAAGATGCTGCAGGAATCCTCTCCAGCTGTGTGATTCTGCCTCTTCCCTCCCCCACCCCAATCCCCCCAGGTGAGCTAGCTTTCATCCCCATCATAAGGAAAGGGCCACCCCCAGGGCGATTGTTCCCTAGATGCTGCAGGAATCAACTCCAGCTGTGGACTCTGCCTCCCCCCGGTCCTCCCAAGTGAGCTAGCCTTCATCCCCATCATAAGGAAAGAACCACCCAAAGGGCGGTGTCCGAAGGACAAAGAGCTGTTAGCGGGCTGTTAGTGGACGGAGGCGTTGGAGGCGGCTACCAGCACAACATCAAGATCCATCCGAGCTCCCTCTCTGGAACCAACCCACCGGGATGCCTGTCCTCTCTCACCCCCTAGCTCCCCTCTTCACCCCTCTCCCCTTTCCCTTACACCTGCTTCTTCCCCTACGCCTTTCCCCTCTCCTTCTGCCTCCCACTAAGCCTATCATCTCTCTCCACCATCCTGCCCCCCCCACCATTTCTTGCCCTCTGCCCCAAGGCCAGTTTCTCACTGATCCCGTCGTCCCCCTTCCCCATATCTTATCCCCATTCCCTGTCTTCCCCCCGATCAACTCCCATTATCCTGTTCCCTCTGGAACTGTCACTTCTCTGCTAACAAAGCCCCCTATATCCATGATATTTTCTTCTCTCGCTCCCTTCACCTTCTCGCCCTTACTGAAACCTGGATCTCCCCCACTGACTCTGTCACCCCTGCCACCCTCTCTTTGGAGGTCTCTCCTTCTCCCACCAGCCCTGCACCGAAGGCCGGGGTGGTGGCGTAGGTCTCCTCCTCGCCTCTTCCTGCCAGTTCTAACCCCTCGCCCTCTCTCTCCTTCCCCTCCTTTGAAACTCACTCCGTATGCCTCTACTCCTCTCTCCACCTCCGTGCTGCTGTTATCTACCGCCCCCCCCCCC
>QEPC01014730.1:2402403-2458309 GCA_003113815.1 Sphenodon punctatus | reverse complement strand
AACAAGCAGCAGGTAGGAAGAAGATAATACGTTTATAGAATAAAACAAAATCATGAATATGTTATACAAAAATACAATGACTGGGCTCCAGTGTAATCCCATGACTAAAACCCAATTATACATATATAAGAAAAATAGATAAAGCATCCATAGACTGCTATATGAAATCAGTCTTTTAGCATATGTCAAGTACATAGCAAATAAGCAAAAAGCCTAAGGCAAACAAATTGAATACCCAAATGCGTTTCAGGGAAAACTCCCCTTCTTCAGTGGGATATCTGTACATAAACGTAATAGCCACATTAGCCTCTTAGAGCACACTTCTCATACAATGCTGCTCAGTCATTTAAATCTTGTGGATAAAGCTTCCCAAAGGGGGAAATGGATAATGAAAATGACACAGACAGCCAAGACAATCCCCCTCTTGTTCCAAAATGCACTCTTGCTGTTAGATCTAGATGATATTTTATTATTAATTGCAGAAGGGTTTCATTTATCCTTAATTCTTGTAGTTGCTTCCACAAACTCTTTTTACCGAGTCAAATGCTCTTAAATCCATAAAGGCCACATACAGACATTTCCCTTCACCTGAGTATTTGGCTATCAGGTAAGTTAAGGTAAAGTATTGGTCTATAGTAGAGTAACATGATGGAAAACCTGCCTGTTCTTCTCCACGTATATTATTGTTTAGAATTCAGGTTTGCAGATGGAAAAAGAGGTGTTTCCTATAAAGTTTAACTGGAATATTTATCAGAGAAACTGGCCTATAGTACTCAACGTTAGAATTATCCCCCTTCTTAAATATTGGGACCACTATTGTTTGTTTCCAGTGTGTAGGCCAAGCGAGCCTTATCATAATGTTGTAAAATAGGGATCTGAGCACCAGGGCCCACTAATCCACATAATTCTTAAACATTTCTAGGGGGTAAAAAATCTGACTCATGTGCTTTGTTCCTTTTTAGCTCTGAGATGTATACCACTAATTGTTCTTCTGTAACCAGGAACATTTCTAAAATGTCATACAGTTCTTGTTGGTAATTGGCCCTTTCCTCCTCATACAAATTAACAGGCAGCAGATGTAAAACATATAAAGTATTTTTTCACTCAACGCACAATTAAGTTGTGGAATATGTTGCAAGAAGATGTGGTCAAGGCCAGTAGTAAAGCTGGGTTCAAACGAGAATTGGACAGCTTTCTGGAGGATAAGGCCATTAGCAGCTATTGGAACTATAGTAAAGAGGGGAATGTAACCTCTTGCGGGAGCTGGGAGTGAACAACAGGGACTGGATCTCCCCATTGTGACCTGTTAGGTACTACTTCCAAGTGACCGAGAGTGGCCACAGTCTGAGATGGGTGCTGGGCTCGATGGACCATTGGTCCGACCCAGCATGGCACCACTACTGTTCTTATGACAGTATGTAGAGAAGGAAGGACTAGACCTGTGACCTGTCATGATATCTTGGAAAAAGTCAGTGGACCTTTCCAACTCGTACTTGGGGACTCAAGTTTCCATTGTTGGCTCTGCTGTATGTTGATATCTTTCAAAGAGTTCCACACTTCACTACAATTTTTGACTTGCTTTTTGACTTGCTACAACTTTTCACCCATTTCTCTTGATCACGATACCATAGGGCAAGATAGGAGTGCGTGGTCTAGAATGAAATAAATGAAGCAGTGGTCGAAGATACAGGGACAGAATTTACGTTGGTGATGTTCTAGCTGAATTTTCTAGTCTTTCCAATATGCTGTTATCTGTACAATCTGTAATAGAGCAATGGGGATTTGCCTTAAGGGCTAATAGCAGTCATTTTTGAATCCCTTGCTTTCTAAAGTTGCCAAGAACTGAGAGTTAAAGGCTTGATGGGACACATGTTCCCTGAGGCAGGGGGATACTTTTGTGCCAGTCTTTAGTGAGTCATATATATATGCCCCTGATTCATAACTCCTTGGCAAGTGCTCGAAATGGAACTTAACGGCTTAAGGAACTTTGCATTCCAGCTTCCTGGGACGGAGAAAAGATTGATTCTCTCCGAGGTCTGGGAAGCTGGTTTGTGTGTGATCGTTCTGCGACGGATGAAAAGCGTGGCGTGCTGAGTGTTAGCCTACTTAAGAGTCTTCTATAATGGGGCGGAATGGAATATAAATCATGCTACTTGTGCTCTTGGAGTCTTTGTTTCACGTACATTAGAAAAGGTAGTGTATCTGCCACCACTGGAGATGCTAACTACTTCCCTCCCAGCATTGGTATTCTCATAAATATTCAAACTATCCTTACCTAACCAGGAAGTGATTTATTGACTGTGTTGGACTGCAAGTTCCTACATGCCCTGTGATGGCAAAGATAATATTTTGGTAACTTCTGCAGTGTATCAGCCTGGAGGAAATGTAAATAGAAGCATAATTGATTTCCAAAATGTGTCTTTTTTTTTCTCTGGGTTTCAATCATTTGTGCATTACAGTTGGCATGGCTGACAAATCGGCTCTGATTGCTAATTAAAAAGCTGAATATATTAAGGAGATTCACACATGCAGCTCTTCCTCCGTCTGGAAGCCCTAGCCGTATGAGTGAGTGCCAGTGAAGCTCTAACGGGTACAGTCTAATTACTTGCCATTTTACTTTGACTTAATAGTTCATGAATTACAGTAGCTATGACTGACAGATTATTGCTGATTGCTAATTAAATGGTAGGAATCAGTTTTATGTACCTATGGCTCATGCCCCCTAAAAAAGTGACATGCTGTATCTTAGCAAAAAAAAAAAGAGGCCTTTTCTCCGTGTTTGCTTGTTGGTTCTATGTAAACGCTGATGCTTTTATCCCTACATGAAGAAAAAATTCTCAAGGTAGTTTTAACTTAAGTGGTGGATAAATAGTAACTCTATCATCTCACTTTATATGGAAAATGTTGGGGAGCGCGAGAGGCGGCGAGTAGCGGCATAACGACTGCACGTTTCCCAGCGCGCGCTCTCCGGGATCACATCAGCCAGCCTTTAGCGAACATAAAGAACAATATGCTAAGCCTTTATATACAAAACGGGATGGCTCATCCACCCCCCAGGTACCCCCCAGGTCACTACCAACCATAAGAACAAACACTGAAATGTGTTTAACGTCTCCATTTTTCTGCTTTATTCAACACCCTTTCTGAATATAATTGAACCCTGACGCTAGCACCAGCCTAATGAGAGTGACGTATTTTAACTTACAATAGGAATCTAAAAAAGCACACGGAACGGGGTAGGAGTTCTTTGAGCTAGTCAGCATCCAGTGGCTATGTGGAAACAGACAGCCTCTTGGCGAGCTTGGGAGCCATGTTAGCCGTGACACTTCACAGAAAACATCTGGCAATATTCAAAATGTTACGTGAGAATGAAATCCATGTCCAGATCTCATTAAAAGTACCCATTCTACCAGAGGTGTAGAGAGAAGCCAATCTCTTCAGCCTTATCTTTTATCAGGCCAGTAGGCATTGTTTCAACCAATTTAATTGGTACTGACGTTATAATTGAATACTAAAAACCAGCAGAAAAACATGAAGTGATGGGACAACTTGGTACAGCTTCTTGTAAGAAACAGTTGTGCCTCTCTAAATCTGTTGTATTTCCTTGAGCATGTTGACAAACTAGTGCAGTGATTTTCAACCTTTTTTATTTGCGGACCCCTAAAAATGTTTCAAATGGAGGTGTGGACTCCTTTGGGGGGTCCTGATAGGTGGTGTGCAGGGGAAGAGACCTTTTCAACTAGCAAGCACCTGCCGGGAGTGCTGGGGAGTCCATGCTCAGCAGTGCTCCCAGCTAGGGCGTGTCAATTTCAAAGGCTGGCCAGGTGCTCCCCGCCCCCAGTGCCTATCGGCTGATAGACAATGTGCAGGGGAAGCGGCCTTTGCAACGGACAGGCGCAATCATCATAGTCGTATTCTTTTGCTGACCCCTTATCCACAGACCACAGGTTGAAAACTGATGACATAGTGAATAACTCCTTTCCCATTCAGGAATGGCCCCAAGAGAGAAGACCATGAAGATGGTGCATATGGAAATCAAGACATTTAGATCACGATGTTTGGAAAGCATAGTGTTGAAGGAATTTTAGCATCCGAAGAGAGAACGAAGAGTACAAAATATTACATGCTGATACATTACTGGGAATGTTGCCACCTGACTCGGTTCTTCCCCTTAAAATAGGTATCAAGCCAACAAGATGACATTTTCATCAAAATCAACTCCCACAAAAGGATGAGGAGTTTTAAATATATTATTGTCCAGACTTTCATTTATCTTCAGGTATTTAGATGTGTCCTATTGTCTTGGTGTCTGAAGTCATCCCTGTGAAGTAGGGTGCTTTCTGTTCCATGACAATCGCCCCATCTCCGCAAAGTGTTGGCTCCTATCCTCCATTCTGCCTGCATTAGCTGTCTGGTCTGCTTCCATGTACCTCTCTCCTTGTATCTATCTTCCTCTTCTCCAACTTACCCCCTGAACTCCTTCTCTCCCAGCTCTTCTTTGGAGCAACACTCCTTACCAACCCCCACCTCTATCTCTCCAGATCTCGGCCACCAATCCCACTTCTTGCTCCTATCACCATCTCCATTCCCTGTCTTCCTCCATCTCGACGACTCTTCTCTTGCGCTCTCTGGAATTGCTGCTCTTTCCTCAAGAATGCACAGTTCATTCACAATCTCTTCCTCTCTCACTCCCTCCAGCTCCTTGCCCTTACAAAAACCTGGATTCCCCCCTGCAACACTGCTACTCGTGCTGCCCTCGCCTTCATCCACTCACCCCGCTCTGAAGGTTGTAGTAGTGATGTTGGCCTGCTCCTTGCCACATCCAGTCAGTTCCAAACCCTTAGCACTCCTCCCTCTCTTTTTCCTCTTTTGAGTTCTATTGTGTTTGCCTCTACTCACCCTTCCACCTCCATGTTCCTGTCATCTACTATCCACCCAGGCTCCCTCTCCTCTCTGATGTTGACATCAGGCTTACCTTCCTTTCTGACAACATTCCTACCCTCATTCTTGGGGACTTGAATATCCGCATGGAAACCCCCGCTGACACTGCTGCTTCCTCTCTCTGACCTCTTCTTTTGACCTTTAAAACAAGGTCTCTGGGCTAACTGCCCAAAGCATTATGACGGCCACTCCCTTGACCTAGTCATCTAAAAAAGCTGTTCTCTCTCTAACCTCTCCTTGGATGCCCTTCCTGTCTCCGACACCACCTTGCTTCATTCCGTGTCTCCCACTCACTCCCTTCCCCAACCTCCTGCTCCTTCCATGACCTTCAACCCACCAAACCTCTGGACTCTGCTTCCTTCCTACTCCCATCTTCTCTCATCTGTCTCTTCTTCCACCTGCCTTGACTCTGCCTTCAACCTTGCTCCCCTTTGCCTTGATTCCCTTGCTCCCCTCTCACACTGTCCTACCCATTGCATCAATCTCCATCCCTGACTCATCCCCACTATCTGCCACCTCTAATTCTGTTCTTGTGCCACTGAGTACCTCTGACGGACATCTCATGAGTGTGCCGACTTCCTCCACTTTGTTTACCCTCTCTCTGCATTTAGTGATGTCCTTTTCAGAACACTATTATTCCATGTTGAATTGGTTGAATCTCACTCCCACAACCCACACCATCTCTTCTCAATCTTTGCTTCCCTCCTAAAACTCCTCTGTTCTCCCCCTTCCTCCCTCTCTGCACAGGGGCTTCTCTCCTTTTTCAAGAACAAGATTGATAAAATTCACCATGATGTTGCTTCTAAACCCGCTCCCTCTTCCATTTCTTTCCCTGCTCTCCTGTAGAGCGTGGACATGCAGAGAGGCATTATTGGTGGCAGCTTCACAACTATGGAACTCTATCCCCTTGGAGATCCGCTTAAGCTAGAGCTTGATCTCTTGTCTTCCAATTCCTCCCATGCACCCCTTTAATTGGATTTTTGCCCTCTCCGCTCAACTGAGACTGCCCTCTCAAAAATCATCAATGTCCTTCTCTGAGCCAAGTCTGGGGACCTCTCCCATTCTTGTCCTGCTCGATCTCTCTTAGGGGTGTGTAATTCATTGTTATTATGATAATGAAAATGAAAACTTCCTGTTTTTTTTGTTGTTGTAATAACAAAAACTAAATATAATAATAACCAAAATGAAAATGAATTTTTTTGTTTGAAATAATGGGAAAACACAAAAAAATGTATTTCTGGCTATAACTTTTTTGTTTTTTATTTGGTTCTGATGAAACTTGGAGAGACTTTACCCCCAACAGAGGGCACCAAGTGTACTACATTTGGGAAAGATTGGATAAACAGAACCTATTTTATAAGCAATTGAATTTTGTGCTTTTTAAGAAAAGCTGCATACACATTCCTGGCTACAACTTCTTTATCTTCCATTCACCTTGCATGAAACCTGGGAAGTGTATTTCCCTCCCCAAGATTACCGATCCTGCCAAATTCTAGAAAGATTGGCTAAAGGGTTCTGATGTTATAAGCCATTAACTTGAAAATGCATATCTGACTATACATTTTTATATTCCATCCTGTTTACAAAACATTTGGCAGGAATGTATCTCACACCTTTCCTGCCACCTCTGCCAAATTACAGGATAATTTGATAAAGGGCCCCAATTTTATAAGCAATTGAAGTTGTCCCCTTAAAGACCATTATTCAGATAAATAGCAGCACATGCAGTGCCAGTCAGATGCAGGCACCTGGCATGGCAGGTAGGAGGGGGGATGGGGAGCAACCCAACATATGGACAGACACATTCACTGGACAATTACTGCATACTTCCAGCTTTACAGGACCAATTGGTGGTGACTTCAAAGCGGGCATAGGGGCGGCCCTGAGGTGGGCATAGAAGGGACATAACTGGGACTTTGGGGATAGCATCCCAGAAATCAGGAGACATAGTTTACTCATCCAGGCTGGCCAATTATCATCACAATCACATGCTGCAGCACTGTGACAGAGGACATAAGGGAATCTCTATTGGCTCTTTCCTAAACAGATGTTTCTGACTTCCCAGTAACAAGTGGGGGAGAGACATTGGGGTGGTCACGGGACAGAATGATGATATTTGGTTGACATTTCTGCTGGCCAATTGGCATCACAAACCGATCTTATACCACAGTGACACGTAAGAGAATCCCTGGCATAGGCTCATTCTCTGCATATGCTGTGCAGGCTTATAGAATTGGGACCCATTATCACATCTTTCTGACATTTGGCAGAGATGGTCTTGAAGGTCCAATTTTGACCCCTCTGATCCTCCTAGCTACCGTCCTGTTTTACTCCTTTATTTTGCTTCCAAGCTTCTTGAATGTGTTGTGTACTCTGGCTGCCTCGAGTTCCTCTCTGTCAACTCCTCCCTTGACCCCCTCCAATCTGGCTTCTGCTCCCTTCACTCTACTGAAACTGCTCTTGCTAAGATCACCAACAACCTTCTTCTGGCTAAATCTAATCATCTCTACTCCATTCTTGTCCTCCTTGACCTCTCTGCTGCCTTCGATACTGCTGACCACTCACTCTTGCTGGACTTGTAAGAACATAAGTACTGCCATACTGAGTCAGACTAATGGTCCATCAAGCCCAGCATCCTGTTCTCCGACAGTGGCCAATATCGATCACATGGGAGAAGAACCAACAGTCACAATGATCAATCCATCCCCGTTGTTCACTCCCAGCTCCCGACAGTAAAAGTTCATCCTGTAAGCTACTTGGTTAATAGCTATTAATGGACCTACTCGCTAAGAACTTATCCAGTCCTTTTTAAAACCCAGCTATACTACTGGCCCTGACAACATCCTCTGGTGCAACAAATTCCATAGGTTAATTATGTGTTGAGTGAAAAAAGTAGTTCCTTTTATTTGTTTTAAATCTGCCGGCAGCTAGTTTCATGGGAGTGTCCCCTAGTTCTAGTACTATTTCAGAGGGTAAATAACCATTCCCTATCTACGAAAGATTTTATAAACGTCTATCATGTCCCCTCTCTCTTCTCTAAGCTGAAGAGACCGAGCTTGTCACACCTCTTTCCACGGAAGCCGTTCCATACCCTTTATCATTGTTGTTGCCCTTCTCTGTACCTTTTCTAGTTCAGCTATGTCTTTTTTGAGATGGGGCGACCAGAACTGCACACAATATTCCAGGTGCGGTCGCAGCATCGATTTGTGTAGAGGCATTATGACATCCTCAGTTTTATTCTCTATCCCTTTGCAAATAACTCCTAACATTTTGTTCGCTTTTTTGACTGCTGCTGCACACTGGGCTGAGGATTTCAGTGTATTGTCCACAATCACTCCCAGATCCTTTTCCTGAGTGGTAACTCCCAACATCGTGTACTCATAGTTTGGGTTATTTTTCCCTATGTGCATCACTTTGCGCTTGTCCACATTAAATCTCATCTGCCATTTAGATGCCCAGGCACCCAGTCTCATAAGATCCTGTTGCAGTTCTTCACAGTCTGCTCGTGTTTTAACTCCCTTGAATAACTTGGTGTTAGCTGCAAATTTGATCACCTCACTCTTAATGCCCTTTTCCAAATCATTAATGAATACATTAAACAGCACCGGTCCCAATACAGATCCCTGAGGCACATCACTTTTTACATCTCTCCATTGTGAAAACTGACCATTCAATCCCACTCTTTGCTTCCTATCCTTTAATCAGTTACCGATCCATAGTAAGACACTACCTCCTATTCCATGACTTTTTAATTTTCTCAAGAGTTTTTTATGTGGGACCTTATCAAATGCTTTCTGGAAATCCAGGTACACTATATCTACTGGGTCTCCCTTGTCCACATAATTATTTACACTCTCAAAGAATTCCAACAGATAATTGAGGCATGACTTAACTTTGCTAAATCCACGTTGACTCTTCCCTATTAAGCCATGTTTGTCAACATGCCCAGCGATTCTGTTCTCTCCCTTGGCTTCCATGGCTCTGTCCTCAACTGGTTCTCCTCCTACTTTTCTGACCGCTCCTTCGATGTGTCTCTTGCCAACTCCACCTCCTCCTCCTTTCCCCCCTCGGTTGGTGTTCCCCAAGGCTCTGTCCTTGGTCCTCTTCTCTATCTACACCGTCCCTAGGAAAACTCATTGCCTCCCATGGCTTCCAATATCACCTCTACGCTGATGACACTCAACTCTATCTCTCTACTCCCTCTCTCTCTCTCTCTCCATCTGTTCAAGCTCGCCTCACCAGTTGTGTCTCTAATATCTCTACCTGGATATCTCAACGTCAACTCAAACTCAACATGGCTAAAACTGAACTCCTTATCTACTCCTCTCCCCATTCTTCCTCTCCCTCTTCCCTGTTGATCCTTATCGATCGGGTCACCAGTCCTTCCCATCCCCAAGCCCATAGCTTAGGCTTCATTTTTGACTCACCCCTTTCTTTTAAACCCTACATCGACTCTGTTGCCAAATCCTGTCACTTCTTCCTCCATAAGATTGCTAAGATTTGCCCTTTTCTCTCTCTCTCCTCTGCCAAAACCCTTGTTCATGCCCTGGTCATCTCTCACCTCAATTACTGTAACCTCCTTCTCACTGGCCTCCCACGCTCTCACCTTTCTCCTCTCATCTCTGTCCAAAACTCTGCTGCCAGGGTCATCCACCTCGACCGTCACTTGGACCATGTGCAGCCCTTCCTCTCCTCTCTTCACTGGTTCCCCCTTCCTGAACAAAACCTGCACAAGCTCCTAGTCTTCACCTATAAAGCTCTTCACAACCTTGCGCCCCCCTACCTCTCTGTGCTAATTTCCCTCCGTACTCCAGTCCATGAACTCCGCTCCTCCTCTGTCCCCTCTCTCACCCTCCCACGCCTCCCCTGCTCCCCTCAGCGCCTTTGTCCCTTCTCCCTAGCTTCCCCCCCACATCTGGAACTCCCTTCCCTGCCCACATCCGCCTCACCCCCTCCCTTCGTACCTTCAAATCCTTCCTCAAGATCCATCTCTTCCACTCTACCCTCCTCGCTCCCCTCTCCTAACTCCTGCTGATACCTACCATCCAGTACAATCGGTTACCTGAGGTCTGTGTACTTTCACCACATGGACCAGCCAGCCATTATTCTCAGCGTAACCAAGTCAAGCACGTGCACATGAGACTGCGTATCTTTGTGAACGTTACACCCCTTGTCTCTCGCTCTGTTCCCCTTCCTTCATCTCCCCCTGCCCCCCTCTGTCTCTCAGATTGTAAGCCCTAGGGTAGGGACCGTGTCTATTCCATTACTTTGTAGAGTGCCAGGTACATTGCTGGTGCTATTTAAATGCTTGCTAATAATAAGAATAATAATAAATAATCAATAATGTGTGAGATACAGCCCTGCCAAATATCATATACACTGGCTGGACTACAATGTTAGTCAGACATACATTTATGCTTATACCACCAGGATCCTTTATCCAGTCTTTCTGAACATTGGCATAGATAGTAAACTTGGGGAGGGGTATAATCTTGTGAAGTTTCATCCACATTATTTGAGAGACAAAGAAATTACAGCTAGGAATGTATATACAGATTTTTGCAAAATAACAGAATTCAACTGCTTATAAAATCAGATTCCTTTATCCAATCTTTCTGATATTTGTTACACGTAATGCCTTCCACTGGAGGTACACTCCCTCTAAGTTTCATCTACATATAATGAAAAACATAAAAGTTAAAGCTGCAAATGTGTTTTCCATTGAAACCAATGGAAATTGAAAATGAAAGCGAAAATGAAATTTTGATATTTATGAAAATGAAAGATTTAAATAACAAAAACGAATAATGACATGGGTCCCTGGTGCACACCTTTAATCTCTCTGCTACCTTTGACACCGTTGACCATGGCCTCGTCCTGGATTTATTTCATTTACTTTGTTTCCAAGAGTCTGTTCTTGATTGGTTCTCATCATATCTCTTGAACTGCTCTTCAGTGTCTCTTGCTGGTATGGTACCCCCTCTGTATCACTTCCTTTCTCTGTGGGAGTTCTCCAGCACTCTGTCCTGGGCCCTCTGCTCTTCCCCTTTACGCTTGCTCTCTGGGCAAACTCCTTGAATCTCATCGCTTCCAGTATCACCTGGATGTTGATGACATTCAACTCTATGTCCTCGCCCCCACACTCTCTCGTATCACAGACTCTCTCTCCCTGACATCTTTGCTTAGATGTCTCTTGGCCAACTCAAGCATAAGATGGCCAAGGCTGAAAGTCTCATCTTTTCCCCCAAACATTCCACTCTGTTTCCATTGAGGGTATTGTCACCCAGCTATCCCTCAGGTGCGTAGCCTGGGATTCATCTTTGACTCCTCCCTCTTCTTTGCACCTCCGATCCAGGCTGTTACCAAATCCTGTCGCTTTGATCGACACAACGTTGCTAAAATTGCTCAAGGAGGCGGTGGTGTGTCCCCTGCTCAAGAAGCCATCTTTGGACGTTGATGTCCTTGCCAGTTATCGGCCAGTCTCTAACCGTCCCTTTTTAGGGAAGGTTACTGAACGGGTGGTGGCTCAGCAGCTTCAGGGGCATTTGGACCAGATTCATTTTCTCAATCCCTCGCAGTCAGGCTTTTGTCCGGGTTATGGCACGGAGACTTCGCTTGTGGCCTTGGCCAACGACCTCTCCCATGAGTTAGACCGGGGTCATCGGACCCTGTTGATCTTGTTAGATCTCTCGGATGCATTTGATACTGTTGATCATGAGTTGTCGGTGACTCGGTTGAGGGACCGGGCAGGGATTGGCGGGACTGTTCTGGAATGGTTCCGCTCGTTCCTGGCTGGGAGAACCCAGCGTGTGGTGCTGGGGGAGTCTTCATCTCCCTGCCCCCCGGGGTCTCACATGTGGAGTACCGCAGGGTCCCATCCTATCCCCTCTCCTGTTCAATATATATGTGCAGCCTTTGGAAGAGGTTGTTAGGGAGTATGGAGTCAGTTGTCATCAATATGCTGATGACACCCAGCTATATCTTTTAATTTTTCCTCCGACTCAGGCCCTGCAGTCTCAGTGCTTTCCCGGTGTTTGTCTGCTGTGGGGGATTGGATGCGGGCGAGCTGCCTGAAACTAAATCCTGACAAGACGGAGGTGATGGTTGTGGGGAAGGCCGGGCGTGGTGGCCCCCATCATTGATGGGGTCTGCCCCCTCCCTGGTTTCTCAGGTCCAGAGTCTGGGGGTGCTCCTGGACCCACAGCTCCACCTGGATGCTCAGGTGATGGCTGTGGCGAAAGGAGCATTTCGTCCGCTACATCTGGTGTGTCGGCTTAGGTCGTATGTCTCAGACTCGGATCTGGCCACAGTCATCCATGCTTTTATTACCTCGAGACTAGATTACTGCAACGTGTTCTACATGGGGCTACCCTTGGTATTGGTTCGGAAACTGCAGCTGGTGCAGAATGCGGTAGCCTGTCTCTTAATGGGGACGGGCCGACGCGAGCATATTACACTGGTGCGTCGCTCTCTGCACTGACTACCGATAGGTTTCTGCGCCCAATTCAAGGTGTTGGTGCTGACCTTTAAAGCACTAAATGGCTTTTGCTCCACCTATCTGCAGGACCGCCTCACCCTCCGGGTCCTGGAGCGGCCCCTGTGGTCAGCTGGGGGCGCCCTCCTCGGGATTCCCCGGGTGTCTACTATGAGGAGGGCGTTCTCTGTGGCTGCCCCACGGCTGTGGAAATCCCTTCCGTTGGCGATCCGCTTGGCTGCCGACCTCTCCTCTTTCCGCAGACAATGTAAGACCTGGCTGTTCCGCCAGGCCTTTCCTGAGGGAGATGAGGTGGGTGGGTTGGATTAGGGTAGGGGGGGATGGGGTTTTATATTGTTTTAACTGAAATTAATATGGTTTATTTAATGTTTTTAATGTTTTAATATTGTAAAAATAAATAAATAAAATCCAGCCCTGCTTTACTGCTTCTACTGCCAAAACCCTAGTCCATGTCCTAGTCATCTCTCAACTTGACTACTGCAACTTCCTCCTTACTGGTCTCCCTTGCTCAGATTTCACCGCTTCTCATTGCTGTTCAATGCTCTGCTGCCAAAGTCAGCCACCTTGCCTGTCACTTTGACCATGTTCAGCCCCTCCTCTCTGTCCTAGACTAGTTCCCTCTGCCTAAAAGTATTCAGCGCAAGCTCCTGGTCTTCACCTTCAAAGCTCTTCATAGCCATGCACTTATTTCTCTGCACTTGTTTCTAACCACCACATTCTCGCCTGGGAGCTTCATTCCTCCTCTGCCCCACCCCTGCGTGCTCGCAACTCACTTGCTGCTCAAAGTGTATTTGCCTCTTCTCCCTTGCTACCCCCATGCTTGGAACTTGCTCCCTGGATACACTCGGTCTGCTCCCTCCCTCCCAACCTTCAAAACCTCTCCTGAAAACCTACCTCTTCCATCAGGCTTTCCTTTGCTTGTCGTGAGGTAGAAATTCTCTCCTCCTTCCTCCCTCACTCCGAATCCTTCTCTTCCTGTAACTAAGATAAGTGCGTACACCTGCAACTTCTCAACTTCATGAATGTTCACCTCTCCTTGTCTCTCCTCCCTTGACCATTCTAGAGTGTAAGCTCCTCAGGGCAGGGACCTGTCTCTTAACTATTGATTGTAAAGTGCCAGGTACATTACTTGCGCTATATAAATAAATATTAGTGATTTAATGTCTGGTTAGGCCTGCTTGGGAAGGTCTGGACAGATCTTTCCTTCACCTGGCTGGCTGTGTGGGAGGGATTATTTATTTATTTATTTATATTTATTTATTTTGTTACATTTATATGCTGCCCCCCATACCCATGGCATCTCGGGGCGGCTTCCAACACAATATAAAACAGTTTTTAAAAAATAAATTATTGGGGGATTATTGGGGGTCGCTGCTTCTTTAGAGTTGGAAGAATTCCTCTGTTTCTTCACATATCAATATGATGATGAGTTTTGTGATTGGGCACAAATTTAATCCTTTAGAAAGACAGATAGTTTAGCTTTGGTTAGCGATTTTTCAATAGACTAATAACGTGGAGTTGGTGAACAGCATTCTGTTGGCTACAAAGATGTTGCAATTGGTTCTCCTTGTCTTTGTGGTGGATGGTTGGTGCCAGGGTAAGCTTTAATTGAGCCAAAAGGCAAAACAGGCTTATGAAAACCTGGCTGCACTGGGTTTAGTGGAGACATTATCCATGAAGAAGGCTTCAAAGTGATTGCTCACCCACTTGGTTGTGTTACGGAGACACTGGGGTGACGCACAGTCTGTGAGATGCATAAAGAATCCATGACCCTGTATGTTGCCCAGAATCCAGGGCCCTACAGGACTGAGGGTAGGTCCGGAGTCTGAGAGATGTTTGTGGAACCACGGGGGTGACCAGGTTTCCTACGTGCCTGATTTTAAGTAAGCAGTTGGGCAGTGTCAGCATTTCCATACCTTTGTGAAGCCAAAGCTTGGTACCATGATATGACGATTCTAGTCCCCAAAAGGGAAAGGCTGTAAACGAGTATAGAGGAGTATTACAACTTGTCAGCATATGACTGCAGATTTACCACAGCATGTGCTTAAGAAAGATGGACCTGTAAAAAGGGAGCCCCAGGTTGAAGACTAGGGCTGCACCCAATAGAAAAACATTTTTTGTGAGTATTTCCGAGTATTGGCTCTCAGTGTTTGGTCAGTCCTCAGTAACTCGGCCAAATACTTGATACTCGGTACTTGGCAAAATACTCGGTAAAATAAAACTTGAGTACCAAGTAGTTTCCAAGTAGGGAGTTCCCTTATATAGGACCAGGAAAAGGCCCGTATGCTGCCTATTCAAGGATTTACCCGTGTACTGGACAGAGTACCGGGCTGATTCCTTGGTTACTCAGTACTCAATAAAACCAAGTTGAATACCGAGACACTCGGTAAAAAATTAGTAAGTTCTAACTGAGTTTCAGAATGACTGAAGACTAAGTCAATCCCAGTTCAGCAGGAGAAATATCTTTTGTTGCTGCCATAGGAGATGAAAACGTGTTCTTGCTGGTATGCCCCTCCACGAGACAGCAGGCAAGGGACAGCAGAACTTCTAGTACCCTATCTCTGTTCATTCTGTTAAAAAATATTTATAAGATATCGTTTATGGCTACTCAATTAAAGAAATTGGGCAAAAGGCACACATTACTGACCAATAAAAGGTGTTTGCTACTTCTTAGATTGCGGACTGGGAGCCAAGTTCTCCAAATGATTTGGCGGATTACTATGCAGTTGGGAACACCTTGAAGTGTTGTCTTTCAATTAGAAAATGGAGCTTAGAGAACTGGATAGGTAATGAAATACAGAGCCTTTCTCCTCTTGGTCAATGGCGTGAATCTGACTCAGGCAGGTAATGATTTTGAGTTGTTCTCCTCCCCTGGCTTCTTGTTTAGACTGTGTAAACTTAGTGTCTAGTTGGAGTTGACACAACTCGATGTGCCTATGTCAACAGACCCAATAGCACAGCTGGCACAAACTGTAACACTCATTGGAGGTGTTGGCCGACAAATTGGTCATTTGTAATAAAATTCTCATCTCAGGAAGTTGTCCGTCCAGAACAAAACAAAGGACCAGTATGCTGGCAAGGTAGGGGATGCTGTGTTGCTCATCTCCTTGTTGTGCCTGTCGTATGGATAAAGACTTCCTTCTACAGAGCAGTGAATCCAACATCATCTTTGAGTTTGATGGTCCATATTTTCCAAACAGCGCAGCACATTGAATCGAAGCTATTGAAAATCTGACAAGTAGTTTCTTACTGGTGAGACCGTGACAATTGAACCCTGGTTCGAAACTCATTTTAAATGGGGTACTGCTTTCATTTAACATTGCTCTTTCTCTTTGAAAGCCAGAAGGCCATTGACCACTTTGTGATAGTTCTAGTACTTGGCGCAATCCTCAAACTGCTCACTCCAAAATAATCCTTACTGAAACTACACCAGAACAGGCGATTTGAGGGCTGTGGTCCCACCCCCCACTCCATTTCTAATACTAATAGCTATCGTGTTTATGATCCCTCCTGCTCTTGCTGCCACCTCTTCCCTTTTTACACTTCAACCTCCCTCCCCTAGCCAAAAGCTTCCAGTATTTAGGCTTCACTTCCGGATTGTTGCCTTCAAGGCTTGTTACTGCACATGTTCTCCATCACAAAAAAAGAGCACTAATGACAAAAATCCCATTGGATCTGAACCTGGACAACGCAAGTCTGGCAGCTGGGGAGAAGAGGCAGAAACCTCTGAAGTTTCTCCCTCTCTGTTAAGGGAGAAGGGGGGAATGAGTCTATGGTGGTTGATTTCCATACACTTTTTCATGCCCCTCTCTCATTTTTATCCTATATAAAACTAAGTTTTGTTCATGTAAATAGGTATATTAATCCCAGACACATTCATACTAGTCCAGTAATTTGTCAGGTATGTTATTTAAAGGCTGCAATTGCAAAGAGTGTGTGTGTGTGTGTGTGTGTGTGTGTGTGTGTGTGTGTAAATAATGCTACCTGCAGCAGACGCATCAAGGCAATGTGTGTTACTTCATACCCAGGAGACCTGACATTATAAAATAGTAATTATAAATTATTAGGGGTTACCAGTATACTTAACCTCATATATAAGAGAAGAGGAAACAATTAAGGACGGCAGAGTTTGACTATAGAAATCTCAGGAGAAATGAACTAAGCAAATTTCTCATTGACTTCAACGGGAGTTTGGTTTGAAGATGGCAGAATTTAACTGGCACTGTCTATGAATCTTGTGTCGCTCCTGTTGAATTTAATGGGAGTTCTGAGCTGATTTCAGTGGTGGGAAGATCATTTAGGCAGTACTGCTAGGCCATATGCTGCAGGATGTGGTTCGGATACCACTTGAGCAGAAGTGGCCAAACTGTGGCTCCAGAGCCTTTTTGGCCCCATTGTGGTAAATGTATGTGGCTCTTGGGATTAGGAAACTTTGCCCACCCCTGCAGTATAGTTGGACCATACAGGTCATGATTTGTCGGTGCTTATAGCAATTCTTAGGTCCTGAGCCTACGTTTAGTCCATTACAGATGAACAAAGTGGTGTTGCACTGAAGCGAGTGGACCGTATGCAGGCACAGAAAGCTGCTTGTGTCACTCCTACTGCCATATCTAGGCCACATAGATAATGAAAGTTGTGAAACCAGAGTGAGGAGTATTTGGTATTTCTGTTGTCCTTTAGCACGTACGAGCTTCTGCTTCGTCAGTGTAGCTTGCTTCCTAATTCCAGGCTTGATTCCTAAACGGAGAGCAGCACATTGGCATGAATTGGGTTGTTTCCTTTCCCCCCTAAATTGTTGTTCAAATACTTCAGGCTATGTTAATTGGGAGTGCAATACTCTTTAAGGACTAACGCAACCGTGATGATGACCTTAATGGTCCCTCATCAGTAATGGTTAACTGTCTAATTTATATAGGCCTTGGTGAGTTCTGCAATGCATTTGTTGTAAGGCTTCTGCTTATTACTAACCGTTTATGGTTTAATATGTGACCCACCGATACTCTAGGGACGGCTCTGTAACAAAGCAAACACGATTATTGCTTCCCCCTAGAATCAATGGAGTTTTCTGTTGCTCGCCCATAATGCAGTAAGGTAAAGAGGAGTCATTGTTCACCATTTTGAACAATTCTCACTTGCTCCGAGTCCTTTAAAAACTGATAATACAAGAAAAGAAACAACCGAAACAACCAATCCACCGTGGAGGTGTTGGGCAAATGTAATGTGTTTTTACGAAGGCAAAAATAGCAGATTTTGCCGGCACACAAATGACAAAAGAACATCTTAATAATAGACATCATCGATATGGGCTGTGTGCTTATGTGGGAAAAGCACTGCCGCATGCCTAGAGCACATGGTTGAAAATGGGGGTGCTCTCTGCTCTTTTCCTGATTCCCTATTTGCCCTGGGGCAATGCACCCAAAAAAAAAAAAAGAGATTAAAAAGTGTTGGGGAGACTTAGTATTGCTTTAGACAGAACAGAAATGGGCTTCTGATGTGTGTTGACACCATTGTTTAGCTATGCATATGACCCCGTGTTTGCTGCGTTCCATTGCTTACACAATTACATCTACCACAGCTTCCCCGGATAATATCCCACCAGGTGCTGCTCCCTCACCTCAGTAAAAAGCATGATATCTCATGATGCACTGCTCCTTCCCTTAGCTATACAATGTTGTCACTTTTAAATCCCTGAAAGCTATCTTCGAGATGGCTCCGTACATTCTCATAAAGGGATTTCCCTTGCTATACAGGCTGTCACTTTTGAATCCCAAGGTTCTTCGAGATGGCTCTTGACATTCTCGCAAAGGGATTTCTTGGTTCCACATGAAAGATGAACGAGCACATCGACAGGGGCCAGGATGAAATTATGGGGAGTGGGAAGCTGTAAATGAGTGCACACGGGGAAAGCGTCGTGCAGAAGGAGGCCATGTCTGAAGGGCCCGGTCCTCACTGCTGGGACTGTGGACTGACTGGGGAGGGGAACTGAGCCCAACCTGGCTGTCCCCACTGGAAATGTGGCTGCGAGGAGGAGGCTGAGGTGCCTTAAGTTTTGCAGGAAGTTGCAAGACAAACACCACTCTGATTATTCACTGGAAATAACACCTACTTATACGTAACGAGAGAGACAGAATGAAAGAACACCTACTTCTACTGCCTGAGACTCTTCTGGGCAGGAAAGGAGGGTTTATCAAGTGGCTATCGAGGTGCAGAAAACCAATGCCATGTTTACACACAACACTAACGCATAGGTTTCTGATCGTAACCACCCTTTCTCTGTTCTGTCTAAAGTGGTCCTTAAGCTCCCGACCAGCTCCAATTGAATTCCATTGGGGGCTGGAATGCAAACTAATGCCTGTAGGTGCCTTTAAGCAGCTCTTTCATAGTCTTTGTAATCAGTTTCTGTGTCTGTAATTTGGGAGATAGTAATTCTCATCTAATTCAGTGTAACTTAGCTGATAAGGCGTTGGACTCTGATTGTCCAAGTCCTATCTTGACCTTGAATTGACTGGGTGACATAGGGCAAGCCTCTCTCTTAACCTCCGCTCCCCATGTGTAAAATGGGAATAGTAATTGGCTACCTCACAGGGTTGTTCAGGTGAGCTAGATAAGGATTGTAAAGTATGTTGAGCATTGAAAGTGCTATATATGGTCTAATATTGTAAGCTCTCAGGCAGGGACCGTGTCTTATCTTACTCTTTGTAAAGTGCCAGGTACATCGCTGGTGCTATATAAATGCTTATAATAATAATAATAATATAATGAATTAATATTCAACTTGTAAGAGTGACAGATGTGCCTACCACAGCTACTATCAACAAGGGGGAGAAAAGCTCAAAGAGAAGGGAAGCGGGAGGCACTGATGATGAGCTGGAAAAAGGCAAAGTGCACAGAAAGAGAAAATGGGAGGGGATAGAAGAGCACATTAGACGAAAGACCAGATAAATGGGCTGTTGCCCTTAACTAACATGGTGGTGACATCATTTTGGCTGCCACCTTTTTGGTGGACAGCGACTGTTTTGCACATGCATGTTCCGGAGCAGGGAGCTTGGCCACAGTGAGGTAGCCTGCTGGGAGGTCCCCCACAGTAGTGGAGGGCCAGCAGAGCTTCAGTCAAGCCACCCAAGGCTGGTAAGTACCGTTCCAGGGTCCCGGGGAATAAGATGGGGGAGGTTGGATGCACCGCCCCGGGAGGGACTACGGATCAGTTTCCTATTAACTTAATGGGGAGATTTCCCATTGACTTCAACCGGATCCACATCCGTAATTAATCCATAAACTACAGATCTGAATCTGCAATGGATCAAATCCGTAATTTAATCCGAATGCCCATCCCTAGTCCTCGCCCTCTTTACTGCCTAATGAGGCAGGAGAGTAACCTTTGCAGGTTGTACATGACCTGTGACCACAAATGCTCAATCACCGTCTATCGTTTTTAGGTGCCAGTTTGTGGCAAGGATGAAAATGTTCCCCCAGACACCTAAATGCATTGGGATTTTGCATTCAAGCCGCCATGGCAATTGGTTCTTTGCAAGTGGCACCATTAGGAAGTCAACACTTGCAAACCCACAGTGATGTGTAAGAGGCCATGCTTTCCTCCTCCATTGTTTGGGGTAGCAACTGAAGTATCAAAGCTTGATAAATATCTTTTAATCATGAGTGTATTATGGGGGCACTCCTGTCCCCTGTACAAAGAGCTGGAGTTTCTAGAGTGCATACAAAGCCAAGGAGCTACAGCAGAACTGGGGTATCTCCGGACCATACTCGGGACTGGGGTATGCCTGGTTGGGCAAAAAACAACCTGTGGCTGTTCGTTTTTTGTTTTCTTTGAACCCTCTCCAGTTTGTAAATCCAGCCCTTATCCTCAAGCACTGAGAGAGTGAGCTTGGATGAAGAAGGGAGCAGAGTGTAGGCATAAGTGCCAGGATCCAACATATAGAAATGAAGACGTAGAATCAAGGATAAGGGATAGATCCATGGCCTAGATTCATGATCTAGAGCAGTGGTTCTCATGCTGGGAGGTGGGGAGGGAGGGGATTCTGGGGAGGTGCAAGAAACACAGCTGTAAAATATCTATTGCTACGATCGCTGAACTAGGTGGAATTTCCAAAATGATGGTCTGCAAAGAGAGAATAGGGTTGCAGAATGGAGGGGCAGGGAGAAACAGGAGGGTCGGAAGGAGGCAAGGGAGCACACGTCTACATGAGTCTGGTGTTGCAGGGGTCTCCACTACCACAGAGAAGTGGGAAATGGGGACGGGCATCAATTAAAAATGCTTGAAAACCACTAACCCGAACCCTCCCATTCTGAGCATACCCCTTAAGTACTCCCATCCATAATTCTTATCTGGCTCATGGAGCTTGCTAATATGCAGTGGCCCAAGGGAGGCAAAAGGTTCCCCACCCTGGGGCTATACTAACCATCTTGCCCCATTAAACAGATGTTAAGAGACTGACTTCCCTAAAGTGCCCCTGTGGGGTCAGGATTCCGGCTCGGGGCTCCCTGCTCAGCACAGACAGCAGCCCCACAATACTATTTGCTGATTAGGGCTGATGCGGCAGCAGCTTTTACCGCGCCACGATTCCGTTCCGCCATTTCGGAATTGCCCGCGCCACACTGCGACTTTTCTGCGGATATTCCGCTTATTCCGCTGGAATTCTGCAAATCGCGGAATTGCGGGAAAATTGCGGAAATAGCGGAAACCCGCTATTCTGCTATTTTGTGGCGCTGGCGGAATTGCGGAAATAGCGAAAATGTCATGTTTCCACGATTCCACTCAGTTGCGGAATTAAATAAGCGGAACCGCGGAATGAAACCGCGGAATGAAAGCCTCTGCCATGCCGTTCCACTAATTGCGGAAACACTGTTTCCGCCGGAAATAGCTACCGCTGCGATATTCCGCTACAGCCCTATTGCTGATTGCTGCAGTGCAGTGATTTTTTACCTATTCTTTCTCTGATGTTTCTTTTACTTAAGAAGGACGACCTTCAGGTGGACATAGCATAAGTGTTCTGCTTTTGTACAAAGAACAGTCAGTCAAGGGGAAGAAAATAAACATCATTCCAAGATTATTCATGCATAAACTCGGCTTGCCTAGGTGTGATATCCAAGGAGAGACGTACATGATTACAATCTTAAAACCAGAATGAGACTAGGGTTCCTCTTGTGCCATTCCTTATTTTCACAGCAGACTATGAAAGAGGAACAAGACCTGACTTTCAACACCCGCTGCAGCTACGAAGAGGGCTACGTGGCTGCAGCTTATTGTTAACCTTTTTAATATTCTACAGGCTAATTGTCTGTCCATCCCACCTTTTCCTCCCAGGTTAATGAGGTGGTGAACAGGGGAGGATAGGAATAGCCAGCCAATAGCACAGCAAACAAAACAGAAAAGGTCAAAGGAATAGAGTGTATGATTCTCTCTCATAGATGGTACAAAGGCATGCTGGATCTCATGTCTCCTCATGATGGAGTGTGAGAAGAACAAGCAAACGCACACTGTGAAATCTGTTCTCTTGGCAGTGATTGTAGTTAAAATAGGAAAATGTAAGAACATAACCCCACTCCTCTGGCTGCTATTTTAAGAGTTACAGTTGCGTGGAATGCCATCGCCTCTGTAGGACCACAAGATGCTATTCTTAAAACAGGCAAGTGTGAGCTTCATTTTTATGATTTTTTTCTTTTGATTAATTATTGCAAGCTATAATTTATTCCCCTGGGTTCTTTTCTTTGCTTCTTGCTGGGGGCCCTAAGAATACAAGCACTGTCCATGAGACTAGGGGCAGGGACCGTGTCTATTTTATTACTTTGTAAAGTGCCAGGTACACTGCTGGTGCTATATAAATGTTTGTTAATAATAATAATAATAATAACATCAGACCAACGGCTCACTTAGTCCTGTCTTGGACAGTGGCTGGTACCAGGTGCTTGAGAGGAAGTGCAGAAAAACAAGCCATAGATATAGGCATATAGATAATATGAACTGATCCATCGCTCTTGTTTTTTTCTGCTTTTAGAGGCTAGCTATTGCACCCTCTGATCCCCTTGCCTATAAGCCACTGATGGACCTATCCTCCCTACACCCAGTCCTAACCTGTGCATGCCAGCTGTGCATGATGCATGCACTTCATGCACAGGTTGTGCTCCCTTTGTGTATGCATCACGTTCTTTGCACAGAGGTTGCAAGCGGGTTGTGTGCACATTGTACGTGTGCACTTGTGTGCAGCAAATGAGGTTTAGGATCTGGCTGCATGAAACTAACCCATAGTTGCCTAAAGTAAGGATTATCTTCTCTGTAGGTTCCAACTTCCCTACTGTCACAGATTTGTTTTTTTTAAGTACATATTTAGTCTGCACACATTTGGCTTTTTAAAATATTTAGACTTGAGTTTATGAAGTCTTCTATAGGATTTAAAAAAAGAAAAAGAAAAGAAAATACCCCTTCAGTGCAAGCAAAACTTTCCAAGACAGACTTGATTTATGCTGAAGCCTTCCAGATTCCTGGAACAGGTAGGGTATGTAACAGTTGGCCCCATGTGGCTGCAGAATTAGGACCTGAGTAAGTCTTGGTGAGGGTGAAGTTCTTCTAAATAGCTGGAGTTAGTGTTACTGTGACTTTAAGGCTTCCTCCACAGGCCACACTGGTATAAGGCACAGTAGACTCTGCTGGAAGATCAGTCTGCCTCTGGTGTGGGGAAGAGAAGGAGCTCTGTAGATGGCTAGAAAGAGCCTGTCTAGAAAATGATTTGCCAGAATTGTAGTGAGAGGTGTGTTTGAACTTTATGTTGGGATATTAGTATGTTTGGACTTTATCCACCACCAAGTGCAGGTTTGTTTATAGTGCAAGAAGCGTCTGGAGTGGTGTGGCTCGCTGGGACCCCGAAGAACTCTATAGGCCAAGGATGCCATGTCTCAGACTATCTTGTGGATATTCTGATGTGCTGTTGTCCAACTTCTTCCATTTTGGAAACAGTAGGAGAGACCCCATGACTTCAACCAGGCTAGAACTTCATGTCTTTATTAGAGAAACGGTTGTCTTTGTATACAGCCACTCACGACGGCAGGACTGGAGGTGAAAATGTTAGCAAGCTGTGTGTATTTATTTACTTAAATGCATTTATAGGCTGCCCCCCTCACACAAGTGACTCAGGGCGGCGTACAATATATGGTATTGGGCGGGGTACAGATATTTGGTCAGTTCTGAGACTGGTGCCGTGTGTGTTGTCTTTCATTGAGCAGTTTCAACTAATATTGGAGGTCTATGGTGCCCAGCGAACCCAGCTGTCCGCAGATCACTCCCACAAAAGGTAGCAAGGTGGTGGGAAAGAGCCATCGCTCATTCAGGAAACGGCCCTAGTGACACAAACTTGAACCCTGCAACAATGGGCCTAGACACATCCTCTCTTATACGACTGAAACCCTCATCGCAAACTATGGGCCTGACAATAATCCTAAGGCTAGTTCAACATAAGGAGTCACTAGATTGTTGTTAATAATAGCAGGTAATGTTACATTTTAAAAAACGTTCTCTACAAGAAAGAAATTCATATCGCTCTTTAAGATTCCCCAGCGAAGGAAGTCAGTGTCACATTTTTCTGAAGGGTTGGAAAACTTGGCCTCCATCTTCGAACCACTGTGACTTCAGTAGGATCACTCTAGAGCTAAGTGGTTTGAAGATCAGATTTAAGTTCAATTCAATATTTAGATGTTACCTGGGTAAGGCAGGTGTGACGGAACCTTATCCGTTGGCATGGCACACAAAGTTGACTCTGCTACATGCATCAGAAACTTCTCCTGTGTACGGCATGGCACAATTCACCGTGTGCATTATGGCTTTCTTCCTCTTGTAGCCTCCTTGATGGACAGGATTTGCTGAGGCAGTGTTTGGATGTGTTATGGCAAATCTTGCATTCCATGGATAGAATATTCCATGGAATATCTTGTGCTCAAAGTTTTGTAAAGTACTACAAGCATAATGGTAGTGCTGCAGTGACTTCACTGTGAACGTAAAGCCAACATTAATGAGATACTTAACAGTGATGTATGCACTTTAGCGTTTTGAGCAGAACCTCAGAGAGATTTTGTGGGAAGCCTCTGCACCTTCTCTGTGTCAGAGTAGTTTCTTTTCTTGTTTCACTAGCATTCTCTCCCTTCGGTGTGTGACAGTGGCTGATGCTTCAGGGCTTCCTGCAGCTTGGAGGGCAAGGGATGTGCCCTTGCTCAGTGAGACTTTACAATTGGCAAAGGGAGCTCAAAGTGTAGATTATTATTATTATTATTATTATTATTATTAAACATTTATAAAGCGCCAGTAACAACCTGGCGCTGTACAGAACATATAATCAGCTGCGGTCCCTACCTGTGGCTTACAATCTAAAAGACAAGGAGGGGGAGACAAGGAGAGGGGACAGCGGGAGAGACATGGGAGAAGACAAACAAACATTCAGGCGGATGCGAAGTCTCAGGTGCGTGTACTTGGCTTGGTTACAAGGTGGTCGGTAGCAGCAGTCAGCAGAGGAGGGCTGACAGTAAGAGCAAGGGGAAAGACTAGAGGGCATTGGGAAAGGCAGCATGGAAAAGGTGGGTCTTGAGGAGGGATTTGAAGGAGCGGAGGGAGGAGGCGAGGCGGACGTCGGCAGGGAGGGAGTTCCAGGCATGCGGGGCAGCGAGGGAGAAGGGACGAAGGCGGTTGGGCGAGCAGGAGAAGCGAGGGAGAGCGAGGGAGGGGACAGCGGAAGAGCGGAGAGCGCGCGCAGGAGCGCGTAGGGCGATTAGGTCCGAGAGGTAAGGGGGAGCTTGGTCATGGAGCGATTTGAACGTGAAAACCAGGAGTTTGAACAGGATACGTTCAGGAAGGGGGAGCCAGTGAAGGGAGAGGAGGAGAGGCGTCACATGGTCGAAGCGACGGGCAGAGTGAATGACCTTGGCGGCAGAGTTTTGGATCGCCACAAGGGGGGACAGGTGGGAGCGAGGGAGGCCAGCAAGGAGGAGGTTGCAGTAGTCGAGGCGAGAGATAACCATGGCATGAACAAGGATTTTGGCCGAGGAGACAGATAGAAAGGGGCGAATGCGGGCAATGTTGAGGAGAGCGAATCGGCAGGATTTGGCCACAGAGTCAATGTAAGGTTTAAAGGAGAGGTGCGTGTCAAAAATGAAGCCCAAGCTGCGGGCACGGAGAACAGGACGGATGGTGACCCCATCAATGCAGATGGTCAGGTCAGAGGGAGAGGAGGGGGATGGAGGAAAAATGAGGAGTTCAGTCTTGGCCATGTTCAGTTTGAGTTGGCGTCGGGACATCCAGGCGGAGATATCAGAGAGGCAGTCGACGAGGCGTGAGCGGATAGAGGAGGAGAGAGAGGGGGTAGAGAGATAGAGTTGGGTGTCATCAGCATAGAGATGGTATTGGAATCCGTGGGAGGCAATAATTTCGCCAAGGGACAGGGTGTAGATAGAGAAGAGGAGAGGGCCAAGGACAGAACCTTGGGGAACCCCAACCGAGAGGGGAAGGGAGGGGGAGGTCGACTCGGGGAGGGAGACATTAAAGGAGCGGTCAGAGAGGTAGGAGGAGAACCAGTCAAAGACAGAGCCACGGAAGCCCAAAGAGTAAAGCGAGTCCAAGAGGAGCGAGTGGTCGACAGTGTCAAAGGCAGCAGAGAGGTCAAGGAGGACAAGAACGGAGTAGTGGCGCTTCGATTTAGCGACAAGTAGATCATTGGTGATCTTGGCCAGGGCAGTTTCAGTAGAGTGGAGGGGGCGGAAGCCGGACTGGAGAGGGTCCAGGGAGGAGTTGGCAGAGAGGAGGTTCAGGCAGCGGGAGTAGACGACACGTTCCAGGAGCTTCGAAGCAAAGGGAAGGAGGGAGACTGGCCGGTAACTAGAGGGATCGGAAGGGTCCAGGGTAGGCTTTTTGAGGATGGGGGAGACAGTGGCATGTTTGAAGGCAGAGGGGAAGGAGCCTGTGGAGAGGGAGAGATTGATGACATGCAGAAGGGGGGGAGCGACAGTGGGAGCAATAGAGGTCAGGAGGCGGGAGGGGATCGGATCAAGGGGGCAGGTGGAGGGGTTCGATGAAGAGAGAAGAGCGGAGATTTCCTGGAGAGAGGCAGGAGGGAAGGATGTGAGGAGGGAGGGGGGCGGGGGAGGGGGTGGGACGGGAGCGGGGGGCGGAGGAGGGTGGGAGGCAATATCCCGACGGATCTTGTCAATCTTGGAGGTGAAGCAGTCCTTCCTCTTCCATCCAGTCTTCAAACATCTCCTCCTCCTCCAGAGGTGAGATACCACATCTCACTCCCCAGCTGAGCTTCTTGCAAGATACCTTTAGCCGGCATGTTGCACTGCTGCTGGGGCACTAACATTTCTACTGCACCACTGAGATCGCTCCCTTGCGCTATTGGAGAAGCTTCTTGTTTTGTTGTTGTTTAGTCATCTCTTTTATTTGAGCATTTTCTTCTACAGTCTCCGAATTTGCAATCCTCAAGCTACTTACTCCAGAGTGGTCCCACTGGTTTAGGATGGAGTAAGTGATTTGAAGATTGCAACCCTAGGAAAAAATATTTGTTTGAGTTGCAAGTTGCATACTGAGCCAGCTAATTCCATAGTAAGCATGTTTGCTTATGAACCAATGCTCTATGAAAATAGGAAATATTTTAAAATGTAACTTTTATGATGCTTGTGTAGCAGTCTTTCTAATTTACCCTCCATGCGCTCATCAAAAATGGATGATCTTCACAATGTGTCATACAATTCCATGGAACAATCTTGCCCTATAGAACAATTACTCACTCTCCCTGGTACAATAACCTTTGTAGCTGTATCCTGTGAGCCTAAAATAGCTCTAGGTGGCTCCAGATTACGTAGAAAGCATTTGATCAATTTTTGATTCTGTTACGCAATTTCTTTGAATCCCAGTTGAATAAATCAAGCCTTCATCCTGCTGGTGGTCTTGGAGTTTTGCATGCACTTTGATTTAAGGTTCCCTAGTCTATGAAAATCTTGCTGTGCTTCATGAAGCAATATATTCAGAGTGCCTGGCAAAAGCACCACAAGTATCAGAGAGGAAAGCTTAAAAGGAAGAGCAGTATTGGAGAAAACCGTCTCAAGGAGCAATCTTGACTCGTTTTTGAAGTTAGTAGGAGGAAGGGAAGTCAATGGCCAAATTCCCGATAACTTCAGGGGCATCTGAGTTCCACACTTGAGCTGAGGTTCACAAGCTAATCACGCCTGGGTATTTCCATTGAAGCGCTATTTGTGGATGACAACCTTGGTGACTCGATAGTAAGGATCACTTGGGCTACTCCTTGAAGCTATGTTTGGAGAATAATCCTTACTTATTGAGGGACCCCACTGAAATGAATGTAATTCGGTAGAATCAGATTGCTTTGCTTTGTTTTTAAAGAAGAAAGATCATGTTAAAAATGTGTCAAAATAGCATTCTCTTGTTTATATGGCGATTGGTTAAAAGTATCTGAGAGGCAAAGCATTTAGGATGGTGCAGACTTTCATCCCCCAAAGGTTATCCTCTCAACTTCACTTGTTTATGTCTGTAGTTGTTTTCCTGACATCCTCCCACTTAATGGACAAGTTCAATTTTTATTTTAATTTGCAATAACTATTACAACCATTGGCAATGGAACTTTTTCTTACATGATTTTTAAAATGCACAAAACCAGATGCCACCTCCATCATATGTTTTTGATGTTTAGGAGGCAGAAATAGGCTCGTGAGGCTTCTTGGTTTGTTCCAGTTTCTCCTCATTTTGACCAATGTAGGATGACCCTGAAAGTCCCTTCTTGCCCTCTAATGCCATGTGGTGGTTGTCACCGGGATTCACTGCAGTTGTGTAGAGAGAAGAAGGGAGTCTCTCCTGTTCCAGATTCTTTAGGTTTTACAGTTCAAAACCAACCACATTAAATTAACCCTCAAATTGAATAAGCCAGCAGCTCTCTTGGAACACCTGAATCCTCTTAGCACAGTGGTAGCCTAGAATGCAGCAAATCTAGTGCTTAATTTGTGTATTTAAAATAAAAAATCGTCAGGGTCCAAGTCTGCCCAAAACACATGCCCTCTGCCCTGGCAACCGTGTCTCACCCCATAGCGGGCACTCATCCAATTTATTGTTGCCCTCTGAGAAGAGTTGGAGAGCCCCTGGTCTCTGGGCCAAATCTGGCCCATGGCTGGGTGTTTTTTGTTTTTATTAATGTCGTCCTTTTCAACCTTCTAGATCTAGCCTCTGGCTTCATCCCTAGTCTCAAGCACTGAAGGAGTAGGCTCAGGGGAAAGAAGTGGAGATGGGAGCATCCACTTGAGAATCCATGGTACTATCAGGGCCTGGAGCCTGACAGGTACAGATCAATGATCTGGACCCTTTCCTTTCCTGCTGCATCCCAAGCATATCACTTAAGTGCTCTCCCCACCCTCAACCTCCGATCCCTTTCTTGGTGATTTATACAAATGTTCAAAGTGGCCTACGGGAGGGAAACGTTTCTTCATTCCTGGGTTAGAACAATAGCCGAGGAGCTCTGCAACTGTCCCCGCTGCAAGGAAATTGCAGGGCACAGAGGACAAAAGAGTGCCAGGCTGCAACTAGTAGCTTGCGCAAGAGTGTCGGTCTTATGCTGTCTCATACAACCTGTAGCATAAGTTTTGCTTGTGTCCTTATACCCTGAACCTTCCTTGAACTCTGTTTCTTCTTATTTCTTCTTTGTAAATGTGGCTCTTCATGATATGGTATTTTTTGGTTGTCAGTATTTGGAATTATCCAATAATACTAGCCTTCAGTGATCGGAGCTTGTTGGCATGAAGAGCATGGGTTGTATTTTTATTGCAAATCGGGTGCTGGCAGAGGCTTTTGATCACACTAATCAGAGATTAAATGGCAGGGAAGGTGTTGTGAGGAAACTTTCAAGAGCGGCCTCCAATTTGGAATGTTTAGTGTTAAACATGGAGGCTTGGAGAACCCCCTCCCCCACCCCACCCCACCCCATTGCAGCCCTTCATTTCAAATGGGTTTTCTATTGAGTACACTTGCACCTTGGGCCTCAGCTGCTTGAAATTGAACACATAAAATGAGAGGATGCTTTAGAAAAATGATGGGCCTATATTGACAAATGACTAAATCTTATTGACCTTATTCACCTAAGAAGTTCCATATAGTCAACAGGACTGCGCACATAGGAGGGAGACCATCAGCATTTGACTTCAAGTGTTGTATAGAGATGGTCAGAGGTTAATGTCCTGTCTGCACCCAGAACGTTTGGAAGGGAAATCCTGCTTCTCCTTAACTAGGATTACATGGAGAAACTGTGAAAGAGGAAGTAATACTAATGGGCTACCATGTTTGAATAAAGAAGACAATTTTGAATAAGAACCAAGCCAAGCTTTCTGTGAACATTTATTCCTGGCAGTGGAGACTAATGCAGTGCAGCAGCTCCTTGCTAAGGATGAGCCATAGTGAGGGGACACGTCATTAATTTGAAAGCAGGCCTTTGTTGTCCCAACTGTCAAACCTCTGCTGTATTAATGTCCTTGCTTGCCATTCCGCAACTGGCTTTGGGGGATGGGAATGAATTTCCCGGCTACTAGCACTGCTGCTCACTTTGAAGCTTCTTCATTTTCATTTTCTGCCTTCTAGCTGTGCGGAGTTTCTTGTTTTTTAAGAAACTATCTTCTAATTGGTACAAGAAATCTTCTATTATCCCAACCTGCAAACATAAATAAATAAATGATGCCAATGATAGAGATGCTCTTCTCTCCCATGTGCCCATAATAATAATTAATAATAAATAATAAAAAGAGTATTTTGTATGGGGCTTGTTCCTTTAAAATAATGTTAAAATGAATAGAGAGAGAGAGACACACACACACACACATTTTAAGTTTCAGTTACTCTACAGATGTGGAATAGACTTGCATAGCTCCTTCATTCAGTTTGTGCAGAGTGGTGATAGGAATTTATCACAACGCTGTCTTTAACTGGCATTGAAAAATGGCCACTTTACAAGAAAGGCATGATGAGGAAATTAATCTCGCGCAAGTTTTCCTGATAAGGAGAGAATGCCGAAAGAGAACAGGGGCTTCTGGCATTTATAAGATGAAAGTCAGCAAGAGGAGAAAAATGAGTATTCCACCTTGCCATGGCAAGAACCATTTTTCTATTAAATCAAAATGAAGTTCTGAATAAATACATTTTCCTGTGAAATATCATTCGCCAGAGGCTTTCAGTAAAAGAATAAAGGATGCAAAACAATAATTCCTGAAGACACCATCGGTCTTCTAGGAGAATAAAATCCTAATTATTCTAATAAATGGCCTATTAACTTGCTTGCTCTTTTTGCCTGTTGAGAATCGCTTTAAAACAATCTCAAATAGCATTAATATATGCACAAATGGGACTGCGTATAGGTATTCTGTAAGTACAAGGCAGATGCATCTCCACAGTTATACGTGGCTATCGCTCATGTTTATTCATATACATCATCATCCTTGAAACTGGAAGTAGTCCCATAAAGTGAGCACAAGATTACCGGGAGTTTACAATTAATTATACGCAAAGCCATTTCATATCCTTGATATGATAGAAAGAGCTGAAGACTCAATCTTCCGATTGTATTGTAAGCCAAACAATTTTATATATATATATATATATATATATATATATATATATATATATATATATATATTTGTCTTAATCTATCATCCTGACACACATTCAGTGGAGCGTTGCTTTTGGCACAACAGAGCAGCAGAATATGAATTAATTTGAGCATGGCAATTATTCCTGTGTTAGGAGGCCAGCGTCTTCTGCACGCCTAAGTGCCTCTACAAAGGGTGGAAGGTAATCTGCAACTGCAGCTTTACTCTGTGCCTGAATTTGACTCTAAGAAAATCCATGGCAAGATCCTTCCCAACTTGTCTATGTTCAAGTGCATGTGTGTCGTCACTGAGGTAGGGAGTGGGACCATAGCAGGCGATGTATCCACTTGCCTTGCAGCTTTCCCTAGAATGTCCCCATCCATGGCCCATCCCATAGCTCCTTTTGTAGAGGGATTGTGTCACAGGCTCTCTCAGTTCTGGGGAAACCACCTTCCTAATGTGTCTAGGTTTTCAGGTGGGCACATGTACTTAGCCCCCTGTCAAAAGACCACGCGCAGGTCTCTTCAGCTATAACAGGAAACTCGACGAATACTAACTTATGGAAGTTCTGTCCAGGGCTGGATTTGAGCAGACGGGGCATCGAAATACATAGAGCCCATCCCTAAACTTGACATGACAAGATGAGTGGGAGAAGCACTGGTGTAAGAAATGGCCCCACAGAGTCAGAAATGTGGGGAGCCCCTGGTCTTTGGGGAGCCACAGTGATTCAGGTGCCCTTTCTAATACACGAGGTCAGTGAATAAACTGGAAATATCAGCATTGATGTAACACAGAGATCTGCCTTAGCCCGCTAAAAGGAATGTTACATTTATTTATGGCAATATTTTTCTTTCTTCAATGGGTGAGTCAGTGTGTGTCTGTCGAACATTCCCATGTTGGAAGGGGGCCCGCATGACCATTTTGTGTAGAAACCCAACTTCCCTGGCCCTGGCCCTCTTTGTACCCTACATGTGGTTGAGCTCAGTTACACGGGACAGACACAGGGTGCACTTACCGCGCCTTGGGCAGCCTTACCCCACCAGAGAGTCACTGTTGCCGTGCGATGCAGTGCATTGTGTGCCTGGAGGCCACCAGCTCTTCACCCTGTTGTGTGGCGGGCAGCTGGCTGCTATGCGCTGTGTCCTTGGGGGGAAAAGGCCAGGAATGCAATACGTAGCAGTCTTGCCCAAAGTGGCATAAGTCTGCCTAAAGCGCGGTAGCGTGCCCCCGCTTGTGTGCCCGGTCCGTCTCTGTTCTGCCGCACCATGAGGTCCACTGTGGAGCTTTGAGTGGCAGGCACTAACTCCAGTCCCAGGTGGCTATACCACGGCCAGAGGAGGGATAGTGGACAGGCTGGGGGAGAGGGATGGGGCAGGGATGGGTACCTGCTTGTGTGGTGGCGCCTTGGCCCTCCGCGTGGCAGAATGTGGGCTTGGAGGCCACCAGATCTTCACCCCATTGTGAGCAGCTGGCTGCCCCATGGGGGGTGGCGGGGGGGGGGGCAGGCAACCATCTGTCTTGTTACCCGTACTGACCCCAAAGTGTGGCAGCAGCCATTGCCCACCGCAGCTCACGTGGAGGCGCCCAATGCGGTGCCAAGATTCTCCCTGTCCAAAAGAGCATGTAGTCGTAATAGATGAGATAGACAAAAATGAGAGGAAAGGATGGATTTTACAGATTGGAAAACTGAGGGACTTGTTTGTGGAAAAACTGGGAAGTAAACCTCCATCTCTTGAGTTCTAGTCTAGTTCCTGAATGGAAAGAGCATCCATCTTCACCAGACTTAAAGAACAAATCTAAATTTCTAAGGCTGGCGTGTTTGTGCGCGTACTGCATTCTTCCCGTAGAGGTTGCGTTCTGGTTCTGCAAGCACGTTGCATGGTCCCCATTTTTGCACAGAACACGGGGTTTAGGATTGGGCTGCTGGTTTTCTAATTTTTGCCAACCAAACACCTTGAGGCCAGTCTAAGTTCTCCCCTCCCCAGCCCACCGTTCCCTGAAAGGTGTTAAAAAATGACAACCGGCCCAGTGAAGGAAAACACCTTTTTTCTAAAATCTTGGGACGTATTGTAACCCAGGGCGGTGCTGGCTTCATGGTGTGTAATGTTATCAAGGCCTTTAGTTTGTTACACGTATCAAGTTAGTGCTTTATGTATTTTCTATTTATACTTCACCTGTCAAAGCAAGACCTCCAAAATAACCTCTGATATGGCACTTGAAGGGTGGAAATAACCGTTGGTTGCCTAATTGCTGTGTTACTGCTACAGCTGATGAGCTGAGGATATTTGCACAGCAGTGATGGCATTCAAACCAGATCTGTCGTGCAATTAACATCTACACTGCCAGCCTGGGCGTGATGTAAATTACTACATGGACACAGCAAAAATACTGCTCTGTGAAGAGGCCTAGGTGCTAATATTGTGTAAAAACATCTGTCAAGAGCTGTGGATTTCAATCCTACTTAATCATGACTTTAGCCTGCACGTTTCCTGCACAAAGGTAAATTAGAGGGACAACACCCCCTCCCTCCCCCCCGTTGCCTCTATTTTGAAACCACTTGGTGCCAATTCGTTTGCTTTTGGCACAGTTCGCTGGGAAATGCAGACATTTTTGCTTTTCTAAACCAGCTGTCTTAATGCAGACTCTGGATGTCAGGTTGAAGGGATACAGTCAGCAGGTGGCACAAGAGAGGTTGTCACAGAGCACGACTTCTCGGAAGCTGTGGATGATGCTGTCACAGAGAAGAGGCTTGTTAGAAATACATGTTTGTTATACTCAGAAGGAGAAACTCTTGAGCGGGTGGTTTGCTGATTTTAGCCTTTTGCTGGCAAGGTCTCACCCTACAACCGTGCAGCCAAATCTGTCAGTCCTTCCAAAAACCCCAGGCAAGTTGAGGTCTGCAAGATATGGTTCTCTGATCTGACATTAGTCATTTCTGTTAGCTTACGAACTGATACACTAGCCACGGAAGAATGTAAGAGTTCTGTGTAGCTTCCATATTGAACAATCCAACTGTTCATGTGCTGTGTTAGTCAGGGGCTAGGGAGTGAATAATTATTATTTATTTAGATTTTTATCCCACCCTATCCCTTAGGCTGGCTTAAAATTCTTTAACTTATTCTTTAACCATAGCAACAGCAGGGCTCATCCCCTGCAGGTGAGCAAGGCTCCACCCCCTGGGAGGGCCCAGCCCCAGCTTTCACAGGCCAAGGCTGCCCGCCCGCCCCCAGCGGGCGGCGCCCGAAGGGCGGCGACAAAAGGGCAGCGGCCGTTTTGTGGCCGTTGTGAGGCCGGAGCGAGGACAGCGAGGGGCCACCCCCCTGACAGCACCCGCGCGCACGCGGCTCCAGCAGGCCGGGCGTCCCCCCGATACCTGAACAGGTAACACCTATGATGCCACCCTATACCTCCCCGGCCTCTATCACCTCCCTCCTTCTAGCCTCTCTCACGCACCCCCTCCTTCTCCCTCTCCCTGCACCAGCAGCCTTTCTCCAGCCAACCTACCCCTTATCCTCACCCACGCCCATTCCCCCTAGGCCCAAACCCGTCCGTTCCCCATCCCCCAACCTCATCCGCATCCCCTGCCTTCCCAAACACCAATTGCCTTTTTCCTGCTCCCTCTGGAACTGCCGCTCGTCCGTGGCTAAAGCTCCCTTCATCCACGATCTCTTCCTCTCTCGCCCCTTTCAACTCCTGGCTCTTACGGAAACCTGGATCACGCCCTCCAACTCTGTTACCCCGGCTGCTCTATCCTCCGGGGGCCTGTCGTTCTCTCACCGCCCCCGCCCTGAGGGCCTGGGTGGTGGTGTGGGCTTGCTCCTTGCTAAGCACTGCCAATTCAAAACCCTCTCCCCTCCCCCCTCCTCCTCCTTCCCTTCCTTTGAGGCCCACTCTGTGCGCTTATACTCCCCTCTACACCTTCGGGTTGCTGTCATCTACCGCCCCCCGGGTTCCCTCTCCTCTTTCCTCCCGGACTTTGAATCCTGGCTCACCTTCTTCCTCTCCGATGATATCCCCACTCTTATCCTTGGTGATTTCAACATTCACGTTGACACGCCCTCCGCCCCCTCTGTTTCCCGCTTTCTCTCTCTCGCTTCCTCCTTTAATCTCCGACTCTGGACCGACTCCCCCACTCATACTGACGGCCATTCCCTCGACCTCGTCTTCACTCGAAACTGTTCTCTAACTGACCTCTCCTTTGACCCCTTCCCTAGTTCTGATCACTTCCTCGGCTCCTTCAGCCTTTCCCACCGACCCCCCTCCGCCTCCCCCTCTATGCGCCCCTTCCGCAATATGCAGGCCCTTACTCCCTCGGAGTTTGCCGCACATCTTTCCCCCCTTCTCCCCCCCGTTTTCGCCTCCTCCTCCCCTGACTCTGCTGTCTCTGCTCTCAACGCTTCTCTCTCCTCGACCCTTGACTCTCTTGCCCCCCCCTCTGCTCGCCCCGTCCGCCCCCTCGACCCCCGCCCCTGGCTTACCCCTGCCATCCGCTACCTCCGCTCCTGCGCCCGGGCTGCCGAACGCCTCTGGCGCAAATCCCGCTCCCTCCCTGACTTCCTCCATTACAAATTCTCCCTCTCCTCCCTCTCCTCGGCTATCTCCCTAGCTAGGCAGCGCTATTATGCCTCTAGGATCGAATCTTTCTCCCGCGACCCTCGCCGCCTTTTCTCTACTTTCGACTCCCTTCTCAAACCCCCCTGCCCTCCCCCGCCCTCTTCCCTTGCTGCTCGGGATCTTGCGTCGTTCTTCACCTCCAAGATTGACAAGATCCGTCGGGATATTGCCTCCCGCCCCCCTCCGCCCCCCGCTCCCCTCCCGCCCCCTCCCCCGCCCCCCTCCCTCCTCGCATCCTTCCCTCCTGCCTCTCTCCAGGAAATCTCTGCTCTTCTCTCTTCATCCAACCCCTCCACCTGCCCCCTTGACCCGATCCCCTCCCGCCTCCTGACCTCTATTGCTCCCACTGTCGCTCCCCCCCTTCTGCATGTTGTCAATCTCTCCCTTTCCACAGGCTCCTTCCCCTCTGCCTTCAAACATGCCACTGTCTCCCCCATCCTCAAAAAGCCTACCCTGGACCCTTTCGATCCCTCTAGTTACCGGCCGGTCTCCCTCCTTCCCTTTGCTTCGAAGCTCCTGGAACGTGTCGTCTACTCCCGCTGCCTGAACCTCCTCTCTGCCAACTCCTCCCTCGACCCTCTCCAGTCCGGCTTCCGCCCCCTCCACTCTACTGAAACTGCCCTGGCCAAGATCACCAATGATCTACTTGTCGCTAAATCGAAGCGCCACTACTCCGTTCTTGTCCTCCTTGACCTCTCTGCCGCCTTTGACACTGTCGACCACTCGCTCCTCTTGGACTCCCTTTACTCTTTGGGCTTCCGTGGCTCTGTCTTTGACTGGTTCTCCTCCTACCTCTCTGACCGCTCCTTTAATGTCTCCCTCCCCGAGTCGACCTCCCCCTCCCTTCCCCTCTCGGTTGGGGTTCCCCAAGGTTCTGTCCTTGGCCCTCTCCTCTTCTCTATCTACACCCGGTCCCTTGGTGAAATTATTGCCTCCCACGGGTTCCAATACCATCTCTATGCTGATGACACCCAACTCTATCTCTCTACCCCCTCTCTCTCCTCCTCTGTCCGCTCACGCCTCGTCGACTGCCTCTCTGATATCTCCGCCTGGATGTCCCGACGCCAACTCAAACTGAACATGGCCAAGACTGAACTCCTCATTTTTCCTCCATCCCCCTCCTCTCCCTCTGACCTGACCATCTGCATTGATGGGGTCACCATCCGTCCTGTTCTCCGTGCCCGCAGCTTGGGCTTCATTTTTGACACGCACCTCTCCTTTAAACCTTACATTGACTCTGTGGCCAAATCCTGCCGATTCGCTCTCCTCAACATTGCCCGCATACGCCCCTTTCTATCTGTCTCCTCGGCCAAAATCCTTGTTCATGCCATGGTTATCTCTCGCCTCGACTACTGCAACCTCCTCCTTGCTGGCCTCCCTCGCTCCCACCTGTCCCCCCTTGTGGCGATCCAAAACTCTGCCGCCAAGGTCATTCACTCTGCCCGTCGCTTCGACCATGTGACGCCTCTCCTCCTCTCCCTTCACTGGCTCCCCCTTCCTGAACGTATCCTGTTCAAACTCCTGGTTTTCACGTTCAAATCGCTCCATGACCAAGCTCCCCCTTACCTCTCGGACCTAATCGCCCTACGCGCTCCTGCGCGCGCTCTCCGCTCTTCCGCTGTCCCCTCCCTCGCTCTCCCTCGCTTCTCCTGCTCGCCCAACCGCCTTCGTCCCTTCTCCCTCGCTGCCCCGCATGCCTGGAACTCCCTCCCTGCCGACGTCCGCCTCGCCTCCTCCCTCCGCTCCTTCAAATCCCTCCTCAAGACCCACCTTTTCCATGCTGCCTTTCCCAATGCCCTCTAGTCTTTCCCCTTGCTCTTACTGTCAGCCCTCCTCTGCTGACTGCTGCTACCGACCACCTTGTAACCAAGCCAAGTACACGCACCTGAGACTTCGCATCCGCCTGAATGTTTGTTTGTCTTCTCCCATGTCTCTCCCGCTGTCCCCTCTCCTTGTCTCCCCCTCCTTGTCTTTTAGATTGTAAGCCACAGGTAGGGACCGCAGCTGATTATATGTTCTGTACAGCGCCAGGTTGTTACTGGCGCTTTATAAATGTTTAATAATAATAATAATAATAATTATTAACTGTAACATTAACAATGAACACAACTCTTAATCCTCACAACAACCCTGTGAGGTTCTGTGATGGGCCCAAGGCAACCCAGTGAGTTCATGGCTAAGGTGAAATTTGAACTAGGGCCATCTCCTACCTTCTGGACCAAGTACTGTACTCTTGACCACTACGCCACACAGGCCTGAATAGCAAGAAATGGCTCTCTGCCAAGGGCCTAGCAAAGCTCTGGTTTTAGTTATGCCCCCTTCCCCCAGGAGCAAAGGGATGGTGTTTCCAGGATGGGAGGGCGGGGCTTACTGTGGTGAGGTGAGAGCCCTCCCTCCGGCTGCCCACTGCAGCCCTGTTCATGCTGTAAAATCTAGGGTAGCCATACCGCCCCTTTAAAAGAGGACACATTAAAAATACATGTTGCCCGTTTGCATTGAGTCCAGTGCAGCCCTGCACCATGTATTTTTCATAAGCACCCTCTTTTAAAGGGGAGGTATGGTCACCCTAGTAAAATTCCTTCCGGGCTGGGCCCTTTGCAAATTTTCATTGAGTGGGGGTAGGGGTGTTGTCCCCACTCCCTCACCTGCCCCCTCTGAAAATTTTCTAGCTGCAAGGAGGCCGCTTGCAAAGCCCCACGCCCCCCCTGCAGAGAAAAGGGTCCGGAACTGAGCCTCCCCTCCTCCCCCCGCTCCATGATAGCTATGCTACTGCTCTCTCCATTATGACTTGGTGTGGAAGTCTCTGAAGCAACCGAACCTGGCCACTGTTGGAGATTGAATGCTTGGCTCGGTGGACCAGTCTGGCTCAATGGGTATTAACAGACTTAGCGCTGGGCTGTTATGGCAGGATTGGAGGCAATGGCCATTATACGTTTTTCTACTCGCATGGTCAGACGGCAGTCAAAATGGCCCGGCAGATTTTGGAGGCTAAGGTTCTTTCACGGCTTTTGTATGGGTCTCATGTGTGGGGAATGGATGTGGATGTATCACGACTTCTCAAACCTATCATTACACAATTTTGGAAAAGAATACTTAGGCGCCTGCAGTCTACAAGCATGGCTATGATATTGATGGAAATAGGATGTCCTTCTTTAACTGCACTAGCGGACCAACGTCTGTTGGCATTCTGAGTTAAACTGCGTGATACACCAGAGGAGTCACTACTTGATCGAACTTGGGACAGAAAAGGTTATGGAGGAAGTGGGATGTGACCACTGGCACACGGGGGTGCTCAGCCGTTTGGGGAAGCTGGGCTTCTCCGAGCAGTTTTTCCAGAATGCCACCAGTAAGCAAGCTGTAAAGCTATTAAAAATTCGTATTTTGGCCATAGATAGACAACAGCTTAGAGCTGAGGTTTCAACATCTAGGGTGGCACCATTTTACAAATACATTATGCCTCCACGGACTGGGATGCCATACTTATATTCCTGTATGGAACCTAGCTTGAAATATAGGTTCAATATCCTTAGGCTGCACACGTTAAAAACAGCGGTACTTACAGGGCGCTACCAGGGGACCCCAATGGAAGAGAGGTGTTGCCCGTGTGGGAGAGTGGTAGAGGATCTTGATCACTATCTTTTAAGATGTCCCCTGTATGATCATCTCCGCTCTAAGTTATGGGCGAGTACAGGGATAGGGGAAGGCTGGGCATTAGAGAGACAGCTTATTTGCCTGCTTGGTGATCAAGACCCCTACAGAACTAAACAAGTGGCCATATTTGCTAAAAGATGTGCCACTATATGGTCGAAATGCACGTAATAGGAGGAGATTGAGGGCTGAGTTTGTGCATGGTAGATACAACATAGGATGATATGCATATATGGATCTACTGATTAAGTGGTTATACAAGGTTCCGTTTATTATTAAAAGACTATTGCTTTATGGTTGGGCGATATAGACTGCATCTTATGGCCATGGGAGCATTTACTATTAGAGTGGGTGTGCAGGGGTTAAGTGTTGCCACCATAACCCCTGGGAAGGGTAAGGCAAAGGTAATATATGGGTAAATTTGCGCAGAGGCCAATGCTGTCGTCATGAGCCCCGGGTAGGGTAAAGCAAGATGTGTACTTATTTAAATCTTGTGCGGGGCGGAGTGCTGCCACCATCAGTCCTGGGAAGGGCAACGCAAGTTTTGAGAGATTCTACAAGATTGTACCAGACACAATTTTTTTTTTTGAATGTTTTATTTTAATAGTGATATAGTAAATTAGAAGCTAATCCAATAATTAATTTGGGCTTATGTATGAATAATCAGTGAAGGTACAGCTAAAGAGCTGCACGAAAGCTTTTAAAATTTTGTATTTGGGGTGTGACTGGGCTAATGTTATAAGTGTCATAATTGATACTATGAGTTGTAAATTAATGTCTGTTATGAGTTTTATGATTTGTTAAGGCCTTGGGGCTACAACAATAAAGGAAATGGTTGGTCCGCTATGGCCCAGAGCCTTACCCGTGTGACTGCCAACAGATATGGGCCCGGCTACAGCTGCTGACTAGGTAGGCGGCTGCCCAGGAATTTGGGTCTGGAAGGAATTGGGGCCACAGTCCAGTCCCAAGGGCCACCTAGGCAGGACATAGCAGGCAAGCACGTTTGTTCGTGCTGCTGTCTCAGTCCTGGCATGGGGGTTGCCATGGAAGCTGCCATGGCTGTCCGGCCTGTCATGATGGGGGCGGGGTGTGCCTCACATCTCTTTTGTCACCTCCTCACTGGCTAGGTCCATCTGTGGGAACGTTTGTTCAGTTCCCTGACTTGACCTGGCCACCTCCTCCCCGGGATGTGTAGCTGATGCACCAGCTACATGTATATTAACACACAATGTAGCATTTCATATGTTCTTGTATGATTACAGTAAACTTCCTATTGAAGTCAAGGGCAGGTCTGGGCCTGCTAGGATTAATCTGTACAAGAAACCTCTACATAGAGACGTATTTCAATGAAGAAAGGAAGAAATGCCTTGTAGAGCCTCATGGAAGGGTAGGAACTCACATCTGTACAGGTCGGGGTGGGGGTGGGGTCTATGGGACCCATTTTCAAAGGGGAGCAGAATTTTGGATAGCATTTGCCCTCACTGTATCGCTGTGCCCATGACCCCAACTTCCAGCACTGTAGTATCAACTGCTTCTGATTAGGCTGAGCTGCCACCTAGCTGAAATTCAAGATGAGCTCATGTTTTTAAGCCTATTCCTGGCCCCTCTGCTGAGGTGATTCCTAGCTCTTCCCCTCTCCATTTCAAACTTGGTTTTGGACAGAGTTCTTTGATTGGGGCATTTGGTGCTACAGTCCCCATGGACAGAGGGTTGAGGAGAGGCACAAAGGAGAGAAACAAAGGAGAAGAACGGGAAGGGACAGGACAAGGCCCTAGTAGTTTGTGGCAAACTAGGCCGTAATTCCGCAGCAGGGCCTCTCTCCATTGCGGCCTATCTACATTGGGGTCTCATCGTGCTCTGCAAACTGCTGCTAAATATAAAAATTGAAGTTTTTTATGGAATGAAATATGCAAACAGATATCTGGCTCAGTGCAGTTTATTTCTCCTGTTATTTAATTTGATATTAAATTCAATTTCCTTTATGGTGCCCATAAATTTCCTTTTGGTGCTTCAGAGTTTAGTACGGACAACACTTAGCTGAGTGTAGATGTTGTCATTTGTAGAAGTTGGAGGTTTGTGTAGATGGGTAATGGAAAGCATATGGCACCTAGGGGTGTAATGTATGATATAAATACATTAGCTAGCTGTCCCCAGAAACACTGATCAGCAGACATGTTGACGTGCCAATTTCGACTCAGTTTCATAGCTACCACCCCGCTGAGAAAAATGGGGCAGTTCATGCCTCTCTCATAGCCTATAACTATAGGCTGGCCGCACACTCAGGAAGCTAGCATGAAACTGATCTATATTTGGTTCATTTTTATAAGGTCTTGGCAGCCATAAGACTAGAAACGTAGGAAGTCATTTGAACTACCCCACTTTTAAATCTGAAAGTAGAATCCAGTCGTTAATTATTCTTCTTATTATTTTTACTATAAAATGAAAGCCTAGATTATTATGCACAACTCTGCCACAAAGGATTAGTATCTTCTGTAAATTTCTGAGGCCGCAGAATTGCCGAATCCACAGAACCCTGGATTAGAGATGAAACACACACCTGCAAAAATGGGCATTCCTCTTGGATTTCCAGTGCCTGAGTCGAGTTGAACAGTTCAGGTACTTTTCTGTACCCAAACCAGTTTTTGATCAGTTACCCGAAATACCAAAATGTTGAAATACTGGCAACTGGTGTATATCAACCATTTTTGTTCTGGATTTTGGGAAATGTGTGGGGGTATTATTTTGGTTTTGGGGGGTAATTTCAAGTACCTGAATATCCAGTAACCAAAAGTTTGGGGTTTTTTGAGTACTTGAATGGCATTCAGGTGCCTATTCAGATACCCGAAACTGTGCCCAAAAATGCGGGTATTCCCCACGGGTACTTGTTTCAGCTCTATCTTGGAGGATACTTATTGACAGATAGCCATGACAGAAGCCAAACTGAAGAATGAGGGAAAGCACTGACAAAAGCATAGGGGCGGATCTGAGAGTCCAGGAGGAGAAAAGAGGGGGAGAGAGAGAAGAGGGAAAATAAAGGCTGGATTTACGTTTGGGTGACAGAAAGACGGGGAACAAAACTAGAACAAGTTCTCTCATGATCTGTGGAACTACCATAATTTTGAACTAGGTGGCACTTATTAAATGAAAATGCTGCAAATACAAACCCGAGCAAGCAGGCCCCACACAACTAGAGTCCTAACACTGGGTAAAAACAAACAAGACTCTGGCCTGCTGTGGCCCAGGACTCACCCGCACCTGTCCTGTGCCACCGGATGTGGGCCCGCTACTGTCCTGGGACAGGCAGGCGGTTGGCCCTGGGATGTGCTCTGGGCCTGATCCTGGGTGCCCATCCCAGGCCAAGGGCTGCTCATGTGGCCTAGCAAATTTGTTCAGCCCCTCCTATTCACACCATTGGGCAGGGGCTGCCATGGTTGTTTGCTATGGCGGGGTGCTAGGAGTGGGGCGGGGCTGACCGCCTGCACATTTATTGTGTTCCCCCGCCCTGTGGGCCGGGGTGTTGGTGGGATGGCTTTCCAGCTGCCCAGGTCACAGGCACATTTGTTCTGTGCCATTCACCAACCTGTGGAGTGGCGACTGCTGTTTTCTGCCTTGGGCCAGGGAGCTGCCCTGCCACCTGCACGTTTGTGTTTACCCACGTTCTCTCATGTTTACTAGGAGCCATACCCTGTTTGGAACTCTATACACCACAGAGACCTCTAGTGGTTGAGCGATCTATCGCAAGTCAACATATCTCATCGAGAAAATGGTAAACAAGACCTGAAGAGGGAAGCCTATTTCCCGCATCAAAACTGTGGAGGAAAAAGGAAGCCATCTTCAGATTATTAATCCACAAAGAATCTTTTCTTCTCCCTTTTGCTGAGACACATGCATATACCTGTGACACTGAAGTTGTTACCATTTACTCCACCCCCCACCCCCCCACTTTCCTGCTTTTCTTCTTATAAAACGAGAAGTGATGGAAGGTCTTTGCCTTTGTTCCTTCAGTGCCACATGTAAAAAGCACTTTAATTATTGCACACCTTGAAAAGATTAAAAGTATAATCAACACACTATAAATGGCTGGATGGGCTACTAGTCAATTACGCTGCATTATATGTTAATTCTGAATTCACAATAGAAAAGAATATGGTCCATGGCTCATTTAACCACCAAAAGAGAACAGCTTGTATTTAATAAAAAAAGTGCAATTACATTAGTCTACAAAAATTGGGTAAAATTGTCAATAAATACATTTGTCGCAATAATTCAGTAAAGTTAGTGTCGGGCTGCAATGCAAAGATGGTTTTCCCTTCCCAGAGCTGCAGGATTAACTTGGGAACTCATCTGCAGAATTGCTCTTCAGTCAAGGAGAATGTATAGCTTTTACTTCAGCTGGGTTTTATATTCCAAGGCATTTTATTGTATTTTTAGTTGTTTTTTTAAAAAAGGCATTAAATGGAAAGAGCCTCTGATTCCGTACAGAGATAAGGAACAACACATTCCTTGTGTGAAGTGAATAAAGATATTTTCAGTCCTGACCTTAGTTATCTTGCCAATAGCATCCTGTAAAGGGCATGTACCAGCGGCTCAGAGAGAGAATGAATGGAAATGCAAAAAAAAAAAAAAAAAAGGACTATCGGCAAACTCCCTCAGCCAGGAAAGTGTCCAGTGTACTAGGGACTGGTGAGAGAAAAGGTTAACATGCATTTCTGCCTCTTCTACTTTTGGGGTGACATCCTGATTTTGGGGGGTGGGGAAAGGGAGGAAGACAGAGCATCTTGCTGGATGCTTCTTCAAGTCACTGCTCAAATGGGCCACCTGCATTCTTCATACTTTTGTCTTTTGATTCCTTGGGTTGCTTCTGGGTGTAGGTTTGGGTATGGGGATCTAGTTGCAAAGGGTCATGGGTGTTATTGGACATCACACTAGCCGTGAGTTTCAGGACCGAAACATGCAGCTAACATGACACCTGTTAGCCCCTGGCTATGGGTCAGCTACTCACTCCACATGAGGGGATCAAATTACTTTGGGCCTCCCCTGTGAGGAGCAAGAACCCGAGTAGCTGTTGTGGAGACCGTGACAAGTGGGGAGAGTTTGGGGACAGATGTTGCCACAATGCTCTCCCTGTGTGTTACCTCAGGTCTACTCTGGGGCGTAACTATTCTAGGAATGGGTGGAGCAGCTGCACTGGGGCCAGCAAACCTTGGGAGGGGGCAAGCTCCCGGCTGAGGCTGCACCACCTGCTGTCAACACCCCCTCATGACCTGTCCCCTGCGTCCCAGACAGAGTAAATGAGGGTGGAGTTTGCCTGAGCAGGAATGCCAGAATGGAAGGGGGTGGGGCCTGGTACTGGTGTGAAGGAGTGCTCCTCCCTCCCTGTTCCAACATGACTGAGCTTCTGGTGAACCCTACTCTGCCCCCAGGCCCCACCCTGGCAGCTTGGGTCCTCTCCCCTCCCCTCCCCGCCACAGTAGTCCTGGGGGTCCTGGTCCCTACTACCCCCTGCAACCCACCACACCCTACTTCCCCCTCTGGTCCCCTGGCAATCTGTGCCCCATTGTCCCAATTCTACCTCACCCCGACAACAGTAGTAGTGACAACTCATGCCCTTCTGCCCTCCTCTCCCCTCATCCACTGCTCACTCCTGCCCTAGCTCCCTCTATGCCCCTCTGCCCCAGAGGTGTAGGGGGCATTTCATCTTCTGCACTGGGGCCCATTCCCAACTAGCTACTCTCCAGGCTCCACTTACCTGGGCTACTGGGCAGCAGCGTGTCAGGTCACAGGAGTGACAGGAAGTACCTGAGAGAGGTAGCAGGGCTATAATGCTACCATGTCCAACATCGCTAATGCTTCTGGGACCTGCAACCACTCCCACTGTTCCCACTGCCATTACTGCTCCCCAAGACCTGACACATCACTGGTGCGGCTTCTGGTAGCCCCACCTCCTATACCAGCTTGTAGATAGTTGCTGTGTGTTCAAGTGGATACCCAGGACCGGCCTTACTACAGGGTGACTGCCCCAGGCCTGGCTATTTATTCTACTTCCGGGGGCTCTGCAGTGGCCTGTTTTCAGGTCAGGATCTGGACCCCCCAATCCCTCCCAGCAAAGATCACCTGCTGGGAGGTGACCACCTCAAGGGCCCTATGGAGGGTGCCCCCGAGGGGTTGGAGGGTGGGGAAAGCCATAGGGAGTGTGAGGTCTGGTACTGGTGTGAAGGAGTGCTCCTCCCTCCCTGTTCCAACATGACTGAGCCTCTGGTGAATCCTGCTCTGCCCCCAGGCCTCACCCTGGAAGCTTTGGTCCTTTTCCTCCCTGCCACAGCAGTGTGTGTGGGGAACGGGACACAAGTTCCTAGGCCCCACAAGTTGCCCATGGCCCCACATGTTCATACCTAGCCACGGGTAGGTATGTCTGGATTGGCAAGCTTGAATATATATCAGGTATAGCAACTGCTACCACGCAACATACATGTCTTCCTCATGAATGCACTCTCTTGCTAAATAAATATACAATTAAGCAGATGAAATTTTAACTCTTTTAGAGTTAGTGCAGGAAACAAAAAACATGGAGCGGAAAAGGGCGAGAGATCAAAACATTTTTAGATTTCTATTTCTAAGAAACCACTGGCATTAGAACTCATCTGTGTTAGCTGGGATGCTCAAAAGCACCTATGTGACTTACAAGCACAAAGCCCATTAACTTCCAATGGTCTCTTCCGTGTGCTCCTCAAAGTGCTTGTGTGCTCTTGAAAACCCCACCTGCACTTCCTAAACATCTGAAAATGCCTCTAAACCTCTTCCTCTTTCCTATGTTTAAGGAATTCATTTCACGCTTGGGGTTATTCAGATCTCTAAGTGTGAAATAAAATATACAGAGAAACCCTGAGATCTCTCAATACATTTGAGAAATTTTATTTCTCATTAAAATATATAGAGAAACCCGGGTGAGGAGCATTTATAGTTCTTAAGGCCACAATCCTGAAAACTATTTACTCCAGAGTAGTTTCACTGGGTTCAGTGGGATTACTCTGAAGCAAGTAGTTTAAGAATGAATTCCAAAGTAAATAGCAGTGGTGGCTTCTCAGTGCTTCCAAAATGCAGGTCATCATAATCCACAAGTTTCCTGACAGTTATCCATGCACATTTAAACAGCAGAGCAGTGCTATCCTTCTTTGGAAAACAATATCCTTTTTTGGACATGCGTGTGATCCCCCTTAGCAAACCTACTCAGACCAAAATCACGTGTGCCTTCAGTTGTTTGACAATAGAGCCCCAAATTATCGGTGCAATCCTTGCCTTGAACCTGTTTTCCCCCTCCTTTACTGCCAAAAGGATGCAATTTTGGACATGAATGCAGAAGATCAGTCCAAACCCCTGCTTGCTTTGCTTTGCATTTCTCACACGTCTGGTTTGTCTGCATCATCCTCCTTTAATAAAACAGGCATGGTAAGTGACAGACAGCTTTGTCACACATTTCCTTCCTAAAGGACTAAATTAGTAAAACCACTGGAAAACTGTTCAGCATGCGCTGAGGGAAAATAGGATGCTTGTTAGCACATTCACATTATTGTGGTGATAAAAGCAATAGGGGAAGAGAATTTCCTGATAAGACAGGTATAATCATAATAATTAGCATTTACTAAGTGCCTGACATCCCAAACAACCCCAATGCATGTTGTTAACTTGTGGGCAAGCACTCGCTGCTGATCATAGTGCTTATTTTGAGTAGCGCTGTCAACTCAAGGTAGCAATGCCAGAGCTTAATTAGTGAAAAAGGAATTGCTGGGGCCAAAGCCTGCCCTGACACCCCCAAAGCCACACCCCCACACTTCAGAAGCCCCGCCCCAGAACTTGTCAGAGTGTGGAACTGAACCCTACCCTCCAGCTAGCAACCCAAACATGGGACAACCCAACCTCTCTGTGGCTGAATGTAAACTGGGAGTTCCTGTGATTTAATCGAAATGACGACCAGCACAGAGGGTGGAGCAGGAAAGTAATTAATGAAAGCCAGATAAACCCATCCAGGTTGTTTCCTACCCTCAAATGGCCAATATTGGCCTTTCCCCAGTTTTTCATTTTTGGGGGATGCACACTCCTACTAGAAGCATTTCCTGAGGCTCTGCCCTCCCCCCTTGAATTGAATTGCTAGGACTGATCCCTCTCCCCAGTTTAAATTAAATTCTGAGCAATGCAAGAGATTGCAATGCAACCTGAGACCGATGGGACCTGAGTGATCCTGCTGCCGGTCATAGAAGGATAGAATTGTAGGGTTGGAACATTAGGGGCAGCAAGGGTCACCTCCTAGTCCAATCCCCTGCTCCAAGGCAGCGTTGATACAGTTCGACTGGACACACTGTATCCTCGAGATCCTTGGGCTCAGGCTGGGCTCCCTAGATATGCGAAACCCCTTATGAAGTGTAGAGATGTCACAGTGCATCATGGGAACATGCCCATGTTGGAAAGGGGCAGGGAAATACTTTAATCATGTGTCTTTTTTTGACACAGCTCCTCCCCTTATGGAATGTCATGAGGTCACAACACTCTGGGAAGGGGTGGAGGAGGATCAGCGGGTGGAGGAGCAGCGGGATCACCCAGATTAATCGGGTGCAGGCTCAGAAACCTGGCTTCATTGCCAGGGCTCAGGTCAAGGCTGGGCTTGGCCCAAGCAAGGTTTTAACCAACACTATACTTACTGGGTCCTGTGCGCATGATTCATACATGACTATTCCAAGACTGTCACGATAACTGTGGAGGCCAGAAGCCAAGCAGTACTTTGGCATCCAGCAAAATCTGCAACAATGGCTGAAAATGGACGTGCGGCCACTATGCTGGCTCTGTGTGGAAGATGGCAGCACCCTTAGGGCCAGGTTGGGGGCACAGAACAAACGTGTGTCTGACCGGGGCCGGCTGGTGACCCCTCCCGTGCCCCATCCCTGGTGGGGGAACAGAACAAATGTGTGGCTATTCAACCATGCCTGTGGCAGCCTCCAGGCCCCCCGTCCCCACCATGTTGGGCAGTCATGACAGTCAATCACAGGAAGCCATGGTGTCCTGCCGTGGTAGCTCCCAATCCCTACTGGGAATGGAACTGAAAATAGATGGTCCGCCTGGGTAGCCCTTGGCCTAGGCTGTGTGCCTGGGATCTTCTGGTGGACCAGTTCTGAGCCAGCTGGTGACCTGGGCTGGGGCAGTCGTGGTTCCAAATCTGGCAGCCCAGAAATAGACCTCCCCATGAGTCAGACCTCCCCCTGACCCAGGCAGCCCATAGTGGGCCAGCACTGCATCTGTTATCACCCCATGAAGGGATGCCAGCCAAAATGCAGTGGTTTCCAAACTTTTGCTCATGTGACTGCATAATGAGCCTGAAATATAGTCCCATGATCCCAGACAGCAACAAGATGTCAAATATAATCAGAATCCCAACCCCGGCTGCAAACGGCATCACCAGGAGTTTGGGAACTTTTGCCAAAAAAATGAAAGCAAATTCCAGGTTTTAGGAAAAGCACAATGGGATCATTAAGGTCCTTGAAACTGTGGGAAAATGAACTTAACCTAATAGCTGAATTTTCTATGCATTGGAATAGTTTTCCTTTCCAGATCCTCCTGGTGCTTCTGGATATTGTCCACACCCTGGACACCTGGTCTGGTTGCTTCTTTTACCTCTGCAGGCTCTAGGGGTGTGCATGTCATTTTCGTTATTACAATAACGATAATGAAAATTGTTGTTTTTGTTATCGTTATTGCAATAACAAAACCGACAATTGATATTAGCGACAACGATAATAAAAACAATGTCGTTATCATTGTCCTCATTATTCGTGCTGTGGCAGTTGAGTTTTGGAGGGAAACTGTGGAGAGGGGACGAGGGAGCTGACATCTCAGAGTCCTAAACAGGGTTGAACTCTTGAACTGTGCCTGTGTTGAGAGGGGCGAACAACACAGCAGTATCTGATGGATGTATCGCTGGCCAATGAGCAGCACAAGCAGACCCCAGCAGTCTTATGGCACTCTGTGATTGCTCAATGCCTGCTGCCTCCTGCAAACAATCAGGAGGGTTCTGGGGGAGGGCACTGCAACCGTTTATAGTGGGAGGGCCAGACTTTTTCTCTCTGTTCTGTGAGCGCTCTGCTTCTCAGGTTGCGTTTACAGAACCGTGGTGCTTGCACACAAAAAATTCTCCCTAGCCGTCATTGTATTACCAATACCTTTCCTCCCTCAAACCCTACATTTTACCTTCTCCCTTTCCCTGCCTTTCACCCCCTGTACATTATATAGTGATAGTATAGATTAGATATAGATATAGATATTATAGGCATATAGACTAGATTAGAATAGTTATATAGATCATTGATTAAATAGTTTTCCTTTTCCCTTCCTGTCTCCCTTAGATTTAGATAGATATTACTTGTGTGTGTACATATATAAATTAGATATTATATACGTATTTAGGCTAGTTTGTTTTATTATATATATTATATTATGTATCGGAATAGATAGATACTGATAACAATACCAATACCAAAAATAAAACCTTCATTTGAAACAATACCGATACCAATAACGACAATGATAACGAAAACAACATTGTTGTTAATAGCGATAATGAAAATGACATTTTTAAATAACGAAAATAACAAAAAATGAAAACGACATGGGGGCTTGGTGCACACCCCTACAGACCTTTAAATTCATAACAACCAGATCAAAAAATTAGCCACTCTGTTGCTCTAGTTACCACCACCACTCCCTTTTTGGCACCTTCCCACTGCAAAGAGACCAACTTCTTATAATAAACACAGCAATCCCCCTCCCTGCTTCAGGGGGAAAACCCTGCGTGGCTTTGACCTGTTGGGCATGTGAACGCTCAGTTAACCCCGGCTCTAGTTCCGAGAAGTGATCTGGAAAACTGTAATTGCTCTTTTCTCTGGTAGGTTGAATTTAACCATCTCAGCACTCTGAGAAAGCCAAATGACCTACCCATTGATACAAACGCAGAAACAACAAAGCGAGGCATCATGCTCCTCTCCATTCTCCGCTCCGACCTGCACTTATCCATCAAGGAGAAGCAAAAGAGATTCAGCCGCAAAGGGCAGCAATTGATTATTATGGTTGGGAAGTTTTGGAAACTCTTGGTTTTCCATACCCATCATGCACCAGACAGGCATGAAAGCAAGGCTGGTTAAAGGCTTTTGCTATCATAAAAATGCTGCTGAATTTGCTGTTGAAAACCTTTTGATTGTCTCCTGCCTGCACCAGATGAGACTCACCGGGGCCCGTTTTATTTTTGAAAAACTCCACTGTGTTCCCTGCCACTCACATTCAAAGCCTCTTTGTCATCTACACTTCCTCTCCCTGCAGACTCTTGTGAATCCTGCCAATTCTTCATTCATCCCATGTGTTAACTCTGCCCTGTCGATTCCAGAGACCTTGATCTAGGTTTGTCCACCTGTCACCTTAGCTTCAACAACCTCCTTCCCCCTGACGGCTCGGCGGCTCCTGCCTTTGACTCCCAGCCACTCCAAAATGATGCCACTAAAACCATTGGGTGGGATTCTAACCCAGTGACATCAATGGGACTTTCTCTACTGGCTTCAATGGGGTTAGGATTACACCAATGGGTTGCCACCCCTCTAGAGAAAGCCTCTAGTTCTCCGGGGTTTCTGGGAGAAGCAGGGAGCAGTGATGTCAGAAAAGGGGTGGGCCATAGGGACTTTCCTGGCCCCTCTCTGACATGGTCCTGTCCCTATAGGGTGTTGTGATGACAGAATGTTCCGTAAAGGCGTAACAGAGTTCATACCCTGGCCCCGTAGTTGAGCTTGCTGTCCCGTCTCAAGTAAACCCAGGATCCCAACATACTGTTCTCTAGTTCATTGGAGGTGAGACCCTGGCTCTTAGCCTCTTAGGGTGATTTCAGATGTGCTGGCCTCCCTCGTTGCCATGATCCGGGATCCATTTCGGATCCCAGACAGGAATCAGGCCGGTCGTCCTTTAGACGTGCCAACCTGATTCCACTCGGGGAGGGGGCTGTGCGGCACGAGTGCAGCCACAGAGCCCCGCCCCCCCAGCCCCGCCCCCCCATGCTTCCCCAGCCGCCCGCCCTCCTGGAGACGGGCGGTTGCAGTGGCCAATGTTACTCTCCGCTGTTTCCGGACCGTGGTCCAGCTAACCACCATTCCGGAGGTGAGGCCGGCCTCCCCTCCGGAATGGTGGTTGTTCAGATTCCTGCTGGAGGTTCACTGGGGTGAACATCTGACGGGAACCCCTTCAGACGTTACGGGCCCTCCTCTACCAGAGAGGATTGACTGAGGTAAAAGGGAGGCCCGTAACGTCTGAAATCACCCTTAGCTGGACTCCAGCTCATGTCATCTAGCGATCTTAGTGCCTCCACTCTGGCCACCTGCAGCTCTCGCTCTCTCAGTACTCCAGGCATTGCTGCCCTCAGCCTATTGCTGCCGGGACTCTGTTACTTGGTGGAGCCCCCATTCAGCTCCCTGCTCTGGTGCTGCCCCACCAGAATTCTCCACTGTGCAGCCCTCTCCTGGCTGCCATCTCTTCTCCAGCCCTCTGGCCTGTGTGAGGCCCACCAAACCTCCCTGCAGGTGCCAAACCCCGCACCTGCATCCTCATGCTCATTCACAACCTGCTGCGCTCACCTGCAGTGCAACTTTTTAAAGGGTCGGCACCATCGCCACCTGAAATCTTAAAGGGCCCTCGCTCTGTGGGGACAGGGAGCTCCCTAGCCGACCCTGTTACAAAGATGCAGGGTTACATCAAAAACGACCATGACAACTTCTTTGTCTCACCCCTTTCCAACATGGTCATGCCTCCTACGCAGTATTGTGAGATCACAACGCTCTGGAATGGGTGGGGTTCTCGCCTTCTCTGATGGTCCCCCATCCCCCCTGGGTTTCCTCACAGAGGGAGGTAGCAACCCTAAATTGGACCCCTTGTCTCCTCCTGATGCTGGTGGCATCTCTCTTCCCTTTGGATCTCTCCAGTGACTTCTCAGTCTTTTCCTTTCAAATTCAGACTCCACTGTCAGTACTATTTAGGGTTTTCTCGACACGACTGATTTGTACCAGATTAACTGTACTCCAGGATAAAGTTAAACAGGTTTAAGAGACTGATGTTTATGCCCCCACACGTCGCTGATATGCCTCTCTGGATTTCATGTATGCCGATACTCATTGTATTGGAACAGGCACAGATGTGGATAAATGGCAGCTCAGGAACCACATACGGCTCTTGGGCACTAGTACCACGGCTCTCACCAGAATGGGCTGCCTGGAGCTGTGTCCATGCATTCCCTTCAGGAGCAAGAGAAGCTGAGTCGCCATTTCCACTGCTACGGTGCTACTGGAGGTCCTGGAGGCCATCAGAGAAGGGGCAGCATGCCCTGAGAGGCTATTGCTGCTGCCCAGACTCACCGGACTCCCTGGAAGCCGAAGCTTTGATGTGAGGTGCATTGAGAAAGCCACGCTGCCCTGTCTGCAGGATTTTGGGGTGTGTGTCTGTGTGTGTGTTGCAATCAATGTAAAGCTCGAGAATAGCTATACCAGTAGTCCAAAAGGGTAGCCCGCTTGAACTAGTGCAAGAAGTCAAGTGTACGTGCGCACACACCACACACACACACACACACACGAGTTTCAGTTGCAGCAGTTTAACCTCAAAGTCCGTTGCCAACCCAACTTTAACAAAGCAGTTCAAGAAGAGAATTAAACTGGTGTAAGGGGAAATTGTATGTGAAAGCTCACATTCTTTTGCTGGTTTAAAAAGGTTTAAACCACTGACAGCGCAAAAGCCTGGAGTAAGCTAGACCTTGGCCTCTTTTCCGAGCAGAATAAGACTTTAATGGAGAGTCCAGTTGAATCCAGTTCCAACATGACTCCCAGAAACACAGCTGGGCAAGAGCTATTTACCTTTTGCTAGTTAGCCACTGGCCCTAATAATAGGTGCCTTTATGAAAAGCCAAAATTGAATCTAAGTCATACCAGAGAATAAAAGCCTGGTAACCTAGGAACAGATATTTGAAAAGAACATCACTTCACAGAGCAACAGACAAAGATAACCCTTCAGCATCTTCCAGCTCGGTCTTCCTGCACTGGGTGAAAACAAACAAGATGGTGGCGAGCCAGCAGCCACTCTGGGGCAGGCTGCTGCGGCTGCCATTCCTTGGGTCAGCTGGGAGTGTGGTTCACATGGGCAGCCCCCCACACCCTGGTAATCCGGCCATGGGGGCTGTTGTCACGGGTCCCTCCATGGCATGGGTTGGCTGCAGACCCCTCTGTACTGGACAGGATGGCACAGCAGGATCGGGTCCCCAGGAAGCGCTGCTGCAAAACAGCTGATGGAGGGGCCGGGTGGTGCACCCTCATTTGGCCTGGGGGCGCATGCCAAACAGCTGATCCACTGGGCCCCCACATCAGTTGTTTGGTGGCCAAGGGGAGGGTGCTCGTCCAGGCCTGATCCTCCGACCTTACCTCTTGGCAGGGCCGTGTGGAGCCTGATTAGAAGAGAGGGAGACGGTTAGCCTGCTTTAGCCTGGGTGGCTGGGCTTTCATCCTGGCTGCACTGCCGACTGCTGTCGGCCCATGCACCCTGTATCAGCCAGCAACTCGCCCTGAGGCTGTAGTGGGTGAACATCTGGCGGTGACCTATCAGATGGGCAGGTGGCTCCCAGGCTACCACGGGCTAATGCAGGCTACTGTTTCGTTTGTTTTCACTCATTGTTTATACTAGGGTCAGGAAGCCACTTTGAAAATCAGTACAAGCCCCCACATGCCTGATAGGAGCTGAGGCCAGGGGCTACTAAGGGGAGCCATCAGGGTGGGAGAAGAAAAAGAAGGATCCAGATCAGAGATCATGGATCTGTGCCATGGATCCAGCTTCTGTCCTTGAGTACATGATGCCCATGTCTCCACTCTCTTCCTCTGAGCTCACTCTTTCAGTGCTTGAAGGGATGAGACTCGATTAAAGGGCCAGTCCCGTGAGGGGCTAAGTAAAACCAGTCTGGCCCACAGGTAAGAGATGTTGGAAATGCAAGGACTGTGAGATCATTGCATCCATTTGCCCAATGCAGAGTTTACAGAGGAGTGTGAGTAGCTAATCATCAATAAGCAGGCAGGAAGCATACTTAAGCTTAAGTAGCTTTATTAGGAAATACATGTAGGATAGGAAAGGCCTACATCTATGCTAAGTCCTAAGACTAGGTGTGTTCAAGAGGGAGGAAGGAAGCTCTCTGAGACACAAAGAGATGAGAAATCTCCTGGGGGAGGAGATTGACCAATCAGGTCGTGACAGGAGTAGGACAGATAGGATGGGGGAAGGGTTCCCTGATCTGTCTGTCTACTCCTGGTGTTTCTAGCAAACAAACAGGATGAGGTGCATCCCTTAGGGGGGATGCAACCAAAGGAATGTATTTCCAACAAGAGATACCCTACTCCTGGTCTATACCAAGACAGCATAACAGAATCCATCATAATATGCAGAACATCAATTAGCAGAGAGTTCCTCCTTCCTATACTACATACCAAGTATCTCCCTGGCTGTTCCTGCTCCTGGCCTGAAGCCTATCTAGTCTCTGCTCCCTTCCCATGGCTTTATTTTCAATTAAGGGCTAATGTCAATGGAATAGACTAGCTCATCTAATAATGGTCCCTTGCTCCTGGAAAAGGCAGGCATGGAGCAAGCAAAGGTCACCTATTGAAAAATTCTGTTTACCGAGCTAAAATATATCCTTTTGTTGGGCTAATTTTACTCTTTCATATTGATGAACATTAGTGCCGCTTCCCCCCATCTATCTAGCCTTATATAAGTTACATCTGTTCTTTTATTCACTAATACGTGTTTGCTCTTCTTTCAGATTTATGAAACAGACATTTCACTGAGCTCAGCAAATGATGGCCATAATAACTTATCTAAATTGCAAAGCATGTGATGCCCTTGAGGTAAACTCCGATGTGAAGGTTTTATGAAGTGTCTCACTGGTAAGAAGCCTAGAAGGGTGTTTGTCAGTTCATGTCAATCCTTCAGTTGTTTAAGGAACTGTTAAAAGGACCCTATTAAAAGTGTAAACTGTTGGGAATCCTAGGGGACGGAGAGGAGGAAGATGAGAGAAGAGAAGGCAACGGCACATCACTACATACAGGCACCATTGGTCTCTGCTTTGTTAGTCAGTGGTGTGGTTACCATGAAGAGAGGGGAATCAGTTGAGATTGGGCCCTGGACTGTAATGGGGCCCTTTACAAGCAGCCTGAGCACTGCTAGGAAATTTTCAGAGTGGACAGGAGAAGAGAGAGAGAAGCCGCCAGACAAGATGGAACTGCCGAAATGCACTCCCCGCCACAGCTACAACCTGAGATTCCAGGCTGAGCCATGAATCGAGGAGCGCATCCAGACTCCGCACTTGAGAGACCATGGGAGGGTGAACCCCCCAACAAGTGGAGATTCAACCACCCCCAGGTCTCCCAAGCCCTTGCCCACCAACATCACCTCCATCTTGTCAGGATCCAATTGCAGATGGCTCGACCTCATCCAAGCCCCCACAGCTGACAGGCACTGGGAAAATAAGGAGACTGCATG
>QEPC01014730.1:2367642-2379436 GCA_003113815.1 Sphenodon punctatus | reverse complement strand
CTGACCCCATGTGGGTATTGAGCGTGATGAACATCTGGCGCACGCCGTTCAGACGTTCCGGGCCCTTTGGCCCCGCGGGGGGGTTGAGCGTGGTTCAGTGTGGTTCAGCGTGATCTCGTAACGTCTGAAATCACCCAGTGTCTGTGTGAAAAGGGTCATAGAGCTGTTGCAAGGATGAAGTAGATTATAGATTGTAAAGCACTTTCAACAATGAAAGAGCTATCAAAATGATAATAAATCATAATTATTTTTATTTAGTTCTAATGTCATGGATTGACTGTTGTTTATGACAGACCACTTTCTACATACTAGGGGTGGGACTCTGGAAGGATTTTTGGTTTTGGTATTTTTGTTTTGGTTCTTCGTGATTTTCAGATCTCATTCTGGTTTAGGGTGTTGTGTTTTTTTTTTGGGGGGGGGAGGGTTTATTGATTTCCCCCCATTTTTTTCTCATTGACTTCAATGGAATTTTCTCCCATTGAAGTCAGAGAACAAACAGGAAAAAAATCAATGCAAAAAAATGGAAACACTGGAACCAAAAATGAACCGGAATTTTGGTGTACAGTTTTTAAAATGAAACGGCCATTTTCAGACCATTTTAGTTGTATTCGAAACCAAAATTCCCATCCATACTACATACTGTAAAATAATCCTCTTATGGAAAGCAAGATAAGTAACAGAGACCCTGATGGTAAAGCTGAAGGGCACACATTTTAAAAAAATATTATTTTACCTGTCTTGTCAGATGGCCAACAAAGTGCACAAAAACGGAATCTGTTCATTACTTTATGTACTTTGGACATGAACAAACAAAAGGTTGCATTGTAAACCATTCAGAACTCTGAGACAGTTCTGTAAAACCAGATTCTGATATAGCATAAATATATATATATATTATATAAATAAACAACTAACCGGCTAGATTAAAGAGCATGGAACCGATGTCTTTAAAAGATGCTGCGCACACACCAAGCACACGCATCTGCAGAATGTACATGCGCCAAGCACAGAACATGTGTGCCCGGTATGCATGCACTGCGCATGCGGTATATGCACTCTGCGCTTGGACTGGGCCCTCAGGCTGATGTAACAGTGATTGGAATGTAGTCTCGTAACGCCCTGAAGCCACAAACTCATGTCCTTGCAAGATGCAACTTACTGTGAATTCCAGATGGGATCTTAAAAACTGGGGTCCTGCCTGTCCTGCCAAGACGTTCATGAATCGCTGCCAATCATTAGAATAGAAATGTTCTTCTCAGGGGCAATGTGATCCCAGGCCCTTTACTGGAGGCCCTCTACTTTTCTAGCGGTGGGGTTGAGCACTACTAGAAATTTTTCAGAGTGGGAGGGAGAGGGAGCAAGGCCAACACTCTTGGTGTCTTCACATGGGCAGCACCTCTGTCACTGCTCCACCTCACCTGCCACCCCCGGGTGGGCTGTCCGTTTAAAGGCACACTGCCAGATGTGCAGGTGGTGCAGAGACGGGGCAGGCTGTCCCTGCTCTTGGGCAGCCCCACTGACAGTGCTCCGGAACATCCAGGAGCACCGCCAGTGGAGTTGGTAGCCGAAATCTGGGGCACCGCTGGAGGCGGGGCTGCAGCCCCGCTCTTAGTCAAAGGTTGCCCCGGGCAACACCATAGAGTTGTGGGGGTGTCCCGCAGGTGGACTATGGCCAGGCCGGGCTGTAAGTGGGCAGATGCGGGAGTGCACCCATGTGTCTGTGTGAAAACACCCTGTGCCTCCGCCCACTCTGAACATTTTCTAGCGGTGCTCAGGACACTTCGAAAGGGCCCCGCCGAAAGGAAGTTTTCAGTAGTTTGGGTAGCTTTCTGGGTTTTATCTTCTGTATTTTTGATGCTTACTTTCATTGTGTTAGCTGCCCTGAGGGGTCAGGGAAGGGAGGGATGAAAACTGAACTAAGTCATAAATAAATAAATTAAATAAATAAATAAAAAGTTCCAGATGCAAAACATGGCCGACTTCCTTTCCACCTCTTGAATGGAGCTGACCCAAAAGGGACCTTTGCTTCTATGCTTTTCTTGCTGTTTTCCGCTGCAAGTTTTACCTTTTGAATTTTATTCCACACACGTTCTTTATCGCTTCTTCTTCCTTCAAGGGTGTCCATGGCATCTGCCATTAGCGACTGCAGCTGTGGCACCAAGATAAAAATTATCAGTGTGGAATTCACACAGAAATAACTTCTCTAAATACACAGATTAAAACCTAATTAAAAAATCATTTGTACGCTGATGATTTTATTACTCATCTTTCACACAATGAGCACCGCCACCTCATCTTTGCTTCAGCCATATTATTGGGGATAGAAAATACTCAACAGTGGGGGGAAATTCTGCTGGAAAATTTGGACTTAAGAAACCCTCCCAAACAAGCAAAGACCAATCTTTTGGATTTTAAGGTATTAAATGTTTGTATTTTGTAAAGACAGACTTGGGAGATAAACTAATTAAAATTCTAGATTTCATTATTTAGCTTTTTGTGATATTCTGTGTAGTTCATGAATGCCTTTTAGATTTTTCTCCTAAGGTGTATGTATCATAATTTGAGAAAGCATGTGGAATTGCACAAGAGGAAAGCACTAAACTTGAGTTGTTTTTTACTGTACCTCCAAGTATCTAGTTCGTTTACCTTTCTTTTTTTCTCTCCTTTTCTCTGACAGAGTCATCACATCGTTCAAAATAACAGAGCATAAAAACAAATCTGGCCATTTCTACTACAAACCATAAAAGGTAACTATGGAGAAATGTGTGATGATCAGGATTTAATAGGAGAGGTCACAATTTAGTATGGTCACTGTACTGACTCATTTTAGTACCGTTCTCAAACGTTTTAAAAAAATAATTACCCTTTTCCAGCTGCATTTCAATCATATCACGGGCCCGATATCAATGTACCACAAATAAAAAGGGGATTTCCGGGTTAGTGTTGAGGACCGAGGCCAAAATGGCCATTTATTTGCTCTCTTTTCTGTATGGAGTCTAATTGATTACATGATGTGATGGCCGAAAGAGGCAAATATTTTTCATATCTAGACATAATAGTGGAGATGTGGCCATTTTACCGCTTTCTATTAGAAGATTTAAGATGGTGAATGTGCACTAAATTTTCTTCTCCATAAAACAAGAACATTTCCATTTACTTGAATATAGTTACTTCAGATTTGCATTGGCATAAATGAGAGAAGCAGAATTTTGCCCATTTTTCATAGAAAAAAATTAATCAAATATTTAGTCAGACAAACATTAGACACATTCATAAGGGAAAAGAAGCACCAAGTAAAAACACCAAAGATGTTTTTTAAATTAGATGGGTGGGTGGAGGGTTAGGGTTTTTTTCCCCACATTCGGTGTGTGGGGCGGATGCAGGGTGTCCTGCATGGGGGAGTGTTTCAAATGAGCCCCCCCCTGCATGGCCACCCTTCCACGCACCGCCCACCCCATCCCTACACGGGGCACTCTGGATTTTTTTGAGTGCTCCACGGATGAACTGAGTGGGCGCGGTACGTGGGTCACGGGAGTGTGCACACTGACTTCAAACAAGCTCTCTCCCACATGGACAGTGGGTGTCAATGCATGGGGGCGTCCCATTTAAAAACACCACAAATGATCTGCTCATTAAGAGCCCCATCCAACACTAAAATCAGTGAGATTATTTCTATGAGTATTCTTGGATTGGGCCCTTTCAAGTAACCCAGCAAAACAGGCTCAGATGAACTATCCAGCCCCTGTATTCTGAGGGGGGGCCTTTGGAAGAAGTCTGAGTGCTGCTGGGAAATTTTCAGATTGCGAGCAAGGGGGGCCAACACTCTATCCCTGCCTGCTCTGAAAATTTCCTAGTGGCACTGGCACCCAAGCGGCTTCCAAAGGACCCTGCCAATAAGGAAGTTTTCAGAGTAGTAGGGATGAAGTATTGGCCCTTCCCACACTTTATACTTCCTTCCTGATGCTCTTGGAAGGGGAGTAGGCTCTGGGGGCTAGGGCAGTGCTACTTTCATGGGTAAGCCCTGTTCCCCATCCTGGAGACCCCATTCCCTTGTCCTGAGAGGGGGGCGCATAACTGGGACATAAGCCTGGGCCTACAACACCTGTACTATGCAACTGTCCTATATAATGTTTTTTTAATATCAATGGGATGTCTTGCAGGAGTAACTGTTTGCAGAATGAAACCCTATCTGGGGGATTACTATAATGTTATGACAAAGAGCTGCTTTCCAATATAATTCATTTTTAAAGATGGGGTCAGAGTGCAGGGAAGGAAGGCAGAGTAAAGAAACACTGGGAAATGAATAAATGGTGCGTGAGTGTATTTTAATGCTGTGGGCAGGGTGATCTGTCAAGTTTTTCTTTCCTATTAAGTTATACTTCAGGGTTGGTGAATTAGGAATGTCCTTTTAAATAGTTTCACCACTGAATGTTCAGTAATAGTTTCTGATTTTGCTAACTCCTATAAATATGCTGTGTAACACCCACCCCCCTCCCAGTTTTCTAGAAGCTTGCAAGAACTTTCTCTTGAAAAAAAATCAAACGGTCAGATTTGGAGCCGGAGACAGAAAAGTAATTTTGTTTGGCTCAAGTTACATATTCATAGCAAGTGCTTAATCTGTGATAGGTGGCAAACAGAATACTATGGATAAGTGTGAAGTCAAAAAAAGTACTGGAGGAGACATTAGGGGTGAAACAAGATTTCACAGAAAAGCGAATTCCTGTCAAAATCATGGATTCCGATACCATCTCAGCTGAATTGAGAAACTATCGGTATTCAACAGTGTCTCGACTGACGTTTTGTTTCCGAATTTACCGATAATGGGCTTACCGGGATCCCTTTACTGCTTTACCATTTACCGCTTTGCTGTCCATTTTGAATCTCGAGAAGTAATACCAATGTAATACTGTATTTCTCCTACCTTCTCTGCACTCCATTCTCCCTTGTACTTCCTTGTCACTTATTGGCTGCTACACAGATTCCTTTACAAATGTGCACTCCAGTTGCAGATTGGTCAAAGCAAAAGGAACAACAATTCTGATTTGAGGTACATGAATGGAGGCACTGTGCTTTAAAATTGTGTTTGGGCAGGCAGGGGGAGGCTGAGGGGTGGGCTAGTCATACAGCGTTCAGCTCAAAAATGCGGTAAACAACGAACAGACAGAAAACGGGAAGTACAACAGTATCCTTAGCAATGCAGTAAGTGGTAAATCAATGGTAACAGTATGTAGTAAGTGGAAAGTCGGTAAATCATGATGGTATTTCACGGTACTTTGAGGACTGAGAAATCGTATATTAGTATTGGTAAATGGTCGGGAAATCGATCCTGTTTACCAAGATGGCAATATTATTCATGAGCAGGAATTTAGATGCTTGTTTCAACTCTACTTGAAATGCTCTTCAGATCAGCCGTAAAAATGTAGGCTGCCTGGGTTGTAAAACCAGGGGTCTATGCCAAATGGATAGTGATGATTTTTATTAAAGTAGTTTCTCTTAAGTGACTTCCCCTTTGCCTTCATCACAGACCTCAAAGACAGCTGACTATCTCTCCCAGGGTAATTTCAGATGTGACGTGCTCCCAGGTCACCATAGTGGATTCCCAACCATGACTAGCCGCCTAATCCTGACCCGTGGTTCCGACAGGCCCCAAACAGACATGACGGGAACGGGACCACGGCAAGGAAACAGACAGCCAGGCCATGATCTGGGATAGTGCAACATACGTGACACCGACCCTGAACCGTGGGAAGAACCCCCAGAAGCCACCAGGGTGGGGCGGGACACAGACATGGCCAACCGAGGGCAATCGAAGCCAAAAGCGCCACAAGGCACCGCCCATGCGAGGGAAACGGGAAGGGAGGGGGAGGAGGGAGGTGAACAGCTGAGCCGCACACACACAACAGGGAGAAGGAAGCCATGGACAGAGCCGAACACAAACCACACACATGCTGCCGAGAACACGTACAGCCGAAAGGGAAAGAGAGCAAGGGGGAGATACACAGGGGCACACAAGGGGGGATGCAGAACACCACACCGGGCAGCCCAACAGACAGCGGCAAGGACATTGGGGGGGGGGGGGCTGAGTCCAACAGGGCAACAAAACAGGAGGGGGCCGGGGTCGGAACAGCGCAGGACCCAGGGGCAGGCACCCAACACCCCAGGGACAGCACAGGCACCACGAGGCACCCAACAGCAACACAGGGGATGAGCCACCGATCCGAGGAACACAGAGGGGAGGGCAGAGGCAGGTCCCAACAGCAAGACAACTGGTCCCGGATGGTAATGCACAGCCAGCGAGGGAAATGAGCCCTATGTCGCGGACAGCCGATGGTGCCCCCCTCAACAAGGGGATGGCGCGTGGTGCAAGCAAGGGACCCCCAGTCACAAAGAGTCATGGAGGCATCACGGGGGTGGAGCTGGGGGCTGAGCATGGACACTGGCAGGGAGTCAGCTGAGCAAGGGGTGCAAAGGTCCACAGAGATCCCAAGTACAGGTATCGAATAGCAGCTAACAGCTGACCGGGGGGCGGGTCATGGAACCGAACCCCAAGGGTACAGATGGTGTAGTGGTGCCACATAGATAGCCCCGGGGTGCAGGTGACCCGGCACAGCCGAGCGGAATGGGGGGAGCAAATCGAACCAGGACAGCAGTGGGTCCACAATGGGAACGTTGTAGCGGGTCACCGAATGGAAGGTCCGGGGAGGTGCAGGGAGCATCGGGTGGAGGTGATAGGTGGGCTACAGATGACCCAGGGGGGACCTACAGCCAGCTGCACGGGGTCACGAAGGGGGGGTGGGATGGGGTGGCCTAACAGATGAACGTAGTGGGGTCACTGCAACATGCCCCCGTGATAGCCCATTCATGCCATGTGGTGCGCAACAAGATAGTAGGCCTCAAAAGGATCGGAACCGGTGAGCCCAACCTGAACATCGGCACAGGACCACACCTCCGACAGCACTAGCAGCTCAGGTCTGGTGGGATTGGGCAAGGCATAGTGAGCAGCAGGGGGCCATGACAGCTGTCCGAGCTCCAACAGGTGGTAGTACGACGCCCCATGGGAATGCTGGTAGCCACAGGCCCCTAGGATGCAGCAGAAGTAGGACACAGCCAGGGCAGGGCCGCCCTCCGCCAGACAGGTCTGGAAGCCGGACAAGGTACAGACAGACAAAGCTGACACCATCTCAGGAGCAGACCACGACACCAGTGACCCGCTCAGCTCCGGAATGCACCTATCCAGAAAGGGATGGAGGCCCAGCTCCACAGCATGGAGCTGGCACTCGCAAGCGGTAGCCACATATCCAAAGCGGCGGAGGTCCGAGCTCAGATGTCAGGATAGGCATCCGGGAGGGTAGACGGGGAGGCAAGGAACAGTTGAACGCCAGGGGAATGCCACAGGTCAGCTAGAGTCATGGTCTCCCTGTAGGTCAAGCAACGCGGACTGGCTGCGGAACCGCTGAGCAGGAGCTCTGCTGCAGCAGCATTGGCCATGGTGCAACTGGCAGAGGGTCTGATAATCAACAACAGTGGGGCCCCTCAAACCATGGTAGGCAGGGGAGGTAACCAGGGGAGCTCCGAGGCCATGCGATAAGGGTAAGGGCAGCACAATGGGACGGCAGGGAAGTAATGCTTGGGGAGTGGACACAGCACAGCTGCAGGAACCCAAGGCCAGAGATGGCCTACACATGGAGAGCAGTAATATGCACACAACGTACATTCACCCTCCAAGACCATCCAGGGGCACAGCCCTCCCCCCTCCCATGCACCCGAGCACCCAACAGCTATTAATGAGCAGCACCAGGGGGCATGGGACCTACAGGCGGAGCCCCCTGGTATGGGTGAGCGACCCCATGCTACCTGGACCACCCAGTAACGCACAGGCCACAACCAATTGGTGCAGCACCTGGGCACAAGGCCCAATGGACAGCTGGTGGCGCGTGGGCATGCACTGGCCCCAGGCCCCTTATAGCGAGCCACAACCTGCAGCACAAGTGTCCCACCGAGCAGTGTGCCTGATACCGCCCGGCGCCCCTGGGGCACCTACCAGCTAAGGCCCTCGCAGGTACCTGACATGGATGCGAACCAGCGGGGTGCCTGCTGGCTCCTACTGGAGATCATAGCTGAGTGCTACCGCCAGCACACCAAGCTCCAGCAGGTCGACAGAGAGCTGCTCAAGTTGTACACAGGGGTGTGTGCATGCCTGGCCCGGGTTGCTGCAACCGGCCTGCTCGCCCACCACAGGCGCTGCTGCATCGAGGCCATGCGCACAGTGTGCTGGCTCTCTGGAATGTACCGCAGGACCCTGCTGATTGCACGTGCCTGTCTGGCTGCCCTCAGGCAAGCAGCTGCACGCCACTACTGGAGGAGGGCGGCCCTCTTCAGTGCTGTCAGACTCGCTATGCCCATCGACAGGTGCCTCTGGACTGTGTCCAGGGCCCAGCAATGGTGGGAGGGGGCCCTGACACAATGGGACAATGCTGCTTGGAAGGTACACTTTTGGATGGACTGGCGTACCCTCCTGCGACTGGCAGAGCTTCAGCAGCCCTGGCTGGAACAGATGCACACCCCCATGCGTTCCCCTATCCCAGTCGTGCAGCGGGTGGCCATAGCTGTCTGGGCCCTAGTCACCCCGGATTCCTGCCGTTCTGTGGCTCAACACTTTGAAGTGGGCCTCACAACTGTCACCGGCATCATCCGTGACTTCTGTGAGGCTGTGGAGGTGGTTCTCCTCGACTGCATGATCCAGCTCGTGGATCCAGCTTGTGGCTGTGATAGCTGGCTTCGAGGCTACTGGGTTCCCCAACTGCATGGGCGCAATCGATGGCACCCATGTGGAGATCTTCCGACTCCTCCTCCCCCGATGATGCGGCTGAGTACATCAACAGGCATGGTTACCACTCGTTGCAGCTCCAGGCCATTGTCGATCACCGGGGCCGGTTCACTGACATCTTCACTGGCCACTCCAGTCGCAGCCATGATGCCTGGATCCTTGCCATGTGAAGGGGGGGTGGACTCTTCGCATGGATGTACAGGGGGGGACTTTGCCAACATGCGGATGACCTGGATCGAGGGGGTGTTGATGCCTCCCTGCATCATCGGGGACCCGGCCTATCCGCTGTTCCGATGGCTCATGAAGGCCCATCCGGTGACCCGGAACCTGATGGAGGCCCTGTACAACACCTGGCTGTGCACCGCAAGGACCGTGACCGAGAGGGCCTTTGGTGCCCTCAAGCAGAGATGGAGGTGCCTGGCCGGGCGGCTGGACTTCGCGGTGGACACCTCCGTCCTGGTAATCGGCACCTGCTGCATGTTGCACAACATCTGAGACCGATGGAGCAGCCCTTGGGTATCCCAGGCCACAGCGGACAGCTGGCCCTGTTCCGCTGTATGTGTGAGTAGCGAATCCCAGGGAGTACCGTTATGCTAAGCAGATCCGAGCATCACGTACGAGGTACATAGCATGGTTACCCCAGGCCTGAGGCTCCGTGGTCCGTGGGGCAGGACCTCTGCTATGCCGGTGGCCAGGAATGCCCGAGCTGGCCCCGCTGAGCTTGGAGTTCCTGGCGTGTGTATCAATGAATGATGGACATGATGGTTACAGTGAATAAAGGTGTCTTTATTTTATGTACATTGATCCCCGTGCCCTACTTCCCCCTCCCTTTCCTGCTTCCTGGGGCGACCTCTCTGTGGCCGTGTGGGCTGCTCCGTGGTCTGCAAGTCACCCTCGCCTGCACTGGTGTCCCCCTCCGTCACTTCCTGGCTCTGCACAGCCTCCTGGCTCTCCTCCGTGGCTGCTGCTGGGGGCTGGGCTGGGCTGGGCCCGGGACTGGCTGCTGCTGCTGCACCTGGTGTGGTGGCTGTTGCTGTCTCAGCCCCAGTGGGACAGGGGGGCAGATGTGTGGGCCCTGTGTTTGGGATTGCTGCTGCTGCTGAGGGATGGGCACCGGTGGTGGGATGGCAGGTGGGTGTGGGGCTGCAGCTGGTATGGCGCCCGGGGGTGCTGCTGCCATGATGTAGGCATTCATCGTGCCCGCATGTAGCAGCAGTGAGCTGCCGATCTCTAGAGACCGGTCCAGCTTCCGGGAGTGCTCAGCAGCCCGGCGGCCAATGGTGTCCGTCAACCACTGTATCACCTCCATCTGATGTGTGTGGTCCCGTCTTTGCAGCCACCTCTCCTTCTGCATCTCGGCTAGGAGGTGTCTGTCCCATCCCTCTGCCTGCTCTATGGCCCTGCCGGTGGCCGCCTCCATCCTGTCAATGGAGGCGATCATCGCCATCCCCTGCTCCGCGCTGGTTCTCATGATCTCCTCTGCCAGGCCCTCCCGCCAGCAGCGCACACATGCCCTGTGCTCCCGCATCCTCTGGGCCACTGGCAGTGGCAGTGGTCCTGGCTGACGGGGCACTGGATCTGCGGGATACGGGTTTGGTTAGCTCGGTCGGGCAGCTGGTAGCTGCACGTGTGTCCTCCCGGAACAGTGCTGGGGCGTGGCCTGGGATGCCTGCCCATCCCTCCCCCTTGGGTGGTCAGGTCCCCTCCCCTCCCTCCATGCACCTGTGATCTGTTACCCCTCCCCTATTCCCTCGTGGTCACCCACAGTGCCCCACCCGCCAGCTGTGGCCACCGGTCCCCAGGGTCCCCTCCCCCTGTGGCCACCCTCTGCTGGTCCACTGGTCGCCCCCCCGCTCACCTCGCTCCACCCACGGCTGCTGCTGGTGCTGCTCCCCCTCTGCCTCGGCCTCCCACGGCGGTGGTATCAGTCCTGTGTGGGAACGGCCGTGGAGGTGTGGCGTTGGGGTTCCCCTCTCCCTACCCCCGTGTCCCGCCTGTCCCCCGTCCCCCTCCCACCCTCCAGTGGTCCCAGTCCCTTCCGTTTATCTTCTGCCATGTATTCCACTGTTCCTGGTGCCCGTTCCCCCTCTGTTGCCTCCTCCTCTCCCTCGGTCGCTCCTGTGGTAAGGAAGGGGTGGTGGTGGTTGGTATGGTTCCCTACCTGTTGTACCCCCCCCTGCTCCCACGCTGTGTCTGTGCAGGCCCCTGTGCCTTCTACGCCCTATGCCTACCTCCTATGTCCGTCTCCGAGCCCTCCATGGCCGGCTGCTCGATAGGGCTCTGCTCGGAGTGCTCCCTACACTTCCACTGGCTCAGGGTGACCAGCATGTCATCATTGGAGCCCGACTCCGAGTGTGGTACTGGGCGCCCCATACCTGACCATGATGGGGGTCTACTGGTCCCTGAGGTCCTGGGCCGTTCCTCTTGGGTTGTGGGTCTGGCAGTGTCTGTGGGTCCACCCGGTGCTGCTATGGGAGGGTGGGACATCCTCCCGTGTCCGGCCCTGTGCCACGGCACTCCCTACCAGCCGGGGCGGCGGGGGGGCACGATGGATCCCTTCATGTGGAGGATCCTGTCTAGGGCAGCATAATAGGGCACGGTCCACGTGTCCTTTATGTGCTTGTAGCCACTCTTTAGCTCTTTGGCCTTGGACCGGCACTGTGCTGCCGACCTCTGGTATCCAGCCTCCCCCATGTCCCTCAGTATCAGGTCGAACACCTGCTCATTTCACTTGTTTACCATGAGCTCCACCTGGTTTTCCAGGGACCCCCAGATCCGGATGAAATTCTGGGTCTCCTGGACTCCCCACTGTCCCCCTCTCTGGTACCTCCGTCTCCGTGCTGGGCCCTCCAGCTCCTGTGCCGCCGCTTCCTCCTCCACCTCCTCTGGCTCCTCCCTGCTGGTGTCCTGTGGGGATTCCGGGGCTCGGGCACGTTTCCTGGTCTGTTGGGTGGACACGGGGGGTTG
>QEPC01014730.1:2305835-2366805 GCA_003113815.1 Sphenodon punctatus | reverse complement strand
TAACCACCCTTTAACCACCCTTGGTGGTTATTTATGCATGTTGCAGGGCTGTATTGGTGCCCTATGCAGCCCTGAAACATGCATAAATGACCACCAAGGGTGGTTAAAGGGTGGTTAACGTCATGTCTGTTTTCACCCAGTGTTAGAGTGTCTGTATGAAAAGGGCTTTATAGAGAACAGGCCACTTCCCCTAAGGTGAGCTGTTCTCAGAGAGTCAGTTCTTTACAGCCTAGGAGCTTTGCAGGGCTTCAGTCAAACTTCAAGCTACCAACCTTAGGACAAGCATTAGTTCTGCCGCAAAGCCAAGGTAGGGGATCCAAGTTTGACTGATCTTTTAATCCTCACTCAGGCAAATCAGCCACTGGAATCAAAAGGGTTTGTGAATTGTTTGATGAAGATACATTTTAAATGCATTTTACCTGCAATATCACATTTTCTTTGCTATAGCACCTTCCTTCTGTGGATGAGTGAGCACTTTAGAAATGTCAAGGAACTAAGAAGAGAGTGTTGGAGCAATCCTTGTGATTAGCGTTACACTATCATCGTTTTGCAGATGAAGAAGCACAGAGGGATAAAGAGATTTGCCCCAGATCACACAGGAAGCCTGCGACAGAACCAGGAATCAAATCCCTACCCCCCTGACTCCCAGCCACTTGCCGTAATGGCAAGCTGCCCCAAACCTGCCTTGCTTCAGAGGATTATCACACTGGGTGGGTTAACATTTCCTAACAGGGATAACTGCAGTCATTTTCAAGGATCATTTTGGGGGCTGGAAGAAAAGGCAAAAGAAACACTTAAAAATATTGCCACCTCTTCCTGGTTTCCTTCTTACTGATTAGCCCCTCCTCTGCTGAAAATGCTGCCTTGAGGATTTCCAAACTATTCCAGTCTCTCTCTCTCTCCTCATTAAAAATCAACTTGAAATAGCATTGTCATTTTTTCCCCTCTCCTCCCCTTAGCTCCCTGACCGTAAAAGCCAAAACAAGGATTAAAAATAAATACGTACCAATTCTGCATCCTGCTGATTGATGTCCTGGAGATAGGGGATGGTTGCTAGCTCAGCCATGGCTTGATTAATCACTTGGGACTGTTCCTTGACTCGCTGCAAGCGGCTAAGGAGGCTGGCATACTGCAACTTCTCTATCACACCTGAACAGGCACAGAAACTCTCCTAGCCTCTCAGCGAAAGCAAAGGAGTTAGAAAAGCACCATAGAAAAACATAACCCTCCTGTGAGACTTATGTCAAGGCTTATCATTACATATATATTTACACCCTTAATACCATAACCAAAGAGGCATAACAGCACCTTTAAGATAATGTTGTCTAAAATTGTACAGAGAGAAAGGAAGAAAAAAATGACATCCTTTACGCAATCTCTCTTGCAGTACTAGAAAAATAAATACCTAGCTTATAACTGATGGGAATGGAAAGGCAGGAGATAACTAACAAGAATGTAATTTTGACTGTCATCCCTTAGAAAAAGGCTTTTCCTAATCCTCTTTGTTAAAATATTGTCCGGCTTTTATGCATTGCTTTTAATGTTTCAGCAAAGAGTTTAGGAAGGAAAAAAAAAAATCAGTGTAATGCATAAGCCTACAGCATATTCCCAGGCAAAGCAAGTCCAGGGCTTTCAAACACGAACCTACAACTTCTGAAAACAGCCATCTGGCCTTGGGCTGCTTTTAGACAGGATGCGCCCATGCAGGTCCACCCATCCCCCACGCATGGAGATGGTGGCGTGGCAGGCCACACGCTCCCATGATCCATGCACCGCCCACTCATACCCATGCACTGGGGGGAAATCTAGGGTGCTCTGTGTGGGGGCAGGCCAAACCATGCATGGGTAGGGGGCGTACACCCATCCCTGGTCCATTTGATCCCCACCCATTCACCAGGGATCACGTGTTTGGGCGCGTCACACGGTGCACATGGACCCGCCCCCCAGTCGTGCCTGTGTAAAAATGGCCTTCATCTTGGACCAAAACTAATCGACAGGGACAGGGCTGGCCTCCGAATTTGGGACGCCCAGGGCGAAAATAAAATGCGGTGCCCTCATAGCGCCGCTCTCCCCTTTTTTACAATTGTCTTACAAAAACAACAAAGTGGTATAAATGTTCACACATACGCAGGTGCACACACAAGCTTTCTACACACACACAAGCGTTCTCTCTCTCACACACTCTCTCTGGTAGGGGGGGATTCAGTGATTGTTGATTTACTGAAAGTGAGGGGAGTCAGGGGGCCGGGCCCCACAGGAAGCAGCCACCCTGTTGTGGGGATGAGAGTCACAGGCAGGAAGAGGGCCCTGCAGACATAGCCTGTCCTGGGGTCTCAGGAGCACTGGACCTGAGGCTACCTGTGGTGCCCCCTCTAACCAGGGGGCTTGGGCCATGGCCCCTGCTTAAACCTGGCCCTGCATAAGGATGTGTTTAAATTTAAGGACTTGAGTCCCTCCACTAAAGTCAATAGATCTGGTTGCACACTTAGGGTGTTTGTAGACAAGTGCCTCCCCAACCATTATTCCCCATCCATCACCCACCCATCACACATGTTTCAGGGCTACATGGGGTGCCAGTGCAGCCCTGCAACATGTATGTTGGGTGGGTGATCGGTGAGTAAGACAGGAAGATGCTTGACTAAAAACACCCTTAGAGCATCTTCTGGTCCCTTCTGTGGGAAAGCGAGGTGGCCGACTTGAAAAGGGGACGTTTTATGAAAGAAAAAAGAGGGTGTTTTTACCCGAGAGCAGTAGGGAGGGGAGGCGGGAGGTCCGTGGTCAGTGCGTGGGCATCCACACACAGGACGTGCATGGGGAGCGCTTCACATAGGCAGCTCCTTGCATGCCTCCCCATCCGCACACCGGCCACCCAGTCCCCACACGGGGCACTCCAGATCTTTCAGGAGTGCTCTATGTGGGGACTGGGTGGCCGTTGTGTGGATCATCGGAGTCCACCTCCCCACGCACCAACTTCAAATGAGCATCTTTCCATGTGAACGGTGGGGGAGGGAGGGTTTCATGTCTGGAGCTGTCTTGTTTTAAAACACCCAGAGTTGAGGGAGGGGAGATGTTTTTTTTTTTTAAAAAAGGGTTATCTCCTCTTGTCCTTTTCCAACAATTCAACTGTATGAACTGGGGTGGCCAGCCATGCCAGCCAGCAGACCGGTCCGCCACTCACAGGCACAGTGGCCAGAGGACACGGCCACTGCAAGTCACAAGAACTGACCAGGAGCGCTGGGGAACCCAGGTTCCCCAGGCCAGCGCTCACGCTGGAGACATGTCAATTGCAGAGGCCAGCCTGGCGCGCTTCCCCCTTCCCCATGGTCCGTGGCAGCGGGAGGGCATGGTGGCTTGCCTCCGTGGCTGGGACCGCCATGTTGGGAGCCACCTGTTTGAATCCCTCCGCATGCACTCCACCTGAGTGGGTGCTCGGCCGCACTGCCACACAGGCCACGGACCCCCCCTCCCCATTGCCTTGCTCATTTAAAAACAGTGCCGCAGTACCATTTAAACACCCTGATATGAAACATGTACCTACGTGCTTTGCTTGACAGGAATGGAGTGTTTGGGTGTGAGGTTGTTGTTGGTGGCTGGTGGGCTGGGACCTAGGCAAATTGTGTCAAACACAGAGGTTGGTGGGAGCCTCTTCATTTATTTCAGTGGGTTTAAGCCAGACTCGGAAAATTCCATCCCTAAAGCCCCACAACCTGTCCTGTGTGAGCTAAAAAAACCTTTCTCTGCCCCTAGAGTATGGCCTATTAAAAGGAAAATGCACGGCCAGCCAAGACATTATAGATGTTATGTATGGAGTTATATATATAGAGAGAGAGAGAGAGAAAGAAAACTTTGTCCTCCTCCTGTATTTACTATTACCTATAGTTTTTTTTTCTCTCTCTCTCTCTCCCTCACACACACACACACCTATATACACAGCTTTGTTTTTAAATGTCTGGCATCTCTCTTTTTTCTCTCCCCCTCTTCAACCCCTACTCTAGTTACTTTGTCCTATCCACTCCCACCCAAGTCACTGCCATGCTTCCACATATATACCTGTCCCGCATTTGCCCAGTTTATATGGGTGTTGTTAGACAAATGCCTTCCCACCCATCATGCATGTTGCAGGGCTGCTTAGGGTCCCAATGCAGCCCTGCAATATTCATGATGGGTGGGTGATCGGTGTGGAGGCGCTTGTCTAAAACCACCCTATATTGCTACGCTACATGCCTGAAGAAAGGCCCTGCATGGCATATTCTCACCAACAGAAGTTGGTCCAGTAAAAGAGATTATTTGAACTACTTTGTCTCCATCTCATCAAGTTATATGTAGAGACAGATAAAAATTCAGATAACAAGGAGCAATCATTTAAACGGAGACAGTGGTAGAGAGAGATTTTGTTAACGTGCAACAAAAGGAAATCAAGTCAAATGACATCTGTAGCTGCAGTGGAAAGCTCCCCTCTGCCATTCTTCAAGACAAAAGAAAGACCTACATACATGGCAAGCAATTAATTCATTGATTCAACAGCAAAACGAGTGAGAAGAAATGCTTTCCTCATCGCCTGCATCTTGCTGGGATAGTGGGAGTTCCTGCAATTTTTAGGAAAGCAAAGGCAGCAGAAAACTAAAAGGAAACAACCGCTTGATTTGGTAGAAAAATACGTGAACATGGCATGGACACTCAATGGACAGAGCCATTTTATTTAAGCTCACAATGGGGGCAGAACTAACTAACTAACTAACTAACTAATCTGCAGCAGGGTTCCTTTTTTAAAAAAGGGATCATTACCGGTTGAACACTGTCTGGGGTTGTTTTCTGTGACAATGAAAAATGCAGACAGAGAGCGTAAATAACAGCTACTGGCAGGAATAAGAGTCCACGGGGATATGAACCACATGATGAGAATTACAGGAGCTATCGTGGAGTTCAAGAGGCTACTAAGCTGCAGCAAAGAAAATAATAAAGTGGCCACAGATGAAGCTGAAACCACCTCATAGAGGCCCAGTGAAGGGTAAGTAAATAGCAAGCTTAAATGGAGGCTTTAGGGGGAAAGGAACTGGATGATTTAACAGAGGGAAGAGTTAAATTTCTGACAAATGGGATATGCAATGTGTAACCAAGAAACTCAGCTCAAGGGGGCTAAGAGGCGCTCCTGATAGGAATGAAACAAGGTAGGGAAACATTCATTTGCAGGTATATCAAGCTGCACATTAAATAAGTGCAAAGGTACCCAGTGTCCAGGTATCACAAAGAAGAAATGAAAAGGAAAACAAATAATGATCAGGTTGGCTATTGCAATCCTGACTGACATCGCTTTCTTTCCTCACTTCATTAATCCAAAACAAAGCTAACTCCACCCCGAGACTGTCTATAGGAAGGTCTAAAATGGGAACCTGACAAGAGTTTCTTCAGAATTCCCTCAGTTGGGAAAACCTTGAAGGATCTGTCAGGCCCCCAACGGTGTGCTGTCTCCATAGCAGCTTTATGAGTAGTGTCTTGGACTCTCATCTCTAGGGCTGGCCTTAGAATTTGTGGGGCCTAGGGCAAAGACAATATGTGAGAGCCGTGGTGGCCCCATCCCCTCCTTAGAGGACCTGCCCCCTTGCAGGCACCTTTGGTGGGGCCCTAGAGGTAGTTGTTTTAGGGGCCCTGCACCCTCCCCTGGTGAAAATAGGGGGCACTGCAGGGCCCCAGAAGTAGAGAAAATAGTGGGGCCCAGGGTGGTCACCCCACGACGTCCTATGGTAAGGCTGGCCCTGCTCATCTCCACTGGTGAGCACCTGACTATGGGTAAAAACATACGTGCAGTCACAGTGGCAGCCGCATGTCCGGGGGCTGGGATGGTCGTCCCCGCCATAGCACCATCCCCGGCTGGGTTAGGTCGGGCGATGGAACTAAACGTTCTCCCAGCCTGACCCAGCCAGAGAGAGGGGGATGGGGAGTGAGTGATGTGCAGCCGCCTGGCTCCACCTCCGTGCTGTGGCTGGTGTCCCGCCCTCAGCCATTGCTGCCAATAACAGGCAAGCATCTTCTCAAAGCAAAGCAAGAGTCCGTGGTTTACTACAGACCTAGTAGTCCCTCATGGAGCCAGAGAGCCTGTCCCACAAGGGTTCAGATTAAGGCCACTTTCAGACTTGCCCCCGCCCCCCGGGCATAGTTTGGCTGTGGGAGGGAATGCACAAGCCAGGATATGCCCGGGGTTCGGATGGTCTGAAAGCCCCTCCTCCCCCACCCAGTGCTTTCCTGGCAAACTCACAGAGAGATACAGAGCAGGATTTTTGCGCCACCAAAGCCACGCCAGGGGGCTTTCAGACCAGCTGAACCCTGTGCATATCCTGGCTTGCGCATTCTTCCCTGCAGCCAAAATATGTGCAGGCGGTGGAGGGGCGGGAAGGTTTGAAAGTGGCCTTAAGAATTCTGCAGAACTTTAGATCCATACTATTTTTTTTTTTTTTGCGGGGGAACATCTTCCCTCAGTAATAAAATGGATGTCAAGGGGCACCTTCCCTTCTTTTAAAAAATACTGTGCTTAGGAAAAGGATTTGCATCTGTTCTCGCCCTTTCTATGCCTTGCTTGCTGAGCTGGCTATTCAGTTTAGAAGGTTTGAAAAATGTCTGGCAAGAGCCCTGACAGCCTGTTGAACCATCAGCCTTGAGGAATGCAACCTTGTAAAGGTCTCTATTCCCCTAGAACCCATCTCCTTTATTTTGACTAGATCTTCCTTTTGTCAACGTATTGTTAGCTTGAACCTAAGTCCCTTACAAACATGGTCCAATGGCAATTTTCAACAACATGCGGGGAAGCTGTCATCAAACCTCTTTTGGTGCCCTGAGCATTTTCCAAAACACATACCTTGGAATAAACAACACCGAGGCCATTTTTAGACGATCTGACCGGGTCGGCGATCGAGGTGGTCAGATCGCGGCCGGAAAAGAATGCACGTCCCCCTCCTGTGCACGTGACTCGTGGCAGCGTCTCGTCTAATCCCGTCTTGCGGGATTTTGGCAACGACGCACGAGCACACCGCGTGATCGTCTAAAAACGGCCTGAGATGGAACTGAAAACAGGATAATAAAGCAATTAGTTTTACTGGCATGGTTTAGTTCTGCATGTCTCATGAAATCCATGTTCGTTTTTTTCCTCCTTTATTCAGGAAGAACCAAAGGCAAGATTCTGCAACCGTGACTCAGGATGAGTAGTGCATTGTTTCTCACTGAGTTCTGCTGAAACGGATTTGGCAACTAAGGGAAAGTGTATACTGTGGCTACCATCCTAACACCCTTTAGTCCAGAGTAACCCTAACAAAGCTAATGGAACTTATTCCTGGGGAGTAAGCTTAGGCCTGCACACTTGCGGCCCAATTCAAGCTTCATGCACAGTGTGCCTGGGTGCAATGTGTGCACATGGATTGTACACAGACAGTACACAATGGGTGAAAACAAATGTGACGGCGGTGAGGTGGCTCCCTGGCCCACTCGGGGTGAACCACTGCAGCCGACACTCTTCAGGTTGGCGAGGAGGGCTGTTTACACGAGCAGCCCTCAACCCTTAACCCAGGTGTGAGGGCTGCCAGCACAGGTCTCTCCACACCCTGCTGTGGCCTGAGGAACTGTCCACATGGGACAGGACTCCTGGGCCAATGCTGCTCAGCAGGATCAGACCCATGAAAAGCTGCCACCAAACAGCTGGTGGAGGCCGTTCCTCTTGGGCCCTCCCCATGAGCAGTTTGGTGCATGCAGCCAGCCAACAAACAGCTGATGGAGGGGCCTCCTCCAGCCCCCCAGTGGGCTGGGTGAGCATGCTCCTCCAGCCCCCCCCCCCGATCAGCTCTTCAGCAGGACTGGGTGAACACGGGCCTGTGGGCCCGTTCCATGGACCCTGTCTTGTAGTGGAGTTGGGCAGACCAAACTGATGTGGGGGCCCCTGCGTTGGCCTGGATTGGCCCAGGTGGGTGGGTGTTGGCCCACAATGCATCTCCCTAGCTTTCCCGGAGGACGCATCCTGTAGCAGCCGGCCACTCACCCCAGGGCATATGCTGGGCCAACATCTGGCGGTGAGGAAACAAATGTGCAAGTGAATCCTGGGCCAACATAGGCTACTGTCACATCTGTTTTCAAATTGACATGAGAGCACCCTGCATGTGGTGTGTGCATGCACCTTGGACTGGCCCCCTAAGAGTGCGTTCACATGAAATTTCTTCTGCTGCATTTGTAATCTTTCCTGTGGGAGACAATTATTGCACGTGTTGCTTCCCCTGCTGCAGATGTTTGCCATGGGTATTGCCACAACTGCTACTAGCAATTCCATAATGCTGGGCAGCTGCTTTTTGAGTGGTGCATTATTGTAGGGCACTTGTTATGCGTGAGGCAGCTTAAAGTGGGAAGTGTGCTTTTCCACATTACGAAAAACACGCAGGAAGGTATTAGCACCATTGCTAAACCTCGGTCTGAGCCCTAACAATTGCAGATTATTTGTGAATCAGAAGCAAAGCATCCTGCGATCTAATCTGTTCACACAGTTTAAAAGAAATGTGGAAGAAACAGGTTCTGCCATTTCCCCCCCCATCTCATGAGAAAGTGCTCTAAGTGTGTGGTGAACAAAGGTGGCAGAATTTTACACAGTAGGACATTGGTAAATAGCTGCTTCCCAATGTGAATAAGAACCATACAGTCCAGCCTTAGAATATGAGACTGTGACTGTAAGTTCAGTGGGATCTCAGACTGTTAACTTTGATGGTATCAGGGTCATATAAGAACACAAGAAGCGCCATACTGGATGGAACTAAAGGAAAGGGTTCTATAAATGAGATTCCTTTGTGGAATACGTGTTGTACAGTTTGTGTGAGATAAGTAGCTGGCATCAAGAAAACCTGGAATACTTTGAAGTGTCTAATTTCAGCAATGCCTAGAATGGAACTTTTATTAGGGATAGATGGGTGCAAAGTGGTTCAGATGGTATTACCTTTTGCTGGACCAACTTTTGCTGGTGAGGGTATGCAAGCCAGGGGTGAAATTTCATTTTTGACCGCCTTCTATTTCTGACGGAATCTGGTCATTCGATCCATTCTGGCAAAATGCGGATTGAACCGTTCCAATTCTGTTTTGCTGGAATCGATAGGGTTTTTTGGCCTGATTTGCACAATGCAAAATGGTGACGCAGTATGGCCACCACCATTTTAGACAGGCCATCAAAAACTTTGTCCGATTGGAATTCCAATCCAAATTTTGATCTTTGTTCTGATTTTGCAGAAAATATTCACAGAACCAGAACTGCTGATTTGACCCTGCACTAATGCAAGCTTTTGAGACACATAGGGCTCTTCCTCAGGCTAAGAGTCAAAACATAGGAGTTAATCTCGGAGAGCAGAGCAGTCTTTGTGCTGTATTATCAAATCTAGCCTGCGTCGTAATCTGATCTTTGGGTCAGAGGCAATGCCTTGTCATGTCTTGTCTTGCACAAAGATGACTGATGGCAAGGATGACAGCTTGCTCCCCACCCCCAATAATATATGCCCTTTCTTTCTTTCTTTCTTTCTAGATTGGTAGCTGTTGGTTCCAAATCAGTGATGATAAACAGTTTCATCTCAGCTTTTCTCTATATTAGTAAATCCCACAGGTATGACCTTGCAGGACATGTCACTGGGCTATGGGTGGAGAATCTTTATGACAGTAAATCACTCAACCCACTTATAATTCTGCTTTTGGGGAAGTTAGGGGGTGCTTGAGAAATTCTCATCTAAAGTCCTTAGTCCTTAACTAGGCATCCATATTAGCAAGAAATAGCATTTTAAATGCACAGGGCTAGGGCCGGATGCTCAGCTAGTGTCGATCGGCATAGCTCTCTTGACTTGAAGTATCATGCTCCAATCTGAAATAATCCTAGTGTGTTTTAGCCCTTAAATTGCTTGTTTGCATAGTTTCCCTCACATTGCGACATGGTATCGCAAGTGTTACATGTTCCTATTTAGGACAGGCATGAGGAATCTTTTCCCCTCCAGCCGCCTACTTTTGCACTTAGTAAAATCCTATGGGATGGATAGGGGCTGAGGGGCCTTGATATTTGGTGGCTGGGCAAGGAGAGTAGAGCAGAGGGGCTGTAGAAACACATTCAGGGAAAAGAAGTGGTGTGATGAAGGTGAGAACCATGACAGGGAGGTACTGAGATGTGCGTTCAAGGGTAGGAACTGGGTCCATATGGGCCTGTTCAGACCTTATGAGAGAGGAGAAGTGGGGGTACAATTGTACTGAACCCCGAAGCTCAAACCCTCTTCCTAAAACTAGTAGATAAAATACTGGTAGTTGATTTAAAAAGTAAATGACAAAGGGATGAGTGTTAGAAGGTGTTCCAGCTCCCAGGATGCACTGGGGCCCCATGTTTCCCTCAAGAGACCTGGGCCTGTTCCATAAAATGGAAAGGGGCTGTACTTAGCCCAGGGGCCTGAGGTCCCACACCCCTAATTCAGATCATCCCGCCTTGTTTTAACAAATTTGTTTCCAGGACAGTGTGAATATGGGGGAAACCAAAGGATCCCATGGATTCTTTGCCTGACAAGTCTCTCTTTCTGACATTCCTTAGCTTTGGAATTTATTGCCTCCATATGTGAAAATCAGTTGTGTTACCATTTTCCCTCAAAGACCTCCCTATAAACCTCATTTAAAGAGACCGGGGGACTCCAAAGTAGGAAACTCCAAATGGACCTTGTGCTACTTTGAGATAAAAATACTCCAACATGCATTGATGTGACGTAATATACTTCCTTGATGAAGCTTATGCCATATTTCCTGGAGGCAATGTAAGACCTATTTATTTGACCAGGCATTTGGCTGGTGGGGATAGGACTTGAGGTGCTGTTTTATTTTTAATATATTTTTATACAGTTTGGGTATTTAAATCAGTTTGATCTTATGTATGCTTTTATGAATGCTTTGTTATCTACCCTGAGTCTTCCAGGTGGGGCAGGCTATAAATTGAAATAAATGAATAAATAATATCAGCCTACACACCAGTTACATGCAGCTTTGAGAGACTGGTCAGGACAGCTGAATTAAAGAAGACATGCCAAGTTATTGAAAACCAAAAGCTATGCAATTTTCTTATAATTCTACCATCAGATTGCTTCATCCTTTCTGTACTGTGCTGAATATCAGTCCCTTGGGCTCTATTCCTGCACCCATTGAAGTCAATGGCAACACTCCTCTTTAACGGTGGAGAATTACACCCTTTCAATATATTTTTTTAAATTGATGGCTCCTTCCTTCCTTCCTCCTGCCTAAGAGAAAAGATATGGCCATTCCCAAAGTTTAGCTAATGTTGTTCAGTTGAGAGAGGTTCCTAAGGAGCCGATTTCATCAACCTCCTACCTATTCTCAGAGACTAATAATGGCCAATCCTGTGATTTGATACAACTGCCCTGATGAGGAAATGGCTTCAATTTTTCCCAGGTAGAGATCACTAGAAAACTGTTATTGCTGGGGAGAAGGGGGAAAAAAATGTTGAAATTAGCATTAGCAGTCTACTTAAGGAGCGGTTTCTGCCACTTCTTTTTGGAGAATAATTTAAGAATTGTGCTAAAATAGTCTAGTCTACATGCAAATTTGATTTTTGACCTTTTATACTAATCAAAAATCAAATTGCTAAAAAGCTGTGTACACTATGACAAATAGTGTAGCATGGAACTGACTGAATATCAGTACAAAGTGGCTGAAAGTCACTGCACAGTCTTCACTGTGTAAAATATCAGTCCCTTAGGCTTTTCATGAGATTTAGAAAAACCTCTAAATCTCATGAAAAATAGCAAGATGCCCTCACCAAAATCACCAGTGACCTTCTCTTGGCTAAGTCTAAGAGCTTCTATTCCATTCTTGTCCTCCTCGATCTCTCTGCTGCCTTTGACGCTGTCGACCATGGCCTCCTTCTGGATTTGCTATGCTCCCTTGGTCTCTGGGACTCTGTTCTCGACTGGCTCTTTGTATCTCTCAAGCCACTCCTTCAACGCTTTTCTTGCTGGTACCTCCTCTATGTCAATTCCTCTCTCTGTGGGAATTCCCTCAGGCTCTCTTCTCTTCTCTTCTCTTCTCTTCTCTTCTCCCTTTACACTTTTTCTCTGGGTAAACTCATCGAATCTCATGGATTCCAGTACCACCTGTATTCTGATGACATGCAACTCTGTCTCTCCATTCACATGCTCTCCCCCTCCATCCAGTCTCATATCGCTGACATCGTTGCTTGGATGTCTCACCACCAATTAAAGCTTAATATGGCCAAGACCGAACTCCTCATCTTGTCCCCAAATCTTTCCCCTCCTAATTCCCTCTCAGTTTCCATCGACATCTCTCTGACATCTCATCTTGATGTCTCTCTGACATCTCTGCTTGGATGTCCCGCCGCCAACTCAAGCATAATATGGCCAAGACTAAACTCCTCCTCTTGTCCCCAAAACCTTCCCCGCCTACTCCCCTCTCAATTCCATTGACACATTTCCATTGAGGGTGTCACCATCCAGCCTGTCCCTCAGGTGCGTAGCCTGGGATTAATCTTTGACTCCTCCCTCTCCTTTACGCCTCAGATCCAGGCTGTTGCTAACTCCTATTGCTTCACTCTGTATAATATTGCTAAAATCCCTAAGAGAAAATATATGGCATTCCCAAAATTTAACTAATCCCTTACTGCTTCCACTGCAAAAACCCTTGTCCATGCTCTAGTCATCTCTTGCCTTGATTACTGTAACTTCCTCCTTACTGGTGTCTCTTGCTCTGAACTCACCCCCCTCATCTATGTTCAATGCTCTACTGCCAAAGTTATTTACCTTGCCCGTCGCTTTGACCATATTCAGCCCCTCCTCTCTGCCCTACGCTCTCCTCTCTGCCCTACATTGTCTTCCTCTGCCTGACCATATTCAGCACAAGTTCCTGGTCTTCTTCACCTTCAAGGCTCTTCAGAGCATTGCTCTCCCACGTTTCTCTGCTCTTGTATCCCGTTCCTGCCATACTCCTTCCCGGGAACTTTGGGACTCCTCTGCCGCCCACCTCCCACCCCCTCGCCTGCTTGTGACCTCCTTGCTCCTCTAAACATCTTCGCACCTTCTCTTTTGCTGCCCCCCAGGTCTGGAACAACCCACCTAGATACATTCCTTCTGCTCCCTCCCTCCCAACTTTCAAATCCCTCCTGAAAACCTATCTTTTCCATCAGGCTTTCCCTAGCTCGTCATGAGTGAAATGGCGTCCTCTTTCCCCCTCAACTCAGAATCTTTTCACTGTATCTAAGGCCACTTTTAGATATCCACCCCCCCCTGCACATATTCTGGCTGCTGGGGAGGGGGGGGAAGAGGGGGGAATGCGCAGCTAGAATATGCGAGGGGATCAGCCGGTCTGAAGGCCCACCCATGCGGCTTTGCCAGCAGACGTACACATGGATGCAGAGCAGGAAATCGAGCTCTGCATCCATGCACGTCTGCCGGCAAAGCTGCGCGCGCACATGTGTGTGTAGGGGTCAGACTGGCTGATCCCCACGCATATTCTGGCTGCGCATCCCCCCCCCTTGCAGCCAAAATATGCGCAGGGGGGGATGTCTGAAAGTGGCCTTAGTTACTAACTAAGTTAGTTCCCTGTAACTAAGTGAAGCACATGCACTTACAACTTCTCAACCTCATGGGCATTTCCTTGTCTCTTCTGATGTTCCCCTCTCCCTTGTCTCCCCCTCCCCTTTCTCTCTTAGATTGGAAGAAGAAGAAGAATGCATTTTAAAATCCTCATCAATTAAAATGATATACATTCAGTCACCAGAAAATCACTAAGTCATCTTTGCAGGTAACTAAGATTAGAAATGCAGCATAACAGGGGTGATCATCACCCATTACAACTTTCCACAGCTGTGTCTATGCCATCCCATCTTAAAATTAGGTCACAGTTCTCTAGGTAAAATTAGATCAAGGTCAATGATAAAACTCCCGCTGACTTTAAGGGTGGAAGATTGTCCTGTTAAATATATTCCTATGTCCCAGACAGTAGCAAAGACAGGCAAACTATATCAAATATCAGGTGGGATTGGGACCCAGTCTGCAAATGGCACAACTCCATTTGGGGTCAGGACCCTCAATTTGGGAACTTTGCATTAACTTCAATGGGAGCAGGGCCATTGCCCAGGACCAGTCGTAAGCAGGGCTAGTAGGGGCCATTGCCCAGACCCCTTAGTTGGAGGGGGTCCCCCACGGAGGCCAGTCTACGTAGCCTCAGGACCAGTTTTTCCTGAGGCTCTGGGATGGGCTATTTCTGTGGGGCTCTCTCTCTGCCCATGACTCTGTCTTCCTGCAGGGCTCCACCCCCCGTCACTTGTCTCACCTATTAGGGTGTGAGATCAGGACACTGCAGGAAGGAGTTAAGGGGGTGGAGCTATGGAGGGCTGAGTCATGCCCCCCACCCCTTTTTAGCTTTGCCCTGGGCTGTGAAAATTCTAAGGCCAGCCCTACCATTGAGGATCACATCAGATTTGGAATAAGCCTGTCTCTCCCTAAACTCCTCTCTCTCCCTTGTCTCCCTTCCCGTCTCTCTCTTATATTGTATGCCCCTTGGGGCAGTGACCTGCCTCCAATTACTGATAGTGCAGTGCCAGGTTCATTGCTGTCACTACATAAATATTTAATAATAATAAGCTTGAACAAACCACAAATAAAAAATGTAATAAAAAATTAGCATCTATTGAACATTTGTTTTTTCTTTTTAAAAATGCTCATCAATAACCAACTTCAATGGCAATAGGGCTAGGGCAACACTCTGAAATTCACACATAGAGCTTATTATAGTAGTAATTTAAAAAAAATGTATGGCAAAAAGAAACCACCCCTTAAAGCTATGTTCTCCTTTATCAAGTTGCAGATTAATTTAATTATCTGTCTGAGATAATATTAATAACACACACACACACACACACACACACACACACACACACATACCTCAGTCATTCAGCTATATACAAACCTCTAGCACAGCAGTCAACAAACAACGTGAAACAGATTCAGATACCCACGGTTAATTTGGTGCCTCGAATAAAGTCTGTTATCGGCAAAATCCTTTTCCCGATGGTCTCCAGGAGCCTTATTGCTTCTTCTTTTGTGAGAGGGCTGAAAAGAGCCTTGTGCTCTAAAGGGATGTTGATAATAAAATTCAGATATTGCTTTTTTCACAATGCTAGGGAGCAAGCACTGTACGGACAACTCACTAATTCTTTGTACTTAGTACTTTCCATCCAAAACAATTAACTCAGCAACACTAAGTGCACCCCTGCCCAGTGAGTAAACCTTGCTTTAGATGCGGACAGAGAGAGAAGAAAGCACAAGAATGGGAGATGTCTTCCCCACTAATGTCCTTTTCTGCAAAGAGTTATGCACATGCTTTTCATGAAGTGAATAGTTTCATTGAGATCTTGAAACTACTCACATTGTGCAAAGTTAACCAAATTCCTACGCTTGTGTAGGATCAGCATCAAGTCTTTGGCAGAGAAAGAACCACAAGAACATTTGCTAAATTTGTGAGGGTCAAATTCTACCACCTCTAGAAAATTAGTTTTGGAAAACTATGGTCCTGCCAGGCACTTATGTTTAGCTGAGGGCATTTCCCCCCCTTATGCCCAAGTCTCTTTGCACCTTGTTCTCCATGGCTGCCCGTCATGGCAGGGGGCGGGGCAGTGGGCACAGCACAGGGTGGTGGGGGTGGGTAGAAACAGCCAGCCATACGTTCATGAGTCGCCATTGGCAGGAAAAAATTAAAATTAATAAATAAATGCATCTCCCGGCCCTGCCGGCCATGGGCACGTTTGGCGCGTGGCCCAACCTGGTCCAGACCATGTCCACTGCAGCTTCCCAATCCAGCCCGGGTTGGGTCACTGCTGTACATCTCAGCTGTCATGTCTGTTTCCACCCAGTGATGAATTAATAAATAAATGTCCTATCTGATTTTTCTGGAAGAGGGACCCAGCAGCCAAGGGCGTTGCTATAATTGGGAGAGGTGGTTCTGCGGCACCCAGACCCACATGCCTGGAAGACCCATGCTCCCTGCTGCAGCCCCATACCCTGTCACTGGGAGAGGGGTTGGGATGGGATTCCATCTTCTGCTCCAGGGCCCATTCCAACCCAGCGACACCTCCACCAGCAGCAGCAGAAGAAATATGAACCTCTCTTTTGTGAGCTGCTGAGATTTCATATTGTTAATATTCAATAACAACCAAAGTAATGTCAAGATCGATAAAGCTTTTCAATCGAGTGCCCCACAGACTTTATAGCTCAATGTTTTGTGACTTGTCAGAGCAGGGAAACACTCTGTGAGAAGCGTGGTAACAATTCTTTCAAGGCCATGAAGCTTTTCTTCGAGCTGATTTTGGAATGAGGACCAGAAAATGTGCTTCATACTTGTGTCCAAGTCTCACCACCCATTCCCATCACCACCATCCTGAAGCCACCCCTCCGCACTACCACACACATATGCTTGGCAGACAAAAAACCCGGCAGTACAATGAAGAGAGCAACACCACACACCTGATTCCACTGGCTGATATTTACAACGCGTCTCTGCCTGTGCTAGGATTGGGGAGGAAAGGGGACAGATGTTTGCATATAATAGCAGACCTGAAATGGATATCTGAAAAAACAAAACTGTGAATCTGTACTACCCAAGCTGAAAATAATTGTTCAGGTAATAACCAATATCCGTTTGTGTTCTTTCAGGTATCCATTTTGATTATTCTATTTGGGATTTTCATTTTTGTGTGTGGTTATTTTGATATTCTGGTTACATCATTTCAGCAATATTTTTAAAATTTAGTTGGATTTCTATCTTGCCCTCTCCCACAGTCTCAGGGTGGCTAACATCATCAGTAAAACATAAATATGAAAAAAGAGATAAAACCACATATAAAATACACCCTTAATCCTAACCCTACCTGTTAAAAGGCCTGGCCAAATAACTAAGTCTTACATCGACTCTGGAAGTTGCGAAGGCTAGGACTTTGACAAACCTTCAAAGGAAGTGAGTTCCAAAGTTGTGGAGCAGCTGCTGAGAACACTTCTCTTTGCACCTTTATTGTATGGATGTGGGTGCTTTCAGACATGACGCTAACCCCAGTTTAACCACACTTTAACCACACTTGAACATTTCTTATGCATGTTGCAGGGCTATATTGGTGCCCTATGCAGCCCTGCAACATGGATAAGAAATGTTCCAAGTGTGGTTAAACTGGGGTTAGCGTCATGCCTGAAAACACCCTGTGTTGCAGTGATGGAACTTGTAAGAAGGTGGGGCTCTCGGCTGACCTTAGAGGCTGTGAGGGTATTGCACATGTGCAATTGCCAAAAACGATGCAAACAAAATACCAAAATGACAAAAAAATTGGAAGTAATCAAACCAAAAAATGAGGAAGCAAAATAAACTGAAATGGAATACCCACAAATGTGGGTATGTTTTGGTTGCCAGTATCATTCAGGTACTTAAAGGACTACCTGAAAACGCAAATTATACCTGCAAATAACAAACCCACTCCACTTATTAAGAGGAGAAGCGGAGCAAAGTAGTTGATTGCATGAGGGAGCAGAAATGTTCACAGTGCGGTAAGCTGTAGCAGAGCAGAGTCATAGTGCTGGAAAAAACCCCCACCTGTTATCCACTCTAACTGCCCACCATTATGCAGAATCCACTGTCCCTATACACCATCCCTGACAGATGTCTAACCTGTTTTGAAAAGTAATCAGTGATGAGGTCTTCACAACCTCCACTGGCAAATTATTCCACTGCTGAATTGTCCTAATAGTTAGACGAGTCCTCCTAATGATTAGCCTAAATCTTTTCTCCTTTAATTTAAGGTCGTTGCCTCGAATCCTATCCTCAGTGACCAGGGAGAACAACTGAGCACCATTTTGCTTATAGAAACCTTTAACATATTTGAAAAATGTACTCATGTCTGTAGCAGGGCCGAGGGCCTGCAATCCCTCTGGCCCTTGAAGGGAGGTAGCACCAGCCGTGGGGTGAAGGTGCTTATGTGAGGCTCATGTGCTAGAGAGAGCTGAGGACAACGCTTGACGCCTCACATCTGAGACTGGACGTGGCTGAGCCGACCAAGAGAAAGCCCTGATCTTGGAGCTGAGAAGGGGGAGAGTTGCTGAGGGGAAGCTACGGTGAGGGAACAGATCTCAAGGGCAACTCTGCAGAGAGGTTTGGGAAGAGACGGGAACAGAGCTTAACGCGGCCGCTCTGGCGGGAGACGGGGAAGTTTGGGAAGAGACCTGAGGCAGACAGGGGCTGCGTGGAGTGTGGCTCTAGAAGAGGCCAGCTCAGAGGCCTGAGCTGAGGGCTTAGCTGACTACAGGCGGAACCAGTGCCTGGGCAATGGTCTGTCTGTGTAAACAGGGTGACTGATATGGACTCGGTATAGGAGAAGTACAAGGTGACGGGACAGCGTATTCGAATAAAAAATACTTGAGCAAAGCTTCCCCTGAAGAGTGTGGCTGCTTGGGCAGCATCCTGCCATCACTTACCCCAGATAACCCTCTACCCTGCTACAATGTCCCCCCATTATCTTCTTTTTCTAAACATTCCTAGGTTCTTCCAGTCTCCCCTCATTGGCCTTTGCCTCCAGACCCTTTATCATGTTTGTTATTCTCCTCTAAACCCTTTCAGGCTTGTCAGTAGTCTATAATTCAGTCAAGCCCATCTCTGAAGTATCACATTCAAATGACGTCCTCTGTACCTGAAAACATGGGCAACTTTCTGCTTGACATCTTTTCCAGGAACTTCCCGATTTCCTTGTTTTTGAAACCCAGGGTCAACACGTATTGTTGGGGGCAAAGAGAAGACCAGTCAGCTGTCTGTGGTAAGACATGAAATTCATGAGGATCTGCAAGATGAAAAAGAAAGCATTTACCAGCCTTTACTTTTCTTCAGGCTGCTAAGTAACACAGGGTGTTTTCAGACGTTACGGGATCACGGTGAACCACGGTGAATACCCACTTGTGGTCACCGTGTCCCGAACGTCTGTTTGGCGGCCGCCAGATGTTCGCCACGGTGAATACCCACATGGGGTCAGTTTGAACCACGCTTCCCGGGCTAGCCGGGGGAATGTCCTGGGAAGCATGGTCAAACGGACCCCAGGCAGGGACCAACGAAAAGTAACGTCTGGCCGCGCGCCACGGCCCGGGATCCCCGGTGGGATCCCGGGCCATGGCGCTTCTGGCCCGACGTGGCGGCCACAATGGCCCCGCCGCCCGCCCGTCTCCTCGGAGGGCGGGCGGCGTGGTGCGTGGAGGGGGCGGGGCCGTGCGGCTGCATGTTGCGCCGCGTGGCCCCGCCCCCTCCCACATTCCCCACCGGGATCTCCCCGGCACGTCTGCTATGGCGTTACGGGGTGACCCCGGGGGGGAATGGATCTGGGCCTTTCGGTACGGGGCCAAAGGGCCCCGTAACGTCTGAAATCACCCACATTAACGGCTCCGCTGCAGGAGAAAAGCCTCCCCCCCACAGGACAAAAAGTCAACAGGTTTGAATAAGAATGCTCCTTAAAACAACAGCGAACAAAGAAATACCTTTAAAAGGTATGGCTGGGCGCTACGGTGTAACGACTGTAATTTTTTTCCAATGGCACTTGAAATGTTGATTTAAAATGGTTAAAAAATTACATTACGTTTTTTTAAAGAAAGGCTGTTTTTTAGATGGACCTGCCTCCCAGCCGGGTCCATGTACACTCCCTTCCAGTGAGTGTGTGTGTGTGTGCATGGATGTGTGTGTGTGTGTGTCACATGGCAGGGGATGGGGATCTGCACCCATGCACTGCCACCCATGCCCCCACAGAGAGCAGCCGGGAAAAACCCAGGTTGCTCCATGTGGGGGGGATGGGTGGGCAGCGTGTGGGTTGCGGGACCCATGCTACCTTCAGATGGGCACCTGGGCCCTTGGGGGATGGGTGGACCCATGTAGGCACGTCCCGTCCCGTCTAAAAACAGCCAAAGTTTGCATCCAGTTTCTTTCTGAGCTATGCCCCCCCACTCCCTCCGCCTGTGAACATGCCAGGCTGTGAGACCTCCACTCTAGTCCAGATTTACACAAATATTTTAAATAATTTCTTTCTTACTCTGCATCACTCACGCCATTCTTCTTAATCCCATTTGCATACACAGAGTTTGATTACAAGATGTTGTACAATGAGTAATTATAAAATACATACCCGGTGCTGCTGTCTCCTGAGGCAATAGTTTGGATGGAAGGGTTTTATAGTTTTCTATTCTCAAAGCCTTACTTGTGTCCCTAAAGCTTTCTGCCTAGAGTTGTTCTAAAGTTTAAAATAGATTGTATTGTCCATTTGGATTTTATAATAGACATCCATTTTTTTTTTCCCTTGCTAGATCAGAAAATAAAATGCAACAAAATAAAACCCTTGGAGAGAAATTCACTAATGAAACATCCTCGCTATTTCTTGGAACTCGAAACCTGATTTGGATGGGTGAATACTACTGAATTCATTCTGATGCTTGTTTTTATTAATAAAGTGCTTCATTCCTGAATAAGTGAGAAAGGAGCTGCTCCATATTTATGCAGTTTTAGAAAAGGTCTCATTTCACCCCATTTGACACACACATAGCATTAAAAGAGACAAAAACAACTGTTACACAGTAATCTTTAGATATTCCAGTACCAGAATTCTCATGACACAATGGGTAAAAACATATGGGATGCTGGCCCAGTTACGCCTGGTTCAGCCCAATTAGGCCAATGTCACAGTGGACCACCTGTTTGCACCCCAACACGTGTGGGCCTGGTTCCTAGCCCAGCTGGATGAGGAATGTGGGCCGGTATGAACTGGTCCTACAGTCCTTGCTCGACTCCTGCCTGGCCGGGGCAGAGCAGACGAACTGGGTGAGAATGTGTGTTCCCAGCACAACTCTTACTGACGTCCGGGGGTTGCCATGGCAGTGATTCATGGCTTCCTGTAATAGGCAGCCATGGCTGTCCGTCATGGCAGGTGGGGGTGGGAAAACGTTGAGCGGCAGCATGTTGCTTCTAGCTTTTTCTTCCCAGCCGGGGAAGGCTGAATGAATGTTTGCTCCCACAGCCGAAGCATTCCTGGTCGGGGGAAGCCCTCCCCTCCACAGGGTGGGACAAACGCCCCCCCGGGACATCTGTTAACACCCAACATTATCTCAGTGCTCATATATATCACAAGTGAAATCAAAACATTAACAAAAAAACAGGGCAAAGGAAACAAATGTCGCAGGGTTGTTTTGTAACTGGTACATAGGTCTTATGTTTGCTCCAGACCTCCCAAGAGTCCCTGTTTAGGTAGGACAGTTCTTCTCAGCAGGGCTGAATTTCTCTGTACCTCTAGTGGGGGCTGGGGTGTGGGTCAAAGTTCCTCTAAAAGGAGAAAGACAAAAAGACTGGATTTCAAGTCCCAGGCACCTCTTTCCTGGTTGTCTCCCAGGAAAAGCACTTGAGAGGAAGGACAATGAGGAGATGATGGAATGATGAGAAACTAAGTAGAATGAGGAGCAGGAGAGCTTCTGTCCCGGTTGATGCACTTGGAATGTTGGGAGGTGTGTGCGAATGTGGACGTGTACAAGGGGCAGAGCTTATTCGCCTGGAGGTGGAGCTTATTGGCCAAGTTCCTAGGGCTTGTCCCTCGTTGACCACTCAAAATGTTAGAAGATATGTAGCTCTCTGCCCCAAAGTGAATTTTACCACAGGTGAAGGTAGGAAGTTAAAAGTTTGGGCCCAAAATCTTCACACAGGAGGCTCCAATATCAAAAGTTCAAACGCACAATTAAGCTCTTACAGAGACAGAAGAGTTACAATCCCTTGTTACCTGTGTATATGAACTCCACATAATCAGGATGCTTTTTAGTGAATGTTTCTTTCATCCTCTCTATTTTTTCAGCCTTTACTTTTATTGCGAATGGCGTGTACATCACGGAAAAAGATTCTGTTCTAGTGATGGCTTCTTCAATCATGGCCTGAAAAATGATACATGCTTCACTGTTAAAAAGTGAACCACCATTTTATTTTATTTATTTATTTAAAAAAAGGAGAGGGGGAAGGAGGAGAGGAGAGAAAAAGAAAAATAATTACCTTCACAGATGATATTTTCCCCTTAATAATTGCACAGTCATGCAAAGATAACATATTTTGGTCTTGAATATTAATTACAGAGGAATTCAAATTAGTTCCAGAACACATTGCCTATCTCACACTCAGAAAATCAATTTAATGCAGAAAGAACATTTGTAAACAGTTTTCACTGCAGTGAGCCGATGCCTTTCTAATGGGCAGAAAAGTATTAGATGAATGAACTTCAACGTGAAAAGAAAAATGTACTCCACATTTTATGGATATCATATCCTTCACCCGAGGTTTTAGTCAGCACTTAGGGAGATGATTAAAAGGAATTAAATGATCATATTAGCCATCAGATTGGCCTGAGTCAAGCATTGCATTTTTACAGAATATTGGAATATTGATTTCAGAATACTGAGTTTCCGTAAACAAAAATATTAACAACCTCCCCCCTCACACCCCCTCAACTGTGCAGAGGGCCAGTTTTCTGGGCTGGAACTAGGAAAACGTAAGGGACCTCTGTGTTGGGCTTCATAGGGGCCCATAAAACATAGTCAATGAATAAAGTTGAAATGATATGAGTGTGGGAAGCACTAGCACAAAATATGGACCTTCAAACCTAGCAAGCTCCAGCCTATGGATTTTCCATGGCTATTTAGAAGGGGGGGGACCCCAATACATGAGGTCCAGGCATAACCTAGAAATAACAATATATGTAAGGGATTCCTGGCCCCTGATGCACATTATGTTTAACTGAATGTCACAAATGAATTACGGGAACATTTCCCCATTTCTAAGGGATGAATTAGTGCATATTCTTCAAACATCCTTGTGTTAGCAAAGGCCCGCTCCACTATTTCACAAGGAACCCCAACTTCCCTGGATGCAGTGGGATGACTTCACTTGTGATCTAATTGCAAACATAGCCCACGACAAATACTATTCAGTGTAGTTTCTAAATTTGCGATTCACAAGCATTTTGCTTGTGTAACCTCATATTGACACTGAAATAGAACTCACAATCCCAGACACGAAGGAAGCCATGCAAAGTATATCAAAAATCAGCTGGCTTTACAAACCCATCCATAGATGGCATGACCCCAAGGTGTGGGCTAGAAATCCAGCCTAGACTCAAACAAATATTTTCCAGCCTGTGTGACCCCATTTTGAGAAGTTTCGAAACCAGGAAAAATGCATCAGTGGGTGTTAACATATGAGACGCTGATCTGGTTTGCTCAGCTCAGTGCCGAATCCCGCCAGATGTGGGCCTGGTTCATATCCCGGCAGGGTTGGAGGCTGAGCTGGAAGCGTGGGCCCAAACCGAACTGGGCCCACAGTTCAGCTCCGCAAGTTGCCCAGGCAGGCCAGAACTGGATGAACTGGGGTGGGGTGGGGTCTGTTTTCATGCCCACCTGGCCTAATGTGGGGGATACCATGGCAACCAAGGTTGCCCATCATTGTTGGGGGGTGGGGCACTGGCCCCAGTGTGGGTGCAGAGGACAGCCATACCACCCAAGACATGTAGCTGCAGTGGCGCCTGCACCTATATTTTTACCCATAGTTTTAACAGTAGTGCTGAAATGGATAGCAAAATTATCTGTGAATATCTGGTATTCAGGTTAGTTTGGTAGTTATCTGGTAAGTAACCAGTTATCTTGGAGGTTAACCGTCAGTACTGTTTACCGAATTTTACCATTTATTGCATTACGAAATCTGGTCTGAAGGGAAGGAGTAAAAAAATAAATCATGGTCAAACGATAATGGAGTAAACTGGATATCCTCCAGTATTAACTGTATACCATTTGGTATGTGGATACCATGATAGCCAGATGCCATGGCTATTTAGAATGGGGGACCCCAATACATGGGGTCCAGGTATAACCTAGTAGCAGATGCTCATTTCAGTTCTAGTTAACAGCCAACAATGGGTAAAACAGATGTGATGGTTGCCCGCTGTTTCTGTTCCTCACCTGCACATCTGTATAGGCGCCATCAAATGTTGGCCCAGGATTGCCCTGGGTCATGTCAGCAGCTAGCTCAGGCTCTGACCTCAGGAAACCTCCGAGGTCACAGTCAGGGCTAAGGCCCACCTGACTGGGCCAAAGTAGGCCACAGCGGGCTATCACGTTTGTTTGGGCCGGCAGACATAGCCTAGGCTGGGGACCGTCATGGTTGGCCGGCATGGCTGTCTGTCATTGGCCAACATGGCTGTTTGACATGACTGCGGGCACTGGGCATTGCACAGGGGCGAGGCTGGCTGACCGCAGGTTCATATTTCTCCCCACACCCAAGCATCTGGCACATTTGTTTTGTGACCCGGCTGGGGTCCACTAGGGCTTCCCACCTTGCCCTGGGCTGGGTTGCTGTGGTCACATTTGTGTTTACCCAGAGGTGTATTTTTCTTGGTTTGGAGAACTACAGAATGTTTTCAATTTCACTTTGTAGATGTATAAATGTCACCTCAACCAAGGTTAGCAGAGAGAAATCAGCAAAATGTGGGCTAAACACAAACATTTTCACACTGAACTGACTCACTCATTGAAAACCTCCATGTGGAACTGAGAATTACAGCAAGCTCTTTTACTGGCAGAATGAACAGGCTGTTCTTCTGTTCTCAAGGTCATTCTTCAGTAATGTTAAATTGCCCCCCAAATTATGTTCAAATCTGAGTAACGTGTAAAAAAGCAGAGACAATTGATAACATATGGGAAAGGGGAAGGCTGCTGAAATTCAGGAGTCAAGGATTCGTATGCTGTTTAGTAACAGCCAAACAGCCATGAACAACAAGAGTTTTGACGAGTATTAGGCCACTCTTTGTTTACAGCAGAACACACTGAATCTGGTGAGCAGAGTGATTTCATTTGATTCCCTTTATACAATGCATCCTGTAAATGAAATATGTGTGAGTTCCAGTAAGAGCCAGAGGGTCTTTCTTTTTAAAAAACTTTCTAATGGAAGCAAAATGTGTAAAATAAAGCTATTTTATACATATAACCCTCCTCCCCACGTTCCCCAGAGCAAGATTTTACTACACATATATGATGATGGTACACTGGAGATCAGCTCCTTTATTTATGCAACCCTTGAATCATGGGTGTAAAAACAGGAACAGGGAAAGGAGACACATCTCCTCTGCCCTCCGAGTTTGGTGTACACGAGTGAGTTTCTCGCCTTCATTTAACTTCCTGGTGGCAGTGGCAGCTGCTACCACCACAAAGAACTATTAGAAGGTACCTCATGGGGACCTTGGGTCAGTTCAACCCTGTGCTTCAATGCAGAACATCCACAGCTACAACATCCCAAACAGATGGCTGTCCAGTTTTGAGAACCTCCAGTAATGGAGAACCTGCCGCTTCCTTAAGTAACTTGTTCCATTGCTGAACAGGTCTTATGGTTGGAAGCTTTTCCTGATAATTTAACTGGAATCTTTCTTCTTGTAACTTGAGCCTGCTATTTCTGGTCTTGCCCTGTGCAACAATGGAGACCAGTTCTTTACTATCTTCTTTGTGGTAGCCCTTTCGGTAGATGAAGATGACTATCATGTCTCCCCTTAATCTTCCTCTACCATATTTCTGCACCAGACTCCACACCCGCAATTTCAAAATGGCCACTGCCTGACTGTGCGCTTGGGGTCAATATTTGGCATTCAATACCGTTAGCCTATTTGCATGCACTCTGTGGCCAAGTTTTTATGAATCCATTTTCTCTAAAGGCACTTGAACTTGGGGGATGGAACCCCACTCTGAAGTATTATTATGTGAGTATGTGTGTGTAAACAGAGGTTAGTGTCATGTTATTGTGTTTATGTGTTTTTGAATATTGTAGTACTGTCTATGTAAAATGACCTTATTGGTATAAAAATGGTGTGTTTCAGTGAGGGTTGGGTGGTGGTGGTGGAGGCTTAGCGATGAGGGTGGGGTGGTTTGTTTTAAGGGATTTTAATGTATTTTTGTGTTTTTAATGTTGTAAGCCACCCTGAGTCTTAGGGAAAGGGTTGCGTAGAAATTTAAACAAACAAACAAACAAACAATAAGTGCTGATGGTTAAGAACTAGAGATCCCTCTGCTTGGACACACCCCTCTGGGCTATAAAAAGCTTGGACCTGAGGGAAAGAAATTCATTTGGTAGCTGGCTCTCCCATGAGGCGGATGGTAATAGCTCTCTCTCTCTCTCTCGCCTAAGGACACTTAGAGCTCTCTGCAGAAAGCAGGAAGGCCTCTCACTGGTCTAAAAGTAAAAGAAGACTTTGAAGGAGTTTTTGTTGATTTATCATTTGTTTAGTCGCACAACAAATAGGGTGCACTTTCTGGGATACAAGCTCCTGGTGTTTTTGAGCACCTGCGCTCCATCAACCCTGCTGGTGTGGGTGGTGGGTGGAATTGTCTCAACTGAACTGAGCCAGGTAATCAGGCTGGAAAAAGTAGTCCAGCAAGAGGCTTTTCTTGCCTTCTGTATCCTGAAGAGTCCCAAATGTCCTTAGGAGAGACAGAGGCTGGTGAGCACTCCCCCATCCCCGGCAGGGCAGGGGAACAGAACAGATGTGTGGTCGTGCCCCTGGCAGGTCCCCCAGTGCCCCACCCCCCTGTCATGATGGGCAGCATGGTGGCCCCCCATCCCTGGTGTGGATGGAGCCACAAACAGACGCTGGCCCATCTGGGCAGTCCTTGGTTCAGGCTGTGGGTCCAGGATCATCTGAGGAACCCCATCTGGGCCAGCCGCCTACCCAGGCCAGGGCAGCAAGTGGGCCCACACTTGGAGGCCCAGAAATAGACATCCCAGTGAGTCCCTAACCCAGGCAGGCCACAGCGGACCCTCATTGTGTCTGGAGGAACCTTGAAATAAACACAGGTTATTTACATGACAACAAGGCAGGTAAACTACTCTGGGGCTGTTCTTAGCTGTTGCCCTGGGGAGGGGGCATTATGTGTGAACGGACACCCTTCCTTTGGGTTACTAGCTCAGGCTAGAGCCAAACTAAGAAGCAGTTGTGAGGAATTTCTTCCCCAGAAACACCAGTTCCTCATCTGAACATTGAGATAAACTGCTGGGTTATTCTGGGATCATTAAAGAGAAAGCTGTTTCAGAGTATCTGCTCATATGAACAGATACTCACCCGTCTCTACTGGAATGACCCCTAACATCCCAAATACCTGAGACATTTGAAGTAAATGCCTGCCTATTTTAATATTATTATTTATCATTACTTTAATTTAATTTATTTATTTATACCCCGCCCCTCCTGAAACAGCTCAGGGCGGCTGACAGACATTCAGCATTCAAAGTGCTTTACAATCCTTATCTAGTGTTCACCCTCGTCACAACCTTGTGAGAAAGGTCATGGTTATTCCCGTTTTCTCCCTAAACACAGAGCAGAAAAAAGCAGGGATAAGTGCCATTGCTTCCAGGCTCAGGAGGAGTGATATTCAGCCCTAGATCACTGACAAGTTTGATGTCAGTCTGTTATGTCATGAGCCACGAGAGGGAGGGGAGCTTTGTTTCCTTCTGAGGCATTGGAATCCCAGGCTCTCTGGTGATACTCCAATCAGAGCCTCCATGTCTAGCACAGGTAGCCTGAGTCGTATCGGCCTCTAACACAGCAGCAAGCTGATTTAGAGCAAGATGATTTACATATGTATGCGCTCTAATTTCTCTGTCACGCTGATGAAAGAATGGGGTATCGAGTGAAACATAGTTGTATTGGCACTGGAGGGCTATGAAAAACAGCACTGACAAAGCTTTCATGAGTCACGTTTTTAAAAAGCAGAGGCGCAGGGTTGAGCTATTTTTTGGTGCAACAGATGACCATAAGTCTTTGCAGGACTAGGACCAAAGTTGAGTCACGTCCAGGTGCAACCTCTGAGGAGTAGGCCAGCAAAGGAAAGCGTCTGTGTATGTAAAATGTCCCTATTGTATCTTATAGGGGATGACTGGCCTATAAGTAGGGTTGCCACCTATCCAAATTTTGCTCAGAGACTCCTGGTTTAGATCCAGACGATCTGGGGAAAGCCCATATTTCTCCAGGCCAGCCAGGGGCACCCCATTACGCTGGAGAAATTAGTGCTTCCCAGGGCAGCCATGACAGAAAGGGGGTCTGGCCACAGGGATTTTTCCACCAGGGCTGTCCTTACCACAGGGTGAACTGGGATGACCGCAACAAGACCCGCTATTTTCTCTACTTTCAGGGGCTGCATTTTCTCTAGGGCAGGGGGTGGGGCTCCCACTCTCTCCCAGAGGGGCCCGAAACATGGCTACTTCTAGGGCCCCTCAGAGGCTGCCCCTGAGTGGGTGTGACCAGAAGGGAGAGGGAGGGGCAACCAGGGGTCCTGCATTTTATCTTACCCCTGGGAACCACAAATTTTAAAGCTGGCCCTGCTCCCCCCCCCCCCCGCTATCGAGAATCATGATGCTCTGTAATGGGTGGGGTTATGTCAGAAAGGGGTGTGGCAGTCCCAGTGCTCCGCCCTTGTTGATGTGACTCCACCCCTCCCCCTCCAGGTACAACCCAAAGAGAGCAAGCCAAACTGAGGTGGCTGATTGGCCCCAACCGAGAGCTGGCCAGCTGAGGGCCATGACCACAGTATGAAAGGCTGAGTGGAAGAAGGACCACCAGTAGGAAAGGGGCTCAGACAGGTGGGCCTGAAAGCTGTGAAATAGTGAGTGGCCTAGTGATGAGGCCCTGAACAGAGCTTGTTGTTTTGGTGCACTGGGTACAGTGGTAAGAACGGACTGTCTTGAAAAAGGAGGCATGTTATTAATATGTATAAATGATGTAACCATTTTTTTCTGACCAATCATCTCTGATCTTTATGGTTCTTTGTCTTAAATCCTGTATAAGGGGTCATCAGCTTGAGCCCCTCAGACCTCTTTCCTGCCTGTAAGCTGTTTTGGACTCTTGGGTTTCAGTCATTTCGCAAGTGGCTGACCTCCCCGTAGAATGAAGTTAGTCTCCTTTAGCACCACGCCCTGTGTTTGGAGTTTCATGCCTTTCCCCCTGGGAACAGGGCTACTGGCTTTGGCTCTCGGTTGGAGGGAGCCCTGCATCATCAGGGCTGGACAGCCAAGGGCATCATTGACTTGGTATCAGATTGTAGGATTTGCTAGCACTCTTGTTTTAAGCAGTCTTGACTCCACTTCAGAATCATGCTGCTAAAACCTGGATAGCGCAGTGTGCAAACAGAGATTGGCGCAGATGGCGAAAGCAGGAAAATGTCATCCAGAGGGAAAAAGAATAATCAGAGATGTTGGTAAATACCCCCCACTGAAGGGACAAGTTCTGCTCAAGAGCAATTTTTAAAAAACTGACGCTGCATGGAGTTGCTATTTCTTTTATTCTCCTTGGGATTGCTTTCTCCTTTCTTATCCTCCTTGAGATTGCTTTTTACAAGGTGGTGACACTTCACCACCGCCATTCACCTGCTGATGCTGCTGCCACTGGGAAACTAATGTTGTTGGGCTTGGAGGCCCTCCAGGGGTTTGCCCTCCCCCTGTGAAGGACCACCGGCCCTGGGCCCCCAGGTGACAGCTGCCCCTCTCCTCCCTTGCAGGAGGAGAGGGGGTGGGGCCAGGACTCCCTGGGTAAACTTCCGGGGGAAGTGAAAGCAGCTTGCTGTCCAGCTGCACACAGAAGGGTCATGTCCAACTTGGATGTGGCCCTTGGTGTGGTTTTGGGGGGAATTTTGGTTGTTGTTTTTGAAGGGGGGGGGGCTAGAGCAACAAGGCTGCCTTTGTGGCAAGGGTTGGTATAGGATTGGAGTGGAATTGTTAAGGGTGTTAGGGGTCTTTTGTGGAGCTGGATTATCACTTGTACCCTCGTGAGAGGTGGGGATGAGGGGATTTGGTTAAGGTTGGGGGGGATAGTTGTTTGGAGGGTATAGGTAATGTTTCGCTCCCCCAGTAGGAGTGGGGGAGGGAGGGACTGGGTTAGGGATGAAAGGGTTCTTCCCTCTGGTGAGAGCGGGGGTTTGACCCCTATGGGAGGGTCATTGTTCACCCCCCTGTGAGGGGGGTATTTGGGGGTTGAGGTCTCCCTTGCTGGCCAGGCAGGACAGCCACCATGGGGGGGTTGAGGGTGGACCAGGGGGTGGCCTGCAGCCATTGGGGTTGTGATGGGCTGGGGAAATTATGGTTCTTCCAGAAGGTCGGTTAGATCTGTGAGAAGGGACAGGTGTTTGGTGTCTGTCCCGGTCGCTGGCCCCTGGGCAGGTCGTGAGGTGGCTGAGATTTGGTGGGCCTCTGGCTTGGGACTATGTGGGACTGGTGCTGCTGAACGCAAGGTCAGTAGCAAATTAGTCAACAACAGTCCGTGAATTAATCCTGGACCAGGTGGCTGACCTTGTGTTTATTACAGAGACCTGGCTGGACCCTGAGTCAGGGCCAATTTTGGCTCACCTTGATCCAACTGGGTACTCTGTACAGCATCCTCGGTCGGAGGGGCAGGAGGCGGGTGTAGCTGTTATTTTTAAGGACACGTGGTCTGTGAGGAGGTATCCAGTACAAACTGTGTCAGGTATTGAGGGTCTCCATCTTGTGATTGATTTGGCTGGAGAAAGATTAGGGCTGCTGCTAGTATATCGCACACCTACCTGTATGACAACATCTCTGCACGCTCTAGCAGAGCTGGTGTTGGAGGTGGTCTTGCGGTCCCTGAATGCAGTAGTCCTGGGGGACTTCAACAGCCACACCCACGCTGATGCTGGGGGAGTGGAGTGCGAGTTCATGGCTGCCATGACAACCATGGGATTGTCGCAGAGGGTTGTTGGCCTGACACTGATGGAGGTCATACCCTAGACCTGATATTTTGCACTGGCCTTGAGGCGGGGGATTTGTTGGTTGGGATGGTGTCAGCTGTGCCCTTGTCATGGATGGAACATTACCTCCTTCAGGCCGGCCTTCTGGCACATGACTGCTCCCGGAGAGGTGTGGAACCAGTTCGTCCCCGGAGACTTATGGAACCAGAATGCTCTCAGGCTGGATGTCTAGGTGGGAGTTGTGGTGAGGAGTGCTTTTTGCCAGTTACATCTAGTGCGGCGGCTTTGGCTGTATGGTCTCAGACTCCGACCTGGCCTCGGAGGGGCCTCCATGCTTTCATTAACTCTAGACTGGGCTATTGTACTGCACTCTATGTGGGGCTATCTATGGTGATGGTTTGCAGGCTGCAGCTGGTGCAGAATGTGGGGCCTGCCTCCTTATGGGGACGGGCCGCCGGGAGCACATTACACCAGTGCTCCGTTCTCTGCATGGGTGGCCCCAGACCTCACCTCTTTTCGACGTAAATGCAAGACCTGGCTGTTCCGCCAGGCTTTTGGTGAGGGAGATGGGCGAGGGGTTGAGGGTTAGGGTGGGTGGGTTTTTGTATATTCTGTTTCTATTCTTTGACCGTCCCTTATTATGGTGTTTTATATGCATTTATGTTCTTATATCACTGTTTTAAATTGTTAGCCACCCCGAGCTATTTCAGCAGAAGGAGTGGGATATAAATTATTATATAAATAAATAAACAAACCAGATATTTGTTTTGGCTCTGTTTGGGATCAACATTGCTGTAAGGCGCTGGCCTCAAACCACTGTCCTCCAGGGTGCTGGAATACTCATAGCCATCAGTGCTACTGCTTGGGCCTGCCTCCAGCCCAGCTTCTCTCTCCTTTGTCTTTCCCTGCCTGGCTCTGACCCAGCCTTCCCTCCTGTCCACTGAGTCTAGTGCCCTGCCTTCAAGCTTCCTGGTTGGTTGTCAGCAGTATAAAGGCATGCTGGTACCAACAGGAAACTGGGTGAAACGTCTCTCCGCACTGTGTTCCCTGACTCCTAGACTCTGGCTTTGCCCTGGCTTCCCTTTCTCCCAGACTCCTTTCCCTGACTTGTAGGTTCTGCTTTGCCTTGCTCGCCCCCCCTTCCCCGCTTTCTCCTTCCATACGGCTCCTGACTTCTAGTTCCTCTCCTGGTTCCTAGCTCCTTGCTCTCTTGATAGTAGTTAGTCCTCTCCTGATAGGTCTACCTGTTCACCCTAAACTCTGTACCACTCTAACCGCCCACTCTGCCTTGTTCCCTGACTCCTGTACTCTGCCCCTGACTGATTTTGGCTCTCCTCTGCCTTGTTCCACTCTGTCTGGCCGTTGCTCTGCTCACCCTCTGCCATGTCCTTGTTATCCTGGTCTCCTGTTCCCCTTCTGGTTCTGTTTCCGAGGCCCTGACCCTTTGTAATCAGTTCCCTGGGTCCTGAACTTCTGTTGTGGGAGTCCCCTTTCCCCATGATCTCAGTGATGAGTCTCATGTCTTCCTGAGCTTGGAGAACAGCTGGGAGTTCTCCATTCCCTTGCTCCAAATCCCCTCTGGTAATTTCTTGGTCTGTCCTGTCTCCTCTTGAGCCATTTTCTCTGGCTCTCTCCAAGCTCTGACTCATCCCCCGTTACAACAGCAATCGCACAGGCTGTTTTTACATGTGCACAATTATCTTGAACTAGCTGTAAGTCCGAATTTGTCATTCTGGAGTTGTCGTTTAGGGGTATTTAATACAATACTCTGGAATAAGCACTAATCCAGATTGGCAGTGTAGATGGTAATTCTGATGTTAGAGTCACAAGGAGGACTGCATCAATCCCATGGTGCAGTGCAAGGGTGGCTCCAGTCTGGGATAAGCATTTCCATGTTCACTGCTCCAGACTTATTTAAGTCCAGAGTTTATAAATGCTTTAAAATGAGGATGTACTCTGGATTCAAACCAGGATCTAGAGTTATTCATACTGGGCTCTGTTTACACTTAAGTCTGGATTTAGAGGCACTTACTCCAGATTAATGAATGTGTAAAGCCCGACTTGAAATATTTTCCTGGCATGTTACTGGCGGCTACACTCTAAGCTCAGTCACTGTCTCCTATTTATTTTAATGCCTTTATTGACCATTGTAATTAATATCACAGTAAAAAGTCAGAGGAAAGCTGTCAGCTACCCCTAAAAATGATAATTGCTACTCTGCTGAAATGGTATAGTTCTCAATATATAGGAGTACTGCCCAGGCTTTTCCCTAATACAGAAGATATATAGCAATTCCACAGGCAACCCAGTCCTCATTGTGCTCTGTTGGCCCAAGATCTACTGAAGTGAATGGGGGCTTGTATTGATGGGACACTTTGAAGATCACAGCCTAAATCAACTATGATATGAATATCATCTAGAAGTTATGATATAGGGTTATTTTAATTTTTCTAGGGGTGAAAAATGTACAGCATACCTGAGTATAATTTTCCCCTCACCAGTGTGGTTTTTCTATGAATAAATCATATCGTACAATACATGAGAACTTCCTACTTATCTGTTAGGTAATGTGTCTCCACTAATGTTGGTCACTTCAAATATAAGCTTATTTAGCTTCTTAAGTTATTAAAGTAGTTAAGTTGCTGTCATTTTTATTTTGTCTCTGGGGCATATTTTAAAAATGGTTTTACAGAGCAGCATAAAAATTAGTGATGAAACATCGAGTGGATTTATTATTGGCGGGGACTATATAGCTTTTTGGGTAGCCCGAAAAATATCTGACTGTAATGAATACTTGCATCCAATTTTGGGGAGGATTTTATTCCTCTCTGTGTGTGTGTGTGGTGTGTGTTTCTGGGTGTTTGGGTATTTTGTTTCTTTGGTCATTTTGGTGTTTCAGTTCTGTCACTTTCAGCAACGTTCTCTATTGTGCATGCGCAATAGAGAAAATACCAGCAAAATTGGGTTGTGGAATCTACTGCCAGAGGCTGTGGTAAGGGTCAGTACTATAGCTGAGTTTGAAAGAGGTTTGGACAAGTTTCTGGAAGATAGATCCATTAGCAGCTATTAGCCAGACAGGATCAGGGAATATGACAGGAGCTGGGGGAAAACAACAGGGAATGGATCCCCCATTGTGACCTGTTGGGTGCTTCTCCCAAGCTCCGTGATTGGCCACTGTCAGAGACAGGACGCTGGGCTAGATGGACTATTGGTCTGACCCAGTATGGCACTTCTTATGTAAAATGACAACTGAAATATTGAAATGACTGAAATATCAAACTAACTAAACAAAATTTTTTTTTAAAAAAAATGCTCAAACAGAATAACTGAAATGGATACCCAACAAGGTAAAATGGATATCAGTTATTATTACCCCAATTTATTTATTTATTTATTTATTTTCCTTCCTAAAATAATTCTCTTTATTAATGGCTCCAGAGCAACTGATTTAACTTTACAATGAGAGTTTGTCAAACCATTCAGCTTCTCAGTGAGTTTATGCTCTCTGGGACCTTGAATACCCATAGAGTTCCAAAGAGCCTGAGACAATCAAGATAAGGGTAAGCAATTTCAGCTCAGATTCAACAGATTTACCCTTTTTTCCCCCCAGCTACCTCTTTCAGCTCTAATAAAAAATACATCCATATAATCTGCTGCATTCCAAAAGGCAAAAGTGGAAATGTTTAGGAGGATTACTTTAAAGTACAAGGTATCATTTCCTGCGTTTTGGGTGGGAAAGAGAATATACACTGTGGCAGGCTTCCATGTGCAATCCTCCCTCTGGCTTCCCCAGTGCCCCGCTCAGGGGAATTAGATAGTCCTGCCACATACACTCACCCCAAGGAGTCCCTTTGGGTTGGGTAAGTTACTCTTTGCTTGAATCTGATTCAAGCCTGCCCTATAGGCAGTTCCAGTCCTCCTGGGAAAAGAGGCTTCTCTCAGCCTACTGAGTCACCCAACTCAACCAAAAGCGCCTCTCAAAGTCCAGCAAGTCGGCTCACTCACACCTGGGCTCTGTGTTTGGTCTCCCCGGGAAGCATTGTTAGTGCTGGCTACTCCAATGTTCCGGTGGGCTTTTAGTCAGTTCACAGTTACAGGTTTTACTTCAACCTACAACAGAACTTTCTCCTCACAGCCTCTCTGTGCCAGCGCAAGCTCTCTGTCTGGCCTCCACACTTCCTCCTGCATTCTGGGCTTCTATGCCTTTGCTCTCTGCAGGCCATCATGTGGCTCATTGACTCTCCTGGTCAGGGTTCCTTAAAGGGCCCAACACCAGCACAGCCTCTCTAGAGCCCTCTTCCAAGGCGCTGGTTCTGCGAATCCTTGTGACCTTGTCACACAGACTTTGTGTCTTTTTGGAGAGTTTGCCTCACATTAGAACAGTGTTGTCCAACTGGCAGCCCATGGAGTAGATGACCAGCATTCCCGTCAAGAAATTGGACAGTCCTGAATAAGGTCAATACATTGGGGGAGGGGAAGCGATCAGTCTCAGACCATCACTGAAGCTCTCTCTGCATAGGATGATACCCAGTTTTGAAAAGCCCTGTCAAAGCACAAACATGGAGGAGCTACACAGCTGGCTCCAGAAAGTATCATGCGTCCTTCAGATGTCATGATTACCACTTGTGGACCCTAGGGGCAGCACCATGGTTTTGTGTCTGGCCACCAAGGAGTAAACATTGTGTGTGATATTTGAACAGGTCAAATCATGGTGCCTCTGTTACCTTGGTGACACAATTTGGTTGCTCTGTTTAGACATCATATGAAAAATGGCATATCATGAAAAATCAGAGAAAACCAGTGGTACTGGCACTAGGGTCACTAGGGTGGTACTGGCACTGGGTTTTTCCACACAGGGGGCCCAAGTCAATTTTTGTATTGACTTGGGCCCCCTGTGTGGAAAAACCCAGAATGTATTATTTCATTGTAAGCCGCCTCGAGTCCTTTGTGAGAGAGGCGGGGTATAAATAAAAAGTGATGATGATGATGATGATGATGATGAGGGTCTATGGGTAGAGTAAGTTACTGTGATGTCTAAATGCAGCCTAAACAAGGTCTACTAAAGCTCAGGGCCAAATCCAGAGACAGTACAAGGATATTTGCTGCTCTAGGCAGCCTTGGGCAGCTGCCACCCCTCCCCCCTCTCCCACCATGAAGCTTGGCAACAGCTGGAATCCTGGATCGGGGTGAGAGAAGCAGCAGCAATAGCTGGAGGAGGTGGGAGAGGTGTCCCCTTCAACTTGCTGCCTTAGAATGACAGGGAACACTAGATCAGGGCCTTTCCCCAGCTCCAGTGTGGAGTTGAGCGGCAGCAGCAGCAGGATTGAGGGCAAGAGAGGTGGTGGCGGAAGCTGAATCAGGGGTGGCACCACCTAGGAGACACCTCTTCCACCTCTCAACCTGCTTCTGCTGCTGAGGTCCTGCCCTCGATCCTGCTTCTGCCACCACTAAACTCCATGTTGGATTGGGGGAAGAGAGGGGTGCCTCTCCTGCTCCCCTCCAGCGCAGAGCTTCTCCGTAGCGACGGTAGGGCAGTTAAGCTGGATGGGGGTGAAAGAGTCATCCTCTTCATTTTGCTGCCCCAGTTGGCCGTCTGAGATGCCTAATGGTAACACCGGCCCTGGCCAAATCTCACAAATCATGTGACACCACCCTAGGTCTACATTCATATTTGGTATCTACTTATATGCATAATTTACATCCTCCCAGTGGTGGATTCATGGAGTTCGAGTCTTCATTGAGGTATGAATAATTCTTGTTGGTTTCAGTGCGATTTACTTTTATCTTTGGACTCAAGGTTGCTGCCAGAATTTTTATCAGGGGGAGAGGCAGGGCCATGATCCTCTCCCACCCCTTGTGTATCACTGCAGAGCACCGTGATACACAATGCTCTGATGGGGGCAGGATGGAAAGGGCATGACGATGCCAAAACATGGCAAGGCAAAGAGATTCTTCTGCCCATTTTTGACATAGCCACACCCCCTTTGGAGCATTGAAGTGTCACAGTGGGGGAGGTGAAATTCAGTGCACCCCTTGTCACCCTAGTGGCCATGTTTGGACTTGGGGAGAATCAGGTCCATGAAACAGAATGCTTTGGCTTGATGAAAGAGGGTCGGTGAACACTATGATGCCACAGAAGTGGCATGAAAACTACAACCTGCTAATTCCAGTGGTTCCCAAATTGTGGTTTCCAGATCCAGATCACTGATGGACAGCATGGCCATGATAAATGGCCCCCAGATGGCCTGTGGAACTAACCTCACCTACAGTAAAGTTTGCTTTGGTCTGCACTGGCATCTTGGCCATTTTAAAGGGAGGATAGGCATGGGATGCCCACCAGTGACCAGGTATGTTGTCCTGGTCACTGGTAGACCGCATGGTCATCCATCCAGTCATCCACTGGCTGCCCCATTTAAGATGTCTGTGGTTCTAATAGTGACTGAAGCTGCCTATCAAATGCAGCTAAATCTACGCCAGGCCACAGGCATCTCCAGCAAGTCTAGGATGGTCTGTGGTCAATTTTGAGGATCGACAGTGGTCCATTCATCCCTAAAGTTTAAGAAGCACTGTGGTAGTCAGTGAAAAACTCATTGCGATAAAAGGGAAACATCACAATTGAAGAGAGTCCCCTAATCTTGGCATGCTGCATGCGTTTGTGTGTGGAACATTCGAATTAGCTCGAATCAGCTTTAGACCAACATTGCTACCTGCGTCCCCTCCTCTTATCAAGACATGAGGAGTTGTTTCGACAGGGTACGGTGGTATAATTCCAGCAGCCAAGGAAGGGAATTTAATAGAACTATGTGCCTTTACACTACAGAAGGGCTTTCTTTCTGGCGCCAGTAGAAGCATGACACTGAATAAGTTTACAGTCATCATCTTCATCAGTTTCCCACTGTTGCTAGGGCCTCAGGAAGCAGGTAGCTACTTAAACGCTCTGTCCTTAACTAAGTTTCCCCACGAATGTAAGGATGAGAAGATGTTCCTGATCAGAGGTTTTTAAATAGTTGTGACACAGAAAGAGATGACTCACATCAGATGGACAAAGCCAAAGGCTCGGTGTTCTTGGGTGATTGCTACCTGTGGACCATAGCCCTGCAGGGAAGCTACTCGCTGACTCCTCACTGCACTCTAAAAACGGAGGAATAAGAAATGATACTAAGGGGGAAATAGTACACTCCTTGAAGAGAACAAAGGCTGCTTACTTTTTTACAGCTTCCTTTGTTGGAAAAATAGAAGCGGACCAAAAAACAAAACAAAACAACATAGATTAATAAGTTGAGGATCCTTAGGAGCTTCTGGGCAGGCCAATATGAGAACCAGCTTTTGGGAATTGGATCCAAACATATGTTTTCATTAGGGCCATAAATAGCTGCTAGTCAAATCGATCAGGGGATACACCCTCTGAGTGTCAGGAGCTGGGAGTAAATAGCCAGGATTGGATCATTTCAATAAGAGTAGTTTTATAAGGGATTAATCATATTTTGATAAAATAATCAGCTGTTACAGAGTCCAAGACATCAACATGTTACTTTTAAGCATGTCTTAACATATTTGTCTGATGTGCTTAAAACTGCCCATAATACAGGCTATCCATGCCGCTTCAATGTAATTGTTAATTCTTTTTGTGGAAGTCATCTTAATGCGAAGTTTGAGAAGAAAATATAAAACAACAAACAGTTGATATTATTGAAGAATTCTCATGAGTAATAGTATGGATTACACAATCAGACTTTCCAATAGAGGACTACAACAGCATGCTCTGCAGAAGTATACTCAAATATATAATTTCCCCACTAATAGGATGCCCTTGCCCAATCCTAATGTCCCATCAAAGCCTCTGAGGTCAGCCAGGAGCACCCTCCTGCAGGTACCATCTCCCCGTGAAATTCACACAGCAAGGGTGCACAGAGAGGCGTTTTCAGTGGCTGCCCCACAAACTATGGAACCTGGAGGTTTGTCTAAGCCTGAACGTGCTCATCCGTCAGGAGGCAATGTAAGGCAGTTTTATTTAGCCAGGCATTTGGCAAGTGGGGATAAGGATTTGGGGAGGTTTGGGATCTGGTTTTAAACTTGTTTTATTTTTGTCTTTTTACATTTTTGTGTGCGTGTTGTAATCCACCCTGAGTCCTCAGGATAGTGTGGGATAATACATTTAAATAAATAAAGAGCCTAATTTGTCAGTGAATGTAGAACACTCCAGCAAAACTTCCACGCTGCCTGTGACTGCTATGGGGGGCTGGGAGCCTGGAGGGCTCATCCCATTGTCTGCTCTCTGCCCTCCTCCGAGGACTTACCACCTGGTGAAAGGGGCCCCCAGGACTTGACATCACACCCCCTCTCTGTGGAGGGAGAGGGGGTGAGGCTGGGGACTCTATCCATGCCTAATGGCCTGAAGAGTGGCGTGTCAACCGGTGGTGCTGCAGGTACATGCCACAGGCCGTGCCCAAAGGGCCCTTTTCTGGGGCCCTGATGGCTGGGGTGTGGGTGTGCTTAGCTTTAGATTGATTTCAGTAGCAGGGCAGGCATTTTTAGGTGGTTGTATGTTGGTAGAGTGGCTATTGTGGTAGGAGGGTTTGGGATTCTGCTGGTGTACTGTGCACCCCACTGCCCGGCAGCATCCCTAGTCGCCCTGATCTCGAGGTTGATATTGCGATCCCCAAGGCTTATTGTCCTCGCGGATTTCAACATCCATGCCGAGACCAGGTTGCATGGTGTGGAGCAGGAGTTCATGACTGCCATGGCAACCATGAGCATGTCCTAGGTGGTGGATGGACCGACTCACGAAGGGGGGCATACACTGGACTTGTTGTTCTGCACCGACCTTGAGGCAGGTGGCCCGATGGTTGGAGGTGTTTTTAGTTTGCCTTTGCAATGGTCAGACCATTACCTCCTGCGGGCTTCTCTTCCAGTGTGCCTGCCTGATCGTAGGGGTGTGGGACCAGTTAGGATGGTCCACCCCCGGAGACTGATGGACCCTATTTGGTTTCAGGCAGCTCCAGGAGAACTACCAGATAACCTTGATGTCCACTCCATTGATGCCTCTGTGACCTTCTGGAATGACTGGTTGGCCGAGGCTATTGATCGAGTGGCTCCTAGGCGTCCGCTCCCGGTGTTTCAGCATTGGAGGTCCTCGTGGTTCATGGAGGACCTAGGGTGACTGAAGCGTGCGGGGAGACAGTTAGAGCGGTGGTGGTATGGGACTCACGCTGAAGATGACCGATTGCAACATAGGCTTTTTTTCAGGCATAATGTTGTGGCTGTGTGGGCAGCAAAGAAGCGGTTCTTTGCTGCCATCATAGCATCTGTGAAGTCACGTCCAGAGGAGCTTTTCTAAGTGGTGAGGGATCTGGTCAGTCCAGCCTCTCTCCACCTGGATATGAAGTCTTCCACGGCCTGTTGTGACATGTTTATAACGTACTTTGCAGATAAAATCATCTGCATTGAATACGACTTTGACTCTGTCTTCAGGACAGTGCCAGAGCCAGAGGTTAGGAACACAGTCTGGTCTGTGTTTATGGGGAAAGTTTCAATTGGTGATGCTTGATGAGGCGGGGATGTCTCTGGACCACAATGTGTGAACTTGATCCTTGATCATCCTGGCTGTTTAAGGCCAGCTGCGAGACAGTTGGGCCATTATTGGCCAGGGTTATCAATGCTTCCCTTGTGGAGGGCCAGCTACCCGAGTTGCTTAAGACAGCGGTGGTCCAGCCACTCCTTAAGAAACCATCTTTGGACATTGATTCTCCAGTGAGCTATTGGCCTGTCTCTAACCTTCCCTTTTTAGGGAAGGTTACTGAATGGGTGGTGGCTCGGCAGTTGCAGGCACATCTGGACTTCATCGGTTTTCTGGATCCCTTGAAGTCAGGGTTTCGCCCAGGTTATGGCACTGAGACTGCGCTTGTGGCCTTGGTTGATGACCTGTGAGTGGAACGGGACAGGAGGCATTTGACCCTGCTGGTTCTACTTGATCTCTTGGCAGCTTTCGATACCATGAACCATGAGGTGTTGGTGATCCGCCTGCTGGGGTGGGCAGGACTGACAGGTGGGCATTCTCGGCGGCCGCACCAGTGCTGTGGAACTCACTCCCAGTGGGTGTTCATATTATCCCTAGTCTTCTCACCTTCCGGCACCAATGTAAGGCATGGCTCTTCTGCCAGACTTTTGGTGATGGGGAAAGGTCTGGGGGCGGGGGGGTTAGAGGAGGGTGTGTTATGTATTGTCTATGTGGTTTTTTGCACACCTGTTTTGATACTATATTTTGATTGGTTTTATATGTATTTATATCATTTTATCACTATTTATATTGCTTATATTTGTTTATGTTTCATGAATGGTTGTTAGCCGCCCTGAGCTGCCTGAGGCAGGATGGGGTGGGGTAAAAATGAATAAAATAAAATAAATAAAACATTTTCTCCATTTCCAGCATGGAAGCCGGATATGCTGCATTGTGAAGAGAATGGGGCATAGGTTGGGGGCCGGCTTTTAAATCTATATGAGCATTGCTGATATTCCAGTAATAATCAGTAATTTACCATGCCTAATCTCTCTGTTCCGGCATCTGATCCAGCCAGGAGTCAACTAAAGTTGAATGCAATGGGCCAGATCCTGATCCTCAACTTGATTTTTTCCTTTGACTATGTTGATATATATCAGTTGAGGATGAACTTCTTCAGAAGTGCTGTCTTGTAGGACTGTACTTTGGTTGTTTCCCCATTCCATTCATTAACTGATCTCTTTCATCCCAGTGTGAACCCTGGGCAAAATAGCACAAAATATTTTCTGAGAGTGTTTATTTGAATTTTGAAAGAATAGGCTCCAGACACATTAGCGCCCATTCCCTTTCTGTGCAAATTGAAGCAATTCACTTCAAATGACAAATGTTTTCAGAAAAATCTAGTCTACAGGTGCAATTGCAAATGGGTACAAGTCTTGAATTTTCAATATCCATGTGCCAATGGCTGTAGTGGAAGTGATCCAGGAACAGGGAGAAAGTACCAGGTTATTTATTCTGGCCAGTCATGACTCCATGAATGATCAAAATTAAAACGGTCCGGCTATCGGTTCATTGGGAAAGGATTCATCAAAAGAGACGAAATTCAATGAATGGGCGGTTACGCATTCCAAATGATTCACTCAGCTCTGTTCAGCATCACATCCTCACCTCAGAGAGGAGCAGAACGGAAAGATTAATATTCTAAAACAATTTATAGTGTCACAGAGTTCACCTCAGTTTCCAGACATACAGTAAATAAAACATTTGCTGCTGTGGAGAGGGTTGAAATACCTGCATAACAATGACAGTATTAAGAAGCTTGGTCTCTTTAGCTTATTGAAGAGAAGGTTAAGAGACTACTTGATCGTGGTCTAGAACAGTAGTTTTCAGACATTCCCCACCACATTTTGTGCATTCTCCCTTACCACCCTGCCTTTGTTTCATCCCATTTCTCCTCTTTTCCCCATTGGTCTCCTGTGCTCTCTCTCTCCCCTGTTGCTCTGCTACCATAACTTCTTGAGCTGACAATAGCCGAGCTGGGGAGAGTTGCAAAATGGCACCAGCTTGGCCACTTGTTGAGTGTGAACCCCCACTGATTTCTTTCCTGCCTGGGGGAGGGGAGGGCTTCTCCCAGGTGAGTATGTTCTGGCCACAGGAACAAACATTACTGTACCTTCCCCAGTCAAGGAGAGAGGGCAGGGGGCGGGGAGTGATGTGCGGCCGCTCAGCCATGTTCCCGACGTTGCCCCACCCCCCGCCATGATGGACAGCCATGGCAACCCCCCATACCAGGATGAGCCAGGGCTGGGAACACACATTCCCTCCCGGTTCGCCCTCTTTATTCCGGGTGGGCGGCAGCTGGGTGCGAACTGTGGGTCTGGCTTGGACTGGGCCCAGATTTCCTTCCCAGGAACTGGGCCCACATCTAGCAGGCCACAAACAGATGGCCATGATGCTGGCTGTGCTGGGCCATACTGGGCCAGCGTCACGTATGTTTTCACCCTAAGAAGAGACATAATAGTGGTCTTCAAATATCTGAAGGACTGTCACACAGAAGATGGCAAAAAATAACAAGTTATTTCTAGTCTGTTGCCCCTGAGGGCAGGACTAGAAATAATGGCCTCAAATTACAAGAAAGAAGATTTTGGTTAAACATTAGGAAGAAATACCTAATGGTAAAAGGTGTTCGACAGTGGAACAAATTGCCTACAGAGGTGGTGGGCTCTCCTTCTCTTGAGGTTTTTCAAACAGAGGCTGGATGGCCATTTGTCAGGGATTTCCCACATTAAGCAGGGGGTTGGACTAGATGATCTTGGCTCTGAGGTCCCTTCTAAGTCTATGGGTATTTTCAGACGTTACGGTACCACACTCAACCACGGTGAATCCCCCGTGGTGGTGGATGGTCCCATAACGTGTGTTTGCGCACCGCCAGATGTTCACCACGGTGAACCACCAGCGGTGAGCAAAATAACCACGCTTTCGAGGATGGTCGGGGCACCATCTCCAAAAGCGTGGTCAAAGTGATTCCTGCCGGGGGTGAACTCCCGGCGGGAATCACTTTTTGCCCCAACAGATGTGACGTTACCACACTCAACCACGGCGGAATTCACCGTGGTTGAGCATGGTAACGTCTCGTCTGGCCCCTGACTATGGCCTGGAATCGGCGGCCATCCTCGCCGCCGATTCCGGGCTGTGGTCAATACCCTGGGGGGCGGGTGGGTGCCGCGGCCACATTGGCCGCAGCGCCCGCCCATCTCCTGGAGGGCGGGTGGCCACGGGAGTTTGGGGGGGCGGGGCTGTACGGCTGCACGTTGCGCCGTGCAGCCCTGCCCCCTCCCCGATTCCCCGGCGGAATCTGCCAGCTCGTCTGTTGATGGGCCGGTCAGATTTCACCGGGGAATCAATAGGGTGATTCCATGACGGGGCCAATAGGGCCCCCGTCACGTCTGAAATCACCCTATGATTCTATGTTTTTGTGTGTTGTAATGTGCTCCGAGCCATGAGGTGGGAATGGGTGGGATAAAAGTGTAAATAAACAAATGAATAATGGAAGACTAATAAAAAGAAAGTCAATGCAAGACTTCTTTATTTGTCCAGGTGTTTAATAGGAATTTTATATAGCTTATATTTTGAATGGGTTTTATTTTTGTGTATTTCACCTGTGCACATGTATATGTCATACCAAATTTGTGAAACTGCATTACTGCCTAGTTCATTAAATAAGCAACCCCCTGCCTAATTCATGAAATCAGGAAATTCTCTGCATATTAGGCACTGTTAATTTCATCAAATTAGGCAGAGAATTTGTTGATTTCATTCAGTAGGCAGTGCTGTTGTCTATTTCATGAATTAACTGGCAATGTTGCCTATTCCAAGAAGCATGGAAATTCACAAATTTAGCATAATTTAAATTATAATATGTAACGGGTGTGTGTGTGTGTGTCCCCCAGGGCCACATGGTGTGCTGGGCTGTCACTCAAGGGAATTAGTTCACCCCCCTCCTACGCTGTTTCAGCCTTGAGCCTTGGCTGAACCCCCTCCTTCCAGGCAGGGGGTACCCTCTCAGGACACACCACACAGTCCAGAGTGTCTTAGTCTACAGTCCTTTATTGAACACCATCCAGCTGGGGCTGCCGGCTCAGTCACATCCACCCTGCAGGCCCAGGTCCATCTCTGCAGACACAACCTCAATCCCCCCAAAGTCCATTCAGCCAGGCCTTAAACCCCCAGGCTCTGGCCAAGCCTTCCCGAGAGAAGAGGCTCCCTCCTGGGCACAGCCTCTCCCACTTGCCTGGGAACCGCGGGTTCTCCAGTCTTCAGCACCTTGGAGAGCATAGAGCAGGAAGGCTTTATCAGGGAGATGTTGCTCCTTTGGCTCCCTGGCAGAGACTCTCTTCTGTCTGCTTAGTCTCTCCTTATATACACAGCAGAGTGGGCGTGGCCAGGCTTCTACTCTTCAGCCTTAAAGGGCCAGTAACCTGCCCACTCTGTCACAGGGGTTTCTTAGACTGTGCTCCCCACAGACTGATCCCCAGCTCTGGGGCTAGCCCCCACAGCCCCCTTCTTAAAGGGGCAGCAGCCCCACAGGACTGCTTTCTGCTACATAATAATATGCTAAATTGCTGCTATTCACCCTCACTCTGCAGGGAAGGACAGATTGCATATTATTATAATATGCACTATCTATCTATCTATCTATCTATCTATCTATCTATCTATCCAACCAACCAGAGCTTGCAGGGGAGGCCAAGTTAGAAATTCAAATGAATAATAAAAGCCAGCATCTGAAAATTGAAACTTCACAAATTCAAAATGGAAACAAACTGCACATTTTTGTAGAACACTGTGAATAATTAAGCAGTAGAAAAGCTTACTAAGCAATGTGATGGATTACCTTTCAGGATTACCTGAAATCTTTATATTGAAACTGGCTCTCTTTCTAAAAAAAAATAAAAATGTGTTGTAGTGCCACTGAAAGTGATTAAGCTTTATGCAGGAATTGTTAGTGAAAAATCTACAAACTGCACTAGATAGGTGAGTTCAGAGTATATAATTATATCTTAAACTGGGGTGTAGAACCTTTTCAGGCCCGGGGGTTGTTGGTCCCCAAATGTGCCAGGGGCGCACATTAAAAAACAATTATAAATCAATTAGAATTAATTCTAATTAATTAATTCTGATTAATTAATTGGAATTAATTAAGACTAGTGCATTAGGGAAACATTCATTCTCTCGCACACAAACACAACTCTCTCTCTCTTGCTTTCTCTCTCTCACACACACACACTCTCATTCAAAGAAACTCACACTGACTCATTCAATTGGCCATTTCTCAGGGCGTTCCTCTTTCTATTTTTTTGGGACGTTTATCGTCCTAAGGTCATAGCCTCGGCAATTTTCGGCTTGGAGTTGGTGCCTAACCCAAATATCAAACCCCTAGAAAGGGTGCAAAATAAGTTTCTGCGTCGTCTCCTTAAAGTCGGGCCAAGTGTCCCTGGTGCTATTCTCAGAGCAGAAACTGGCACTAATTCTATATCCTCCTTGGCCAAGAGGGCATCTATCAGACTGTGGCTCCGTCTGTTAGCCCAAAAGGAAGGGGCTCTTCCATTGCTTTGTCTCAGAGAGGAACTTATTGCTGTTAATTCGAGGGCCTATCCCTGGTTTCTCTCTCTGGCTCAGATTATAGCCAATTGTGACTTTTCATTCAATTACTTTAAGGGGAAGAGTCTGGGGTCTATTAAAGCAGAAATTTGTCAGAGGATAGATGACATTGCCCACCAGGATGATATAGCGGATATAGCCAAGTGCAGGGTTGCTCCACGTTTACATCAGTTTAAGACAATGGTTAAGTTTGAGGGGTATTTGGATGAGCTGGTAAATCCATGCTTACGTAGGTTATATACTTACCTGAGTTTCCAGCTCATTCATTCAGCAGTTATAGAAGGTAGGCAAAAGCAGGTTGCATGTAATAAACGCCTATGTACATGCTCACTAGTAGAGGTCGAATCAACGGACCACCTCCTGCTAAGATGCCCATATTATAATTCCTTGAGGGCAACCTGGCTTTTACCACTCCTTAAAGAGGGGCTGGATTTTGATAATGAAGCCACTTATTTAGTTCTCCTAGCTAGGTCAGAGATGGAAGAGCTGTTGGCAATAGTCACTTTCCTAAGTATGGCAGAGAAAATAAGAGTTCGAATCCAGCAGAGGTTGCCCTCTTTATTTCCAGCTTAAGTTACTCAGATTTTTCTTTTAGGGTTTCGTTGAGATGATGAGTATTATATGAATATTGTATTGTATTCTATTTTGTATACTGTATTTTATGATTTTGTGGGTACTTTTGTGTTAATGATGGTTGTTAATTTTGTATGTTGTTTTAGGCTATAGCGAGAGCTTACGCCAATAAAGATTTGATTTGATTTGACTCATTCAAACAAACACACACACACACTGAATCATTCAAACTTACACACACACACAGGGGGGCCAGCCTCCTGCCCACATGCCTGCTACAGACCTGTATAAACTACATTTCCCAGCATGCCAGATTCAGGAAATGGCTGGTCCTGGTGTGCACATACATGTGGAGAAGCACACAGTGGCACATTTACAGTTGCTGCGCCGCTGGTCAGTCTGAAGTAGGGTCTGTACAGCCCATGAAAGCCTGCCCAGGCTACAGAGAGGTGGGTGCCGGGCTGCACATCGACTCAGGGTGGCAGGCTGGCGGGCCGAAGAAAATCACCCTGTGGGCTGGAAGTGGTCTGTGGACTGGGGGTTCCCTACTCCTGCTTTAAACTGTGGAGGATGAATCTGGTACAGGGGCAAAACCTAAAAGATTGCTCTCACTGTATTAGGCTTCTGGTCTCTGCTCCAAGATTGCTAGGCCTCTGTCCTAATAAGAACTGCTTGCATTTTAAGTTTTAGGAATTGCTTACAGAAGCGTACTCCTGATACGGAACTATAACCTTGAGCACAGTCTGCCCGGAGCTGAGAGCTAACTGCAGCTACCAGACTGGAAAGCTACCAGCTTCTTATCTCCTTTGTTTTGAACTGTCTATATAAGTCTCTGGCTCTCTCTGTGACAGACAGACAGACAGACAGAGACAGAGGAGAAAGATTTCTTTTTACTGCAGCTTTGCAGTTTTTTTCTTTCTCCATATAGCTATGAAATAAATCTCACCTTTGACTGACACACATTGTCTTTGTGTGTTAATTTCCACCACAGTTTCTGGTGGCCCATACGGGGATCCCCAAGGCTTTGTTTTCCATCGGACAAGCCTCCCATGGTTTGCTCACCCTGACCCCCGGCGCCACCAAAAGAAGGTAAGAGGCCTTTTCTCTTCTTTTTTGGTTCGAGGTGGGCAAATCCCGGTGTACCAATTGAATTCAGACAAGTGGGATCTAGACAAACAATTCTTAGTGCAGGTGAGATTTATGGTCTGTCAGATTTATTTTAAGTACTGTTAGGGGATGCTGTTGTTTTTTTTCTTCTCTTGTGTGTTCTGGATGCATGTTCCCCATGTGAGTGCTTGGTAAGCAAGTAGGATGTAGCTGCCTCCAACGCAAGGGCACACCCGAAAGTGGTCCATTACCTACCCCTTCCTATCATGAGCCTCTATAGATCCGTTGCTCAGTGATGTGACAGCCTCGGTCCTAGAGACGGGCCTGGCACTAGAACTCCTGTGACTTTAGAAGACCCCTTTTGTGTCATGTTTCCTACCCCACTCCCTCCCTCTAAATAAGAGTCTTGTCATCGGGTCTAGCCTCAACTCTGTGTATTGAACACAGGCTGAAGGCAGAGCGGTGTGAATTCTACATATCTTTCCTCTGTCTCAGTGTGAATGTTGGTGCAGCCCTCTGTTCAGGATCGGAGTAAATCAGTCAAAGATTATTGAATCGCTGCCCAAGGGCAGCCCGGTATGGTACATGTACACACATTACTCCCCAAGAATCTGTAAATTTCTGGAAAAATGGAATTGGTATACCAGAGATAATGTAGGACTGCAGTTTCCCCTGGAAGGTACTTTCGATCTAGAAAAAACTGTTTACCTTAGAGGCGCTTTAGAAAACTTGAGTCTAAAATTCACCAAACTCAGTGGGGCTCATTTTTTTAATTGGTATGCTGAATCTTCTAAAAGAAAGCATGAATCTCAAGCCCGGAGTTTAAAAACACCCAAGACAAATTAAAGATTCAGTTAAAGGATGTCAGAGAGAAATCTGCATCTCTCCTAAATTTTACTAGCCAACCTGCTCCCTTGTACCCTGTTTTAAATCAGCCAGCCCTTTCCAGGGCACCCACCGAAGATCTTATAGATACATGTCTACCGCCACCTTATATCAACCCGCCGGACCCTCAGGAGGCTCAAGGATTGCAGCTGCCCCATGGAGAGTCTTTGCCTACAATTTGGCTTTGTCTGAATTATTGGCGGCCACCCAACGTTTTTCCAAAAAGTCAGAGAAATCTAAAGAGGACTGTGAAGTTAAATTAATGGCTTTGCAAATTCATAACCTGCAAACTGGGGGGTTCCAACACAGCAGGGGTCATGGGAGGGGACGGGGAGGAAGGGGACAGGGAGTGCCGACTTTCTCCTTTCCGCCACCCCTGGCTCCCGGTCAGTCGACCGCCCCCGGCTCCTTTAACCCTTACAGAAATGTTTGCCATTACTGTAAACAGGAGGGGCATTGGAAGTCCGAGTGCCCCAACCGGCCCCAGCATCAGTCACACCCTTTCTCTGCTCAGTTTCCAAATTCTTCCTTTGTACCCCACTTTTCCCTACCCCAGCCCCAACACCAGAGTCATCCCCCCTTGGGGGAAATAACTTATATGTTGCTATAGGAATTTGCTCAGCGCAGGGCACAGTCAGGAAAAGCACATGTTTGTAATAAGGATTGTGTAGAGCAAAGTTAATGAAGTATTTTTGGATAGATAGTTTCTCAATGATATGCTTAGTTGAAAAAGTATGTGAGCAAAGGGGTGAGTGAGATGAGAACCAGGGAGAGAAAAGCGGTGAGGCAGTGCTTGGCATGTACTGCCCTGCTTGTTATCATAAACTATGCAGAGGAAGGCAATCAGGAAAGCTGATTGGATGTTAGGAGCAACAAGCTGAATATTTTAAGCAAGTGAAGAAAGTAAAGTTCTGTTTATGTTTTGTGATTTATGCACTGGGAAAACGTGAGGGCTTTTTAGTTAAATGTATAGATAAAGTTATCTTGTTTTAATACTAAGGAAATTATTTACTGTTTGTTTGGGGAAGCCAGTTTCTGTCACCATTGGACCTATTACTGATCATCATGCCTTTCTGCTCAGCCCCTGTACCCCTGTTAATTTGCTGGGCAAAGATCTTCTGTGTAAATTAGGTTGTGTTATTTATTGTTCCCATAATGGCAGTTATTTGGACGTTTCTTCAGGCGATCACGAGGCACTTTTGATCCTCCTCGCTGTTTCTGACCAACCATAGGAACAGCCCGACACTTCCTCGTTGCAACAGGAACGGTTGAGCCAAGTTCCTCAGTCTCTTTGGTCTGTTCACTCTAACGAGGTGGGCAAACTCCTCAGTGCTCAGCCTGTGAAAATTTCTATTAACCCTTCCAAAATTCTGCCTCATGTTCCTCAATATCCACTTTCTAAGGCTGCAGAAGAAGGTATTGCCCCTGTCATTTCCTCGCTTTTGGACCACGGTATTATTGTGCTGACTCGTAGCCGATGTAACACCCCAATCCTCCCTGTTAAAAAGCCTGGGAAAAACACTTACCTGTTTGTGCAGATTTGCGTGCTATAAATGCTGTGGTTTTACCTGCCTTTCCTGTGGTTCCCAACCCAGCTACCATTTTATCATGTATTCCATTTACAGCTAAATAGTTTACTGTTGTTGACTTATGCTCAGCCTTTTTCTCTATTCCTATTCACCCNTAGAAGTGAAGAAGAGAGCAAGATCCTGAGTGGAGAGAGAAGAGGGAGGAGGAGGACAGGGGGGTTTGAGAAGGGAGTCAAAGGTGGAAAAGAGGTGGCGAGGGTCCCGGGAGCAGGACTCAATGTGGGAGGCATAGTACTGCTGTCTAGCGAGGGAGATACCAGAGTTGAGTGATGAGAGGCAAAATTTGAAGTGGAGGAAGTCGATGTGGTAGTGGGATTTACGCCAGAGGCATTCAGCAGCCCGGGTGCAGGAGCAGAGATGTCGAATGGTGTGGGTGAATCAAGGGTGAGGGTTATGGGAGCGAGGAGGGCAAGGGAGTCGAGGGTCGAGGCGAGAGAGGAGTTGAAGGCAGAGATGGCAGAATCGGGGGGAGGAGGAGAAGAGGACTGAGGGGAGAAGAGGAGAGAGGGATTTTAGCATAATTGTGGCCAAATGTCCAAATCGTTTTGGAAATGATGTGCTTATCCCTATTAAGAGACTGTACAAGGCTTTTAGATTTTAGATTTTAGTAGATAGATTTTCTTTGTTTGTTGGTTTGTATGCTTGTTTGTTTGTCTATTTGGGGAACAGCGAAAGCTACCCCTATAATAAACACTTGACTTGAGAGAGGGAGGAGGCAATGTCCTGGGACACAATGGCCTGCAGATCATGGAAGGGAAAGTGGGAAGCTAATACCTGTATTCACTTCATTAAAATGGATGTGAATACTCCAGCAATTGTCAAAATCAGTATTTGCACCATTTCTATTACTACTGCTAATCAATCAGCACCAAATATTTGTTTCAGTCCTACACAAAACTGAGAAGAAGAGGCAACAAAGGGAGGAGCAAGATGAAAGGGTTGGTGTCAACATAAGCGGCTGAGTGAGAAAAGTAAATCACAGATTTAGAGAGAGGTATGGTTGTGCAGAACTATGAAAGGCCTGGTTCACATTGTGTCAGATAATACAAGTACACAACAGGATCATTGCCAAACCAGACTTACCTGTACACCAAGATTTAGTCTTAAGACAGTGTGGCGGAGCTGGCTCGATAAGACTCTTCTAGACCCATGTTTCCACTCTTCAGTCATCAGGTAAGGGCTTTGCTTGCCAGCGGCATGACGGTGGTCTCTCCAAAGTATCTCTAATAACATCCTAGTTAAGGCTCCAGCAAAGGAACCCCTTAATTTCTCTCACCTAAGGAGACTTTGGTCTACATCTCAACCAGATAAAAACAATATGTGGGAGATGATGCAGCTCTTATTTTCATAATTGGAAAATAAGATACACCAAACTGTTATTGTAGTGTAGCCCAGGCTACCAATTACTACAATCATATGCCTGCACATTCAAAATTCTTTCTGTGACCCCTGAAACCACTGTGACCACTTGGTTGCTTTCAAACCTTGCCAGATAACTCTAGTCCTTGCTTTTCTACAGAAAGAGAGGCAGACAGACTTTGGTAGAGTGGAGAGAGATCCTGATTTTTACTTGGCCTGGAAGTTTGCATAGTCTGACCAACAGACATTGGTCTTATAAAATATATCATTTGAACTACCTTGCCTTTATCTCTTCCATTTGAGACCAACATGGCAACCACCTTTTCTCTCTGGAGCTTTATGTAATAGTAGAATGGAATCCAATGGAAGGATTCAAATGGGGGTGAAAGTATGAGTCTTTGGGTGTTAACAAACATGACAATGGAGTGCCGCTATCATGACCTGGCCTGGGTCGTGAGGCTGCCCCCAACATGGTCTGGATTGGGTCAGGCTGCTGAACGAATGTGTTGGTGGCTGGGCCACTGGGGAGGGTGGGGACTCGCACGGACATGTACACTTGTCCGGCCCCACCCCTGTGGGGGTGGGGCTGCACCCGCCACCATGATGGGCATCCATGGTGGTCAATAACAGCTCCCAAGGCGGCTGGCCATGGCAAATCTGATTCATGTTGAGTCACAGTGGACCGCAACCATCGTGGTAGCCTGCTGTGGCCTGCTTTGGCCTGGTTGGGCGGACTGTAGCCTGGGCTGTGACCCCAGAGTCTCCAGGGTCACAGGCCTGGCTAGCCGCCGACACAGCCCAGGGCAATCCTGGGACAACATCTGGTGGTGCCTGAACAAGCATGCAGGTGAGGTCCAGGCCAAAGTGTGACAGAGTGGGTCAAAGTAGTCTGCTGTCATGTTTGTTAACACCCTTTGAAGCAGCACGAGGTGAAGAACACGGGCCGTGAGCATGGGTGCCGGGAGAGGGTACAAGGGGGTGTGGTTGCACCCATATGGCCCTGCCCCTTCTGAGCCTTGTGATGTCATGACTCAGAAAAGGGGTGTGGTCATATCAGGAAAGGGCAGGGACCCCCTTTTCCCCACCACTTTCTGTCATAGCCATGCCTCTTTCTGAAGCATCCTGCTTGGAAAGGGGCCTGGTGACATCAGCAACGAGTGGGGTGAAATGGCTCCACCACACCTTACCACCCTGCCTCTTATTCTGCCAGTGTCCTTAGCCATGAGGCAAAAAGGCCTCATTTCAATTTTAAAAAATAATAACCCGGAGAATAGACAAGACTATTCTACTAAAGTCAGGAGTTCTGTAAGATCAATGGGTTTGAGCTCAAGTACAAAATATTTTAACCTTTTTCTCAAAAAAAGCTCACTCTACCCAAAAGTACACAGCCTCATTGATCTCCTCTGCCCTCTTCCACTTTAGTAATTTCCTTCAGAATCATGAGACCGTCTTGAACCTTTCTGGGGGAGGAGGATGGTGAACAAGAAAAGGAATGTGCATCAATAGCTGTCGCTTTGGTTACAAAAGCATGTTCAGTTGTGAAAAGCTATTTTCTGCATTATCCAGAGAGAGGGAGGGAACATTAACACACAGAACAATACTTGTTAACACTTCCTGGTCTCCATGGACGTTCTCCATGGACTGGCAAAGTGATCTAATACAACCATTAGTGGCCAAAGGTCTTCACTGAGTCAAACGTGATGGCGGAACACCAGGGTGGCAGCCCCGGCTAGCTGCCGACACGGCCTGGGGCAATCCCATGCCAACATCTGGTGGCACTTGCACAAACATGCAGGGGAGGTCTGGGTCAAAGTATGACTAAGCGGACCAAAGCAGCCTGCCGTCACGTTTGTTAACACCCATTTTTATTATGTGAAGTGACCCTTAATATTTGATGCACAGAATTACTCAGTATCACAAAGGCAAGGTCCAGGCAGTACATTCTTGATGCACGGCACATTCTAAGGGCTCAATATATGTCCTGTTAAAGTCAATGGCTAAACTCCTATTGACTTCTTTGGGAACAATATTGGCCCCTAAGCTGTCTATGGGTGAGAGGCGAGATGGTGCTCAACCCTTAATCTTGCACACGCTGAAGACATTAATTTTAAAGCCAGTGACTTTCTCTAATGAAGCAATCTATACTTCACCATGAACATCAAGCATCTGGGGAAATGAAGCGTCTGGGAAGATCTTTGACTCTTCAAAGCTTGTTTAACAGGTTTGCAATCTAGAGACAAGTGATTCCGGCTTCAGAGGCAAAGAGCAAGAGCCCAGGCAGAGAAAGAGGGGACAGGATAGCATGTCTGTACTATCAAGGCCTCAGAACTTCACTGCATGTGTATGAGGATAGGCAGTTAGGAGCTTTTCCCCAGCATTTATGGAGTGGGAGTGAAGCTGTTTTGCAGCCCTTATTCCCATTTTGGGCAAAGGAAGGAGTTACAACACAGGGTACCTGCTTCTTGGGTTACCAACTTCTTCTAGGCTTTCCCACAGAGGGGACAGCGCCATCCTGGAAAAGGGGAGGGGAAAAGTGGCTGTCTCTTTCTGACAATGGGTAAAAACAGATGTGAAGCTGATGGGACTGCTCCCTGGGTTGCCTTGGAGCACAAAACCATGGGTGACACGGCCTGGGTCAGGGCACTGAACTGACATTCTCATGGTTGGGGACTCGTCCCACTGCCTACATGGCCCAGGTAGGGGAGGGTGCAACAGACGAGCAGGTGGCTGCCCCTGCTATAGTCCCAGCGCCCCGCCCCCTGCCATGATGGGCAGTCATGGCAGCCACTGATGGCCAGTCATAGTGGCCCCCGGCCTGGGCCAGGTATGGTGGAGTACAACAGACATGCTAGCCCACTGTAGCCTACTTCGGCCTGGTTGGGTGGGCCTTCAGCTGTGACCTCAGAAATTTGCTGAGGTCACAGCCCAGGCTAGCTGCCAACATTACCCGGGGCAATCCTGGGCCAACATCTGGCGGTGCCTGCACACATGTGCAAGGTGGGTCCCAGGCTACAGAGGGTTAAAGTGGGCCAAAGTCACGTTGGTTTTTACCCAAATTGGAGTGGATTCAGAGGACAGTAGGGATGGGACTATCGGTATCGGATTAATCGGATAATGCCGATAATCGGCGATATCGGATTAATCTGATAGAACCGATACTATCGATATCGGCATATCAGTTTTTTAACATTGCTGATTTTTCGGATCTTTAACATTGCGGCCATTTAAAAAATGGCCGCAATGTTAAAAATTCAAAAAATCAGCAATGTTAAAAAGCCAACATGCCGATACCGATAAAACTGGTATCAGGTAAAACCGATACCGGTAAAACCAGTAACTGGTAATTCCCCAATAGTCCCATCCCTAGAGGACAGCAACCAAGATGATAGAGGGGCTAGAATGCAAGCTGTATGAGGAAAGGCGGAAAGAACTGGGTGTGTGTAGTCTAGAGGAAAGACGCCTAACGGGAGAGACAAATATCTAAAAAGACATTATAAAAGAGCTGGTGAACATTTCTTCTCCACTGTCTGTCACAGTCGAGATAGAACAAGAGGAAATGGGCTTAAATTGGAAGCAAGTTAGATTTCATTTAAACAGGAGGAAAAACTTCCTAATTTAAGAACTGTCGAGCAATCTGTCGAGCAGGCTAGGGAGATTGTGGGATCTCCCTCCTTGGATGTTTAAAAGACCATCTGGACAAGCATCTGCCTGCCGTGCTGAAGGTAGATGATGTCCTGTCTTGGAGCAGGGAGTTGAACTAGATGACCTTAGAGGTCCATTTCAGCCCTGTAACGTTATGATTTTATTTTCTATGGGAAGACTGTGGAGGAGGTTTTTTTTTGTTTTTTTTATAAAGACATTCCCTTAAAAAAACAACCACTCTCTTCGTAAAGCCTGTTTGTAAGCTTAGGATTTTAAATGAGGTAAGCCCAGCAGGGGGAGAAAATTCAAACTGCTATAGAAATTCACTGCTTAGAGGCAGCTAAGGCAGTTCAGAAGCACAACAAACATTAGCCCAATGGGTAATGTTCAGAACAAGGAATGCTTTGCTCTCCTGACACTTCTGCAATACGGTGGCTCCTAGAACTGAGGTTTGTTTTCATGTATAAATAAGGACGCCTGAAGTTTAAAGGATGCAGGAGCTAATGGGTTAGGAAAAGGAGAAATCATACCAGGAACCCCTGGGTTCTAGTTGAAGATAATAAACATTCTCTCTTTAGTTATGCTGGTAAACCAGTAGGAAATTAGTAACACAACCCCTCCCCCCCATTTGAGAACCTAGGTTGGATTAGCAAAGTAGAAAGAAAAGCTGGAGGATAAGGAGGGTACTCTGTTCTTTATTGTTAATAAACAGCCCCATCCTCCCAAAATTAAAGAGACAGGGACTGATACACCATTATTGGTAGAGTCTCTGAACCATTATTGGTAGAGTCTCAGAAGCGTAGGCATCTGTTTGTGGGTGGGAGGTGTTCCCAGTTCTGTAAGGCAATATTCAGCACCCTTCCTTAGGAACTTGCCGTTCCTAATCAGAAAGCATCCCATTGACTTAAACAAAGACTAATATGGACCACGCTTGTATGGGTTTGGAGGCTAACGCCCTAAAAGGTTAATTGTGCAAATTTCCAGAGGAAGTCTTGCTATTGTGGGCATATGTAACGAGAACAAAAGAAAAAAAAGCTCTTGGGTTTATAGAGTATCTAGAATTAAATTTTATGGCAGTCCATAAAATTAAAGTATGAGCCAAGGGTTAACAACCTTGAATTTTGCCCTTAAAATTAGTCTCAGAAAATCTACTTCATTATAAATACGTTACTGAGATACAAGGTCTTCCTGATTGATATGCCCCAGAGCTACTTTTGTCGGCAGTCTTTTAAGCACTAATCCTTCACTGTGGTTCTAATACCGAGATGGGCTCCTCCTCCCTAGCTGGACCATCCATTTTTACCTGCCAATACAGTTTGATGAGCTTGCTTATATGCTGCTCGCTGCCTCCTGACAGCCAGTACATGAAGTCAGCAATCATGGCACTCCTAATGACAAGAGCAGAATAAACAAGTGAATAAAGGGGGAGGGGGGGAAAATACACAAGTCGCAGTACTTAAAAGCAGATAACCCAAAATGAATATAATATGAGATCTCCATAAAGGACATGCAGCTATCCAGAACTATCTGTCATTGACAAAGACGATCAGGTGTTTGAGGAATATAGAAAGCCATTTTATTAGGTAACTAAATCGTAGGTGAGGAAACCCTATTCCCCCCCCCCCCTTTTATGGGTTTTTCTATTTTTTATTGTGCACAAATATTTGACGGCTCCTCAGAAATGTTTTATTCTGGCTGCTTTTTAGTTTTGCTTTAAAGTATTTATGGACCCAAACCCATTATATACAGTCTAAATTTCTTTCCAAATGGCACTAGGAGGGCATGATAGACTGTGACACGAACGTCTGAGAATATCTCATTCTGTGGCAAAGTCAAACATAGTTCACCCTTGATTAAATTATATCTTTAAAAAAATAATATATATATATACACCCAAAGAACCAAAGCGTGCAGCCATCTTAGCATCAGAGTGAATAAGTGTTAGAACCCAGAGTGTTATTAAACAGCCACTGTATTACTTTTATTAGGCTGAAGGATATTAAAACTATTATACAATGGATATTAATGCATTCCTTTAAAGGACTTTAGAAAATCAGTTTGCTTTTATGGCTGCTTCTATACAACGCCTCTCCATTTCCTTCCCTCTAGAGATTCCAAATCCAATTAAATGCAACTAGATGTAAGTCCAAATTGTCACTTTAGTCAATTAAACATATAATAATCTTGTGTACCTAATTACTAGCACCCAAAGTTTATTTGGGGATGTGGTGCTTTATCAGTGCGTACGGTCGTGTCTTTTCCTTATCAGTGCCCATATATTAATTGTTCTTTGACATTACTGTAAATTGAATTTGAAATTCCCCATCCTAAGTTAAAAGTATCCTATAAACTGTAATCCCATCCCACTTGTAATACCCTTTCAGAATGTGCCTTCAAAGATTGTATTATGTTCTTAATGAGCGATGTGGCCAAAAAACCCAAGGATTTAAACAACAAATGTCTCAGAGCAGGCTTGGTATCAAGGGGGTAGACGTTGGCGATACTGTACGGTAGGCCTAGGAACTAAATCTGTCTTTGACACATATACATGAATGCAGCTCTTAGATATATGAATGCAGCTCTGATTGACTTTTCTAGGAGTGCATTACTTCAATGGGAGCTATGTATTTGCAGTGGAGGATTAGATTTAGCTACAAAGGCCTTTACCAGCTCTTGTTCAAATCACTGGCAAAGATCCCAGTGAATGCAATGAGACCAAGAGCAGTCTCTAGTTAAACACATTTCATAGACCTGTGCCATGATACAATTGACACTAAACATATCACTAGAAGGATGATCCAGTAATTAGGTCCGACAGAGGAGGTAGCGCAGAAAATGTATTTGTTTTCAAAAGCTTTGATGAAACCTTTGTTTCCTGACGGAAACAGCATTTCCAATTTAAAATTTGTTACAACATTTCCTACTAACCCTATCCCATCCATTTCCCTGACCTCAGATCTTTCATATCAGATCTTTCATAGCAGAAACACTGCAAGGTCACTCATTATTATTATAAGCTTTTATATAGCGCCAGCGATGTACCTGGCGCTTAACAGAGAATAAAATAGACATGGTCCCTGCCCGAGAGCTTACAATCTAGACAGGGGGAGGGGAGACAGGGAAGGGGAAACAGAGGGAGAGACAAGGGATGCAACATTCATGAGGATGCGAGAACTCATGTACACGTTCTTGGCATGGTTACAGTTCTGGCAAGAACTGTCGTACTTTACTCTTTTGTTGTCTCTACTGCAGATCTTGACTGGGCTACTTACACACTATTCTAATAACATTATTATTAATAAAACAAGGACAACACTGGATGTTAATAGAAGTGACGGCAGAGCACTGCTATTACAACCTGACACAGGTCAGGAACCCGCCAGCAACTCAGTCATGACCGGGTCCGGACAGTCAACAAATGTGTTGGTGGCCGGTCTGCCAGGGAGCCGCACAAATGTGTGGATGCCTGGCCCTGCCCCGCCCCCCACCATGATGGGAACCTATGGTGGTTAATGATGGCAGCCATGGCAGTCGGTCATGGTGGGCCTGATTCGGGCCGGGTCACAGCAGGCCATAACAAATGTTATAGCCCGCTGTGGCCCTCTTTGGCTCAATCAGGCAGACAGTAGCCCAGGCTGTAATCCAGGAGGTCTCTGGGATCACAGTCTGAGGTCGCCACACACACATCCGGGAGTAATCCCAGGTGAACATCTGGTAGGCCACCAACAAATGTGCCGGTGGCTTGAGGACCAAAGTGGGCCTCAGCTGGACAAATCAGGTCACCATCACATTTGTTAACACCCATTAATACAGTGCTAGCCAGTGCCAGATCCAAGTAAGCTCAGGTCCTGTGTGAAACAGTGATGCGGGCCTCCATCTAAAATAGGAATATCTGATGGATACACACTGACTCTCTCTTTAGAAGAAGGAAAATCCTACTGAATTAATTTTTGATCAATTAAACATCCCCTTCAGGGGCTGGGGCTGCTTGCATTGCAGGTGCTGCAAGCTTGTACGTTATTCATTTGCTCTTATTTCAAGTTCACTCATGGGCAGGGCTTAATTTGTGAAGGTGGAGGGGGGTGGGTTGCTGGCAATTAATTTTATGGGGGGGGGGGCTGATCCCCAGGAAAGGTTTCCAGTAGGAGTGCGTACCTTGAAATGTGAAAGACCAGGAAAAGGCCAATATTGACCATTTTAGGGTTGGAAACGAAAGCCAGGGAGGGAATGATTTACTTGACTTTCGTTAATGACTTTCCTGCCCCTGTGCTAGTCGTTGTATAGATTAAATCACAAGAACATCGGTCTTATATTCAGCTATAGAGAGACAGGGTGGTCCAGTGGTTGGGTTGCTAGCTGGAGAAGAGGGTTAATTTCTCTGCTCTGATAAGCTCTGGACTGGGAAGTGTTGCTTCTAGGGCAGGGGGCGTAGCTTCTGAGGCAGGCTTGAGCCCTGGCAATTTATTTATTTATTTATTTTTTACAAATTAAGCACTGCTCAAGGGCCCCATGTGTTGGGGGCCTCCCCCAGAATTAACCCAGGCCCTCCATAGGGATCCCCTCCACCCAAACTTGAGGCTCTGTGGGTCCATAGTTTACACTTGTGCATCTCATATTCAAGTTGTCATTTTATCTTTATTCATGGACTTGTATTGCCAAAATATGGGGCAGTATGTGGTTGGGATGGATGTTGCCCTGGTAGACCAGCACTTAGGAGTCCAGGCACTACCACAGACTTCCACTTGACCTTGGAGTAAAACTAGTTCAGATGTCTTTTATTAGATCCACTTTTGTTGGCAAGAGCATGCAAGCTTTTGGGCTGCACAGGGCCCTTCCTCAGGGTGACCCAAAAGCCAGCAGACTAGAACTGAAGTGAGTAGTGACTTTACTACTGCCGAGTAATAGCTGCAGTTTCAGGTTGCCTATTGGGCGGCTGACAAACATCTGCACATGTGTGGGTGCCCCACAAAATTGTGGTATTGCCTGGGAGTAGTTAAGCAAACTAAAAATAAGTACTTGGAGGTGGCAGGGGGAGGCTCCTGGAAGCATTGGGGTGGGGGGCTCCAAATGGACGCAGGGGAATGTTGTGGGGAGAGGGAAGGCTCCGATGGTCCAATGTGGTGGTGGTGGGAGACAAGGGAGGGGGTCTCCATGATGGGGCTGGCTTCAACTTTGTTTTCTCCCTGGCTCTCCCATAGAGCTCTCTGACTCTGTGGGTTCTTTTAGACGAGCGGGTCGCCGTCGTGTGACCCGCTCATGCAATATTTTAAAATCCCCCGACGCCGGATTACATGAGACGGAAATAGGGGATCACGCGCATGGAAAGTCGTCACGCATTGTTTGCCGGCTGCAAATTAAATACCTCACACATTTTATTTTTTTATTTTTATTTATTTATATTTCTTAGCCACCCCCTCATGCCCATGGCATCCCGGGGCAACTTACAGCACAGAAATAACAATTTAAAACAACAACAGAGAAAATTCAAACATTTAAAAACCCACCTATTCCCCCCCCCCCAACCTATTGACCCAATCCTCCCTCCCCTCCTCCGAAGGCCTGGGAGAACAGCCAAGTTTTGCAGGCCCAGCAGAAGGCCAACAGATTTGGGGCCAGACAGGCTTCCTCCGTGAGGAAGTTCCATAGTTACGGCCTGGCCACTGAGAATGCCCTCTCCATCGTGGCCCCCTGCTTTACACAGGGGACCTCCAAGGCACCCCCGGCAGACCAAAGGGGTCGCTCTGGGGCACAGAAGGTGAGGCGGTCCCTGAGATATGAAGGGCCAAGACCATGTAGGGCTTTATAGGCTAAGACCAGAACCTTGAATCTGG
>QEPC01014730.1:2276099-2305199 GCA_003113815.1 Sphenodon punctatus | reverse complement strand
AGTCCGACGCCAGCGTCACTCTAGTTGCCTACCTGCCTGTTTCATACACTGCAGCCCCTCAGTAAACCAAGGGTCCTGCAGTGACGAGACAGAGGTAGGAGACGTCTTGGAGCCACCCTGTCAATGGCCTCCCCGAGCAAGATGTTCCAAGCTCGGACAAGTTCATCAACAGAGCGGCCGTCAAGGTCTAAGGTTAACTCCCCCAGGGCCTCCTGGAACCGTTGAGGTTCCATCTGCCTCCGGGAGCGGACCAACCTAACTGGTCCATTCCCCTTCTGGATGTGGTGTGCTGAGAGACTGGCCTGTAGGATGTAATGATCCATCCATGACAAAGGCATAACCCTCATATCCCCCACTACCAGATCACCCACCTCAAGGTCAGAACAGAACACCAGGTCAAGGGTATGTCCCCCCACATGGGTCGGGCAGTTCACAACTTGGGACAAGTCCATGGTTGTCATGGCGGCCATGAACTCTCGCTCTGCTCCCACAAGACCGGTATTGGCATGGGTATTGAAGTTCCCCAGGACCAAAGTCCTGGAGGAGTTCAGCACCACCACTGAGACCAGCTCTGCTAGAGTGGCAAGGGATGCTACTGAGCAGGAAGGGGCCCGGTACACCAGCAGCACCCCGAGATTGCCCCCAGCCAAATTGAACACCACATGGAGGGCCTTGATCCCCAGAATCTCCTGGACTGGATACCTCCTAACAGGACATGTGTCTCTGAAAATAATATCTACACCTCCCCGCCGACCCCAAGTGCGGGGCTGGTGCTGCACAGCATACCCAGCTGGAACCAGATCAGCCAAGATTGGCCCCGCCTCCTAGTCCAGCCAGGTTTCCGTAATACATACAAGGTCCTCAGCCCCGTCCAGGATCACATCATGGATTACCAGGGCCTTATTTGCCATGGATCTTGAGGTATTTAATTGGCTGTCAGCAAATAATGCGTGACTGCCTTCCATGCGTGTGATCCCCTACTTCTGCCTTGTGTAATCCTACTTCACGGGATTTTGAAGTATCGTGTGAGCGGGTCGCATGTTGGCTACCCGCTTGTCTAAAAGCAGCCTTAGTCTCAGGAAATGGCTGCTGTTTCAGGGCTTCTGAAAGATCTAGTTTCCAGGAAAGCCCCATCAGCCATTTACTAAATCCAAGGGAGGTTCTTAGCTACTATACCTCCCAAAAGCCCGCAGTGCAGCAGCTAAGATTAGAACATCACTGCGCTTTAGTAAATGACTGATGGGGTTTTCCTGGAAACTACACCTCTTAGAAGCTCTGAGACAGCAACCATTCCTGAGGGACAGAGGGTTCCATACTGGGCAGGGAGAAAATCAAACTGAAGCTGGGCCAGCATGGAGACCACCTCCCCCGTCTCACCCCATTAGACCTCGTGGAGCCTTCCCTCTCCCTGTGCCTCCGCTGCCTCTGAATGCTGCCAAGAGTTCCACCCCGCCACATGTACTCCCAGCTAATTTTTAAATTTCAGAATGTAGAGCTAAAATGAGCACCTCTTGGGTGCCCTATGGGAAATCTATGTTGCCTGAATAGTCTCTGACAAGTCAAGCACGGTGGACTTGCCAGGTATGCTCATTTGTATCGGTTCTCATTTCAGTTCTGCTGTAGACCTTCAGCAACAATAAGTCTAATAAGAGAGATAATTTGAACTACTTTATCTCCATCTCTCCCTTACATTTGTTACTCACATGGTAGCCACACTTCCTCTGTGACCATGGACAGGTCACTGCTATGGCAGGACCTTTGAAATGAAAGACAACAAAAGTTTTGCCATTGACCTTAATGGCGGAGGATTGTGGTCTCTCAGCCTCTGTGTGCCTCAGTTTACTCATTTCTAAAATAAGAACAGTACTGCTCCCCCCCACAGGTATATGCATGAAAGATTGTTTCTGTGAGGTGCTCAGATACTGTAGTACTTGGAGCTATAAAATAACTCAATATGTAGACAGAATAGAAGGCCAAGTTAACCATCCTAAAAGAGAAGCCAGATGGCTTCAATGGCATCTTCTTCTTGGCCAGTAGTGGAGAATAAACAATTACTTTGTTAAGAGTTATTCGCTAGTGGTACTACATAAGATAGTGATCATGGAAGGACCTTTCCCATCTTGAGGCAGTGTAGACTAGTGGGTAAGGGTTGGCATTAGGCTTAAGAGACCAGAGTTCAAATTCCATCTTATCCATGAACCCACTGGGTAGCCTAAGCCTTTGGCAAGTCACTCTCTTTCAGTCTCAGTTCCTGTTCCTCATTTGTAAAGTAGGAATTAGAATGACCTACCTCACAGGGTTGCTGTGAGGATAAACTGGGTGACAACTGTAAGGCACTTTGAACACTTAAAGACTATAGAAATAATAGCAGAAAATAAAGCGGAAGGAAGCTAAAATGAAGCGTACTTGTGTGACAATGCCAGAGTGCCACGTACGCGGTCAAGGGTCAGGCCACTACCATGGCCAGGAGTCAGCCGGGACCCCTAATTGACATGATGGGGGCCTGGGTGCAGTGTGGGGGCGGGGCTGGGCAACATATCTGCCTGGCCCAGCACTGCATGCAGTGGCCCACCCCTGGCCATGATGGCCACCATAGAGCCTGCCCCCTGCCACTCCAGACTGCTGTGATTGAAGCGGGCTTTCAAAGGTGAAAGCCCACTTTACTCCAGGTCAGGTGGCTGGATCCTGACCGTGGTGGCTCAGTCTGCGACGGGGATTTCCCCAAGTCACAGCCCGAGCTAGCCCCCACCATGGTTGGGATCCATCCCAGGGAAAACATATGGTCGGTGAGTAGCAGGGCGGAGTTCCCAGGAGTAATTCGCTACAGGCTCAGACCCCCATGGCTGTCAGTCACATGGGAATTAGCATACTGCACAAGTCACATGGGAATTGGCTCAAAGTCTTTATTAAGTGCATACAGTGAAACCAACACTGTCTCTCTGGGCTGCCGGCTCAGTCGCCTCGCACCCTGCAGGCCCAGTCAAGTCTCTTCTGACTTAGAAGTAGTCAGGTATAAGATTCATACACCCAAAGTCCGTAACAGCCAGGTCAGCAAGGCCCTGACTCTCTGCAAACCTTCCCCAGGAAACAGGCTCCCTCCTGGGTACAGCCTTGCCCAATACCTGGGTTCGCTCTCTTCCTTCTCTAGTTCTTGCAACTTTCAGGACCCTGGAGAGCACAGAGTAGAAGGCCCAGTATCCAGGCTTCTTCCTAGCATAGGATAAGATGTTGCCTCTTTAGCTTCCAGGCAGAGACTGCCCTGCTCTCAGTCCTGTAGCCTCTTATGAAGGAAGAGTGGGTGTGGCCAACTCTCCAGCTTTGTTGCCCTTAAAGGGGCAATGTTCTGCCCACTCCTTACTTCTCAGCCTGTTTCTTTCACAGGCGGATCTCAGGTTCTGGGTTGGCTCCCCCAGACCCATGCACATGCACACAACCTTCTGGCTGGTCCACTCAGCCCCCTCTTAAAGGGGATCAGCCCTGAATGACTGCTCTCTGCGACAGGGTTCTTTTCAATGTGATGGTAGCCCTCAGGTTAATCAGTACTAAAGTACCCCAGCCACTGTCACATTTGAAAACACCTGAAGAGGAAGGAATTCTGGATGGCTATTAATAGGGGAATAATAACTCCACACAGTCACAAATGATTTTGCCTCTGCTCATCAAACTATTCAGTACTACTATATACACATCTCTTATGTTGGGTGGTCTCTAATATTGTCTGGTTTGGTAATAGGGCTCAAATAATTATTCAAATCCAACTGAATATTCAGAATTTCCAGATTTACATTAAATTCAAATTTAAAATTCACCCTCCCCTCATTTGCAAACTTCAAACAGAAATAAGTCCAGAATTATTTATTTGTTACACAGTCAGTAATTTTTTTCACTCTTTCTTATTTCAGTTTAAGTAAATTCAACCAAATCTGCAACTAGGGATTGGTTGTTTTTGTCACAAGATGTTGGACATGTTGGCCTGCTGACTTAAGAGTTTGATAAGTTTGATTGTTTACACTTCACTAATAATCAGACAAAACCTCTAGTTTCATTAAAAATCAAACTCATCGAATTTAGATGAAGTCAAATTCATGCAAATATTCTCGAACTGCTAAATCCACTTGTAAGATTCATTAACAAAAATGAAGCTGATTTGCTGATTGGATTAGCCCCATTAGCTCCAGCCTTGAGAATGGCAATAGCTCTTACAGCAGCATTCTAGATTTTTTGCAAAAGAGGAACTCTACCACCTACTGCCTGACCCTTGGGGTGATAGAAGAATTAATAAGTAAAGCAATTCTCATTACGTTCTACTGGTAGATCAAAGGTTCCCATTTCTTTTGCCTGCTGAATTCCATTTTGAGTCTTATTATTAATTATTATTCTTATTATGAGCATTTATATAGCACCAGCAATGTACCTGGCGCTTTACAAAGAATAATATAGACACGATCTCTACCTGAGACTGAGAGCTTACAATCTAAAGACAGGGGGAGGGAGACAGGGAAGGGGGAACAGAGGGAGAGACAAGGGATGCAACATTCATGAGGATACGAGAACTCAGGTACATTTTCTTGGCTTGGTTACAGTAAATAGGAGTTTACAGATAACAGGTGGGGGATAATCCTGGTTGGGAATGGTTAGCAGCAGATAGGAAGGGCAGAGCGGAAGAGGTGGGTTTTGAGGAGGGACTTGAAGGTGTGGAGAGTGGGGGCAAGGCGGACGAGGGCAGGGAGGGAGTTCCAGGCAGGTGGGGCAGTGAGGGAGAAGGGATGAAGGCGGTTGGGGGAGCAGGGGAGGCATGGGAGGGGGATGGAGGGGATGGAAGAGGAGCGGAGTGCTCGAACAGGGGTTCAGAAGGAGATCAGGGCAGAGAGGTACGGGGGAGCGAGGTTGTGAAGGGCTTTGTAGGTGAATACAAGGAGCTTGTGCAGAATGCCCTCAGGAAGAGGGAGCCAGTGGAGAGAGGAGAGGAGAGGCTGCACATGGACAAAGCGACAGGTTGGTGGATGATTCTGGCAGCAGAATTTTGAACAGAGATGAGGGAAGGAAAGTGGGAGTGGGGAAGGCCAGCGAGGAGGAGGTTACAATAGTTGAGGCGTGAGATGACTAGGGTGTGGATGAGAGTTTTGGCAGAGGAGACAGACAGAAAAGGGCGGATTTGCTTTGGATCTCCATGCAAATGAGTCATTTAGAAAGGTGATTAGAGTTCTTAAGCTGTTTTACCTAGTTGAATTGGGTATAATTTCCCACTGATCATTTCCTAACTGTGCTTGGCTACTTCAGAGGGGCCCCTGCCTGCCTGTACTGGCCTATCAGCCCACCGGGAATTCTCCCGATCTCCAAATGGCCCAATCCACCCTTGGAGGTAGGTTTTCAAGAGGAGTTTGAAAGTTGGGAGGGAGGAAGCGGAGCGAATGTTTCCAGGGAAGGAGTTCCAGGCATGGGAGGCAGCAAGAAAGAAGGGGCAAAGATGCTTAGAGGAGCAGGGGAGTCACAAGCAGGCAAAGGTGGGGGCAGAGAAGGCGTGAAGCTCCCTCCCGGGCAGGAATGTGGCGGGATACAAGAGTGGAGTGTGTGTGGATATACCTTTAAGAGTTTCATGTATAAGTTGTTACATTTGTGTGGGATTTAGGAGGGAACTGCTAAAACCAGACTGGGAGGAGCCAGTAGCTGGGTAACTCTCAGAGGCAGAGGTTGCAGCCATGCTCTCTGAATAAAACTACCTTTATGTTTCTATAAGCTTGACTCTTTGGTTTTCTTGAGCATAGAACAGAGAGAGATGGGGGAGTAAGGCCATGAAGAGCCTTGAAAGTGAAGACCAGGAGCTTGGTGAAGGCAAGAGATTAGCCTGCTGGAGCCAGAAGTCGCTCCATGAAGCCTGTGTGCAGTTGCCAGTCACAAGTTCCATGCAATGAACAGCACAGACTGGCAAGCACCACGCTCCACCCCTCACCTTCCCCCTCCTGATGCATAGGTGTGGCACCCTTGGTACAGGAAGCCACCCCCGCTGTGGTCTTTGTCCATAGTTTTGTTTAGTTTTGCTTTTTTGGAGTGCTCCAAAAACAAAAAGTAAAGAGGCACAGCGCCTGCGAGAGCAAGAACAGAGGGAGTGCTTGCTCCTCAGACTGCTTCTAGGTGCTCCACCAAGGACTCTNGTCCAGGGGGCAAGTGGAGGGGTTGGAGGAGGAGCGCAGGGAGGAGATTTCCTCAAGAGAGGCAGGAGGAAGGAGGACAGAAGAGAGGTTGGGGGAGGAGAGGGGGAGTAGTAGGGGGAGAGGGCTTGGAAGCAATTTCCAGGCAGATCTTGTCAATCTTAGAGGTGAAAAAGAGAGCAAGATCCTGAGCGGAGAGAGAAGAGGGAGGAGGAGGTCAGGGGGGTTTGAGAAGGGAGTCAAAGGTGGAAAAGAGGCGGCGAGGGCCCCGGGAGCAGGACTCAATGTGTGAGGCATAGTATTGCTGTCTAGTGAGGGAGATAGCAGAGTTGAGCGATGAGAGGCAGAATTTGAAGTGGAGGAAGTCAGCACGGTAGTGGGATTTGTGCCAGAGGTGTTCTTCAGCCCTGGCGCAGGAGTGGAGATGGCAAATGGTGGGGGTGAACCAAGGGCGAGGGTTACGGGAGTGAGCTAGGTGGGAGGAGAGGGGGGCAAGGGAGTCGAGGGTGGAGGCGAGAGAGAAGTTGAAGGTGGAGATGGCAGAATTGGGGGAGGAGGAGGAGAGGACTGAGGGGAGAAGAGGAGAGAGGAAGGAGGCAAAGTCCTCCTGGGGCACAATGGCCCGCAGATCACGGAAGGGACATGGAGATGGGGAAGAGGAGGGGGAGTAGTGGAAGAGGTTGACTGAGGCAAGGAAATGGTCAGATATGGGATGGGGCTCGAAGGAGAGATTGGAGACAGAACAGTTCCTAGAGAACACGAGATCAAGAGAGTGACAATCAGTGTAGGTGGGGGATATCAAATATTAATCAACACCATGGCCTCTAACCAAGATGGCACAAACCATATTGGGGTTCTGACCCACAGTTTAGGAATGTCTGTGGTAGAGGCTGGTGTTTTGAGACCTAGAAGACCTTGGTTCTAAGTTCCAGCTACCCACCAGTGCATCTGTTAGATTTATTTAATAATTTTGCCTTCTGCCTGCAGCCACAGCTTGTACATTACCAGGAAGCATTAGCTCTCCGGGATTGAGGTGTGCCCTTTAATGGTGCCCTGCTGGTACATGAAGGCAGAGTCTGCCAGAATGAGGCAAAGGGTGATAATGGACGCAACGAGGGCCTGCCTGGGCCACAGACTCACACGGACGTCAGTTTCTGGGCCGCCAGATGTGTGTCCGCTGCTGCCCGGCTGGCTCAGAACTGGTTCCCCTGATGATCCTGGGCCTACAGCCCAGGCCAAGGGCCACCCAGGTGGGCCAACACAGGCCAGTGCATCTGTTTGCAGCCCCATCCTCTCCAGGGATAGGGGGCTGCCATGGCCGCTTGCCATGGCTGCCCATCATGGCGACGGGGTGCTGGGAAAATGCTGGGGGTCAGGCTATCTGGTTGTGCATTTGTTCTGTTACCCTGCTGGTGGTGTGGCGGGGGAGGGCTCTCGGGTCAGTCTGGTTGGCCAGGTGTGTGTATGTTGTGTGCATTGTGTGCCTGGCCCCTGCTCTAAGGGTGGCAGCCACCATCTTCTACACACACACCTGGGCAGGGGAGTGACCATGGGGCAGTTGCATATCTATTGTCACCCAAAGTTGCACTGTAGATAGAATCCATAATCAATTCTGGTGCTTTTATGTTAGGAGAATACAGCTATAAGTGGCTATTGGCTGGCTTGGGACAGTATCTGGACTTGTTACTCAAAACCTGCTGGGCTTTCAAAGATTAAATTTTGCAAATCCAAAGACTAAAACATCATCATCTCATTCTGCCCACTGCAGAATGAGTGTCTCATTATCAGTGTTGCCAGGCACCTCTTCCATGGGCCAAATGGGACCAGTTGGGTTGGCATATGCTAGCAGTTTGCTTCCCCATCTTCCCTACCGGCAGCACTTGCCAAGCCTATCATGTGTTTAATTCTATTGTAAATATAACCCCAAAATCTCTCTCTCATTTTTGTGATGGAGCCTTTAGCGTCACACAGTTTTCAAGAGGGGTTTTGTGCTTGAGGCACTCAAGCAGGCTCTCAGGTCTGGGCTCAGATTCCCAACTCTGTCATGGACTTTCTGAATAACTTTAGCCAAATTGCTTAATCGCTTTGTTCCTCGGGTCCGTGTTTATCAAGTAGGATCAATAATACTGTCTTGTCTGTTTACACTATGAACTCGTTTGACATGGGCTGTTTCTTACTAAGTCTTTGTATGGTTTTAGCACAACATAGCCTTGATCTTGGAGTCTTAGGACAATTATTTGAATTGTAGCAATTGCCTTTCCCCTTTGTTCTTCCCAGTTATTTTGTCCTTTATCATCATAAAAGATATCTTCTCAATTTTACGCCTGAATGTTTAGATTTTTTGGTTTCTGCCTGACTTCCTGCTGAATGTCTGAGCTTCTGTTGCCTGTGTGTACTAAAGAGCACGGGTGACAATGAGCTCCTATCTAAAACATAAAAACTGTTTTGGATGCTCTCAACCTGCTTGAGCCAAATCCTTCTTTTTAATTTGCCTCATTAGAGCTGAAGGGAATTGCATCAGAGCTTCTGATGCAATTCCACGTGAGTTGACATTCCACACCCTTTGTTGTCATTTGTTTCAAGATGTTTCAGGAAAGATGACTCTGGGTGTTATTAAATGTGACCATACCCACTATGGTTTGCTATGGCATGCCCGAGTAAAAGCCTTAGCTGTACATCTGTTAGTGGGTGGCCAGATGTGGGCCTGCTACAGCCCCCAACCGGGTACGTGGCTGTCCAGGAATTGTGGGCCTGGAAAGAACCAGATGCACAGTCCGGGTCCAAGGATCATTCAGGTGGGCCATAGCGGGAAAGCGTGTTTGTTCATGCTACCATCCTGGCCCTAGCACAGGGGCAACCATGGCCTGCAGCCATGGCTGCTACTTATTGGCAGCCATGGCAGACCATCATGGCGGGGGATGAGACTCCGGCAGCAGTGCAGGGGTGGGGACAACAAGCCTGATGTCTCTTCTAGCCTCCCCCTTCCCAGTGGGTCAATCTGTGGGAACATTTGTTTGGTTCCCCAACCTGATGTGGCCATGGTCCCCCCCACCCCCAGGACATGTAGCTGGCGCACCAGCTGCGCGTATATTAACACCCAATGTTACCTTCAAATCTAAGACCATCTTGATTACTTTCCATCATTTTGAGAACTCTTGTCTATCACACAAATTACAATGTGATATTAAACAGGGCGACTGTGTCATGGCTCCAGGGTGAGGAGCCAGGGAAGGGGGTAAGAGAAGGGCAGGTAGGAGGGGAAAGGGCTGAAGAGAACAGAAATCCCCACAGATTGAACAGGAAACGTCTCAGCCATTCCCTTCTACCAGGGGATGGAGGTCTCAGCACGGGAGTTGAGACACCCAGACTATGAGGTCTTATGCCTCATCATCGAGGTCACAAGATGGGAACAAGGATTCAGATGGGGAACAAGAACCACGGGGCAAGGAGCGAGTGTTCAGGGAAGGGAGCCAGATACAAGGACCAAATAGAGTAGGGGACACAGAACACCCCCACCCCCCCACAAACTATGAGCAAAGGAATCCAAGCTATAAGTAGGGAAGGCAAACTATATACAGAAGGGCAAGACAAGGAACAGGGAGTGAAAGGGGGAAGCAGGGACCAAGGAGTCCAGGTTGAGAGCAAGACTGGAAACAGGGGAACTAGGCAGGCACAGCTACAGGAACAGGAGCAAGGAACAACAGACCGGGGCAAGGGAGTCACAAGGATCAGAGCACAGGGACCAAGAGAAAACAAAAGCAGGGAGCACAACTATGCACTATGAGCCAGGAGAAGTTGCAGCAAGGGAACAAGAGAAGACAAAGCTCTGAATGAGGGGGCAAGTGGAGACAAGACTGTGAACAAGGGGTTGTGAGGAAACAGAGCTATAATCAATGGCGTGTGAAGAGACAAGGCTAAAAGCCAGGGAGTGCAAGGAGACAAAGCTATGAGCAGCAAGAGGGGAGGAGACAAAGCTACACGCAGATAGGCAAGGCTACATAAGGGGAAAGACCAGGACACCAGAAGAAAACTCACAGACCAAGATAATTCCAACAGGGGGTGGGGGAGGGAGGGAACACACCAACTAACAGAGGAGAGGAGAGGAGACAGCAAGTATAGCTACAGAAGTGGGCAGAGCAAGCATCAGGGACAGACTGACAACAGAAGCGCCACACCTGCCACAGCCCTCAGCAGCCTTAAATAGTGCAGAGAGCCAATCAGGCTGTGGCAGGTGCATCCACACCCTCTAACAGGTGTGAGTGGGTGTCAGGCTCCGGGGCAAGGAGCCGGGGAATGGGGGAGAAAGGAGAGAGAGGGGAGAAGGGAAAAGCTGGAGGGAATGAGGGAGCATCCGCAATGAACCCCTCAGCTGTCCTCCGGTATCAAGGAGGGGGAACGCTCAGCATGACAACCAGGCAGGCTGGCCTAAGATGGCATACGGCTCATCATCGAGGTCCCGGACTGGGGCGCCCGAGGGGGTAACCAGCAACAGGGAGCTGGGGGAGTGGGGTGTAACCAGCGACAGGGAGCTGAGGGGAGGGGTAACCAGCGACAGGGAGCTGAGGGGGGGTAACCAGCGACAGAGAGCCGGGGGGGGAGGGGGAATAAGCAGCGAGAGGGAGCTGGTGTGTGTGTGTGTAACCAGCGACAGGTAGCTGGAGGGGGTAGGGCGCAAGGCCCCATGCATGAGGGGAACAGGGATCCCAGACAACAACAAGGACGGGGAGCGGGGGAACCACTCATACAAGAGAGACACAGAGTTTCATGGACAAGCAACTCACACACAGAATACAACAAGCATAAGCACAGGGGAAGGGGCAAGGTAATACTACATCAAAACATGGGAGGCACACGGATCCAACCCCGGGAAGAGCAGTTGCTCCACCAGCTTCCTGAGGCCACCAGAAGGTCCTAAATACTCCTTGGTGGCCAATCAGGGGGCAAGCACCAGAAATGGCCGACAGGTGAGCAGGGGCGGGGCCCACACCAAGTGGAAGTGCGGGAGGCGACATAGTGAGGAGGACGCAGGCATAGTCCACCAAGGCACCCGGTGGTGCAAAGTGCTACTGCGCCACCCCCAAACCCCCAGGGCCAAGGGTTCAAGACCCGGCCTTGACAGTGGGACACAAGAGAGAAAGAGGGAATACCATAGTACGGAAGCCAACTCCTGCAGAGACCAGGCTGTGATGCAAGGGGAAAAGACATCCCAATTCAAGTCCCAAGGCCAGGGGTTCAAGACCCAGCCCTGACAATACCCCCCTCAGAGCCCCACCCCCACCCCCAGGGAACTACCAAGAACCTGAAGGAATACACGAGGGACACAGAGCACAGGAGTAAGAACAAAGACCCAGAACACATGCTGACAACAGGAACTCAAGCCATCCATGTGGCCATTTCAAGCTTATACACGCCAACAAGGATAAGGGAGAGGAAGGAAAGGACCCAGAACCAAGAATTGCAGGAGACGACCAGGGCCCTATGAGATGTCCATATGAAAGCATACAGCTTAAAGGGTGGTAGAATTGCTGAAGGCAAGGCCTCATAAGTTACCGGCATACCCCATATGTAGAATGATTGAAGAGGAATACCTGGCCAGTTTGTATGAGATGGAAATCTAGGTAGTGACCGTGGCTGTGGCAGAGGTCCCAATAAGGAAGGAGAAGTTCCAAAGGAGGTACCAGGTGAGCAGGGTCCAGGGTTAAAACGAAGTCCATGCTGAAGACAACCTGGATCAGAGGTGATAATTTGATGCCGGTCTGTGCCTCGAGCTGGCGGAGGGTACCCCTATCAAGGAGCTGTCAGTGTTAGGTGCACACTGAATCCCTGAAGAACACATTGTTTGGTGCTTCGCATCCAGTGATGGAATTGGAGACAAAGGTTGAGACGATGTAGAAGATGGTGGACAGCTGCTTGAGGGTACCCTGCTGGAGGCCAAGGCAAACCCCCTAGTAGGGGGTGAAATAGCTGAAGGCATGGCAGGTCCATCCAAAGTGGAAATCCCCTTACTGAGACCTGGCAGCACCTTAGCTGGTATTGCAGCATAATCTTTATTGGGGAGTGGCTCTTGCTCGATGACTGGTGTATCTTCAGGGTCAGCTTGTCCTAGCAGTGGTGACATAGCAAGGATGGAACCATGTCTAGGTGGCATACTAGATGTTAGGGCATCCTTTATTGGAAATGTATGGACCAACAAACAGGGTGCAGTCAAACTTGAGGTGCCATTGGGTGTTATTCCTGACTTCAGGGGTGGTCCCCAATATGAATGGATAATCCACATGGTAAGCCTAAGGCCGAGGTGGAAATACCAGTAAGTCCCGTATCCATGGTTACAGTCCTTTCCATAACGGGAGTTTGGTTGGGCACCCGTGGCTTGACAGGACTGTGGGTACAGAGAGCATTTTCTGTATCATCCGGCTGCTCTGGTGGAGGGGGCTCTATCAAGTTACGGTGGTCAGCTGAGCACTACCACAGAGGTGGAATTGTTTTCAGTGGCTAAAGGATGCACCGGTGCTGAGGAGATGACCAAACTTGAAGTGCAGGTAGGCTTTCTGTCTGGCAATGAAATCTCCAGCCTCTGGGAAGGCCAGTCAGAAGGAGCCTAATTGGATACACAGGTAACGTTTGCACGTGGCATGGAAGTGCCCATTGCGCTCGGAGACTGAGTGGTTCAGGACAGTGGAGGAGAACCAATACCATAAATGGAATGCGTCATTAGTTCCTGTGAACGTTTGTCAGGGGCTGCCTTGCCCTTGGTTCAGGGCTTCCGGAAAGCTCTCCTGCCCTGGGTCCTCTTAAACCCTGCTTGTCAGTAGGCTTCCTCTCACATCTGGCCCTCTAGGCCTTCCTGCACCCCCTTTGCCTTTTCCTAAGACAAGAGTCAAAATCTAATGCGGTTGCTGGTTCAGTCATCCCCCCGCAACCGCCTAGCTTATGGGAGGCTCCCAGATGTTACCTCCCAGGTCTGTTGGTCAGCCAGGTTTAGGGGTTGTCCTGTCCTAAGCTAGGGGCCCTCCAGTGGCTCTCCTCCATTTTCTAGCTTCTGGGGTGTGGAGTGAGGTTGCTGGTTCTGTCACCCACACTGCAACCTCCCTAGCACTAGCTGACTTATCTGCCTCCCTGCACCCCTGGCTTTATCCAGGCCCTTGCAGAGTGGCAGGCTCATCCACCTCCCCGCCTCTCTGACTCAAGCCTAAGGCCCTGTCCTTAGCTAGGGCCCTCCTGAACACCTTCCCCCTTATTTCCAGTCAGCTGTTGCCCCGGGCAATACCATAGAGTTGCAGGTGCCAGCGTAGAGTGTCTGGCAATCCTCCCACAACTCTATGTGGTGTGTGTGTGGGTACTGCATGGGCCGACCGTGGGCTGGGGAAACCGCTAGGTTGGTTGAAAATGGACCCAGGTGGGGCTGAAAGTGGGCAGACATGGGGGTGCACCCCTGGAGCAGCTCCGTGAGAAGACAGCATCCGTATCTGTTTACACCCAATGAGTAGTATTCTAACACCAAAAATCTATTGTTGTCATGACCCAGTCTAATGTAGCTTACAACCTCATGAGGTCAAGATTCTACATTCAGGAAAATGTTGGGGACCAGTTAATAGCCGTTTACTGCAATCTTTATTTTAAACCCCCCCATAACATAAAACCCACAATCAGCTCCTTGAATATGACTTAAAGCAACCTCAAATAGTAACTAAATAGTAACAAATCACCAGGACCAGATGGTATTCATCCTAGAGTTCTGAAGAAACTCAAATATGAAGTTGCAGACTTACTATTGGTAATTTGTAACCTATCACTAAAATCTGCCACTGTATCAGAGGATCGGAGAGTAGCTAACGTAACACCAATATTTTAAAAGGGCTCTAGAGGTGATCTTGGAAACTACATACCATTGAGCCTGGCATCAGTGCCAGGAAAACTGGTGGAAACAGTTGTTAAGAACAAAATTACTGAATAAACTGATAAACATGGCTTAATCGGGAAGAGTCAACATGAATTTAGGAAAGGGAAGTCATGCCTCACTAATCTATTGGAATTTTTGGAGGGTGTAAATAAACACGTGGATAAGGGTGAACCACTTGATATAGTGTATTTGGACTTTCAGAACACATTTATTAAGGTCCCTCATGAGAGACTCTTGAGGAAATGATCTGGAGAAGGGAGTAAAGAGTGAGGTGATCAAATTTGCAGATGACACAAAACTATTCAAGGTAGTTAAAACCTGAGTAGATTGTGAGGAATTACAGAAGGATCTTGCAAGACTGGGTGACTAGGCATCAAAATAGTTGATGAAATTTAATGTGGACAAGTGCAAAGTTATGCACACTGAGAAAAATAACCCAAACTATATATATACAATTATGGGTTCTAAATTGAGGCCACTTTCAGACCTCCCCGCCTCCCAGCGCATATTCTGGCTGTGGGATGGAATACGCAGCCAGGATATGTACAGGGTGCCACCGGTCTGAAAGCCAAAGACCCGCAGAGATACAGAGCAGGAAATCCTACTCTGTATCTCTGTGGGTGTTTGCCGGCAAAGCCGTGCGGGGGGGCCTTTCAGACCGGCTGAACCTCACGCATATCCTGGCTGTGCATTCCCTCCCGCAGTCAGAATATGCACGGGGTGGGTGGGGGTGGAAGGTCTGAAAGTGGCCTAAGCTTATCACACAGGAAAAGGATCTTGGAGTCATTGTGGACAATAAATTTAAATCCTCAGCTCAGTGTGCGGCAGCGGTCAAAAAAGCAAAATGAATGTTGGGAATCATTAGGAAAGGGATAGCAAATAAAACAAAAAATATCGTAATGCCTCTATATAAATCTCTGGTATGACCGCACCAGAAGTATTGTGTGCAGTTCTGGTCATCCCATCTCAAAAAGACAGAGTAGAACTAGAAAAGGTAGTTTGAGGTGGGAAAGGCAGTATGAGAGGGGATATGATAGAAGTTTATAAAAACATGATTGGTGTGGAACATGTAAATAGGGAGCAGTTATTTATCCTCTCTAATGGTAGTAGAACAAGGGGACATCCATGGAATTAACCAGCAGCAGATTTAAAACAAATTTTAAAAAGTACTTTTTCCACTCAGTGCACAATTAACTTGTGGAATTTGCTGTCAGAGAAAGTGATCAAGGCCAATAGTGTAGCTAGTTTTAAAAAGGGATTGGATAAGTTCTTGGAGGATAGGTCCATTAATGGCTATTAGCCAAGTAGGTTTTGTCTAATAGCCATTTGCTAATGGCTATTAGCCAACCTCTTTCTGGAACAACAGGCAATGGATTACCCATTGTGACCTGTTGGGTATTTCTCCCAAGAGACAGAGATTGGCCACTGTCGGAGACAGGATGCTGGGCTTGATGGACCATTGGTCAGGCCCCGTATGGCACTACTTACGTTCTTATGTTCAAAGCTAAAACTAAACCGGACAGAGTGAGTCAAAGGAGCTGTTTGTTTTGAAGCTTGTAGCCTCCCAGGATGAGAAAGGCATTGAGAGTTATTGTAGCATTTTATGTTCTTGCACTAGGAGCACTTCCTGGAGAGAACATTTGCCTTCTACTTTGTAGAGGCCTTCATGATCATGGGCTATGTTTAACTTAGTTACAAGGGGTGGAGTTACAAGGGATCCTGAAGGATGGGACAGTATAAGAAGCACAAAAGAGCATATCTAAATTGATACTTAGATTTATAACCCACCCTCTCAAAAGGGCTCAAAGTGAGTAAAAACATAAATGAGCTATGAAATAAAGAAAATATGAATGAAATAAAAAAGTCTAAAACCCATACAAACTTATTTAAGAACTTAATTCCAACCACGAAATGCCTGACGAAATAATAATAATAATAAAAAAGCTTCGCATTGCTTCCAAAAAATGTGCACGCTTGGGCTCTCTGACGAACCTCTTCCACTGATGTAAGTGGATTGAAAATTCTTGCTATATCTGTTCAATCCAGCCACATGGTGGTGTAGAACAGTAAGGTATATATATGTAACTGAGGAATGTCACAGCAGATCCTGAACTTTGTTTTCTATAGTCCAATTTCAGAAGTTTATGGAATACATGTTTAAAGAGGTAAGAAGAGTTTTACTTGCACGACTGTGGTTGATTTAATGGAACTCATAGCAAATGCTGCACAGTTACTTCAAGGCTATAGGGTGAAGGCATTGGAAAGTGTAAATAAGTAGGGGTGGGGGTTCTCCTGAGAACCGATATTGCCGGTATTTGGGTGTACCGGCTTAATCTGATAAATCCGATATTTACCTGTACCGGCACACCGGATTTTAAACATTGGCCACTTTACCAGATTTTTTACATTGCGGCCATTTAAGTCAATAGCCGCAATGTAAAAAATCCAGTAACGCGGCCAATGTTAAAAATCCGGTATGCCGATACTGGTAAATCCAGTACCAGGGAGATCCGATACCGGTAAATCCGGTATCCGGTATTCTCCCCGGTGTCCCACCCATATAAATTAATGCTGAGACAAACAGTGGGTTTTGTATTCATGGATATTATTCTTGTTTTTGGATAGGCCTGCAAATATCTAAATGATGTCTACAACCAAAGTGGATATTCACATTTCATTTTTTGGGTGTGTGTGTTTTGTTTTGTTTTTTGTTTTCAGCTGTTCAGTTATCCAGTTGTTTGGATATCCATACCCTTGTTTGTTCTGACAACCAAATAACTGAATATCCAAATATCTGAACCACAAAATAATTGGAAAAGACACTCCCAAGTCCCAAACTGATATCTGGCTAAGACGGACGCAAGCAGCAGTTATTAATTTCAGTAGTTATGGTTTGGACCGGATAAAATTATTGTGGAGGATATACATCATGGATATTTGTTTTAAATCTAGTATAAATATGATAAATACACAACATTTAATGGAACTTCCAAAGTGTTGCATTCCTAAAGATGACAAACTAACAATATTATCTAAGTTTCACATGTAATTTTCTTTCTGTAAGTTCTGGCAAGTCTTGCCAGAGGAAAGGCCCGAGGTGGCCCAAAATCTGGCATCCTCTCACCAACAGAAGTTGGTCCAGTAAAAGATAAGCAGCGGAACTATTTTTTCTCCACCTCTTCCATTTGGGACCAACGTAGCAACCATGCTCTGTAGATCACAGTGGAAGATGAAGAAGACAATGCTAAGACCCATTCAGTTGACTGTGCACTGCTCTGGCAGTAGCTGAGGATTTTCTGGGTGTGGGGGGATCCTAGACTGTTGTATGACTAGTGTAGCCAGTTCTATGCTATGTTCTTCTGGTCCTCTAGCGTAGATGAAAAAAGAAGGACAAGAGGCTCAACTGATGCATAATAGTCAGGCCTGGTGAGCCTCCATTTTGAGTGGCAGATAACCACTTTCGGGTCTCTGGCCTACTTATTTTGTCGGCTAGCATACCACCTTGGTCACGTCAGGTGGGGCCCAAGCCTTCTCCTTCAGTCGTCATTCACATGAGCAACTGGATCCAGGACATGTGCAGTGCAGTGGGAGCCCCAGTACACTTCTAGGGTGATTACACAAGATTTCTTTCCATAGGAAACCAGGCTAAAAAGATGGTATTTCATATAGAGGTAGATGATTGGTGGCAATTTCTTTTTGATCAAACCACTGAGGAACTAGAAATGAACTAGAAAATAACAGCTCTTTCTTAAGCCTATTTCAGAAATATCTCTGACCTTCAGAAGGCCAGAATTTTGGACAAACAAAATGGTCTAAACAGGAATTTTGGGCTCCAGGGATATGGCATGGGGAGGGGAAATTGCACCCTTCTGGTTCCCATCTGTCTGAGCTCTTCAGGCAGGGGATGTCATAAGATCAGAAAGGGATGGGTAAAAAAGGGCAATCTCACCCTTTTCTGACATGACCACACACCCCTTTCTGACTGGTGTGACATTGCCATGCTCAGAAAGGTGGGAATCCCACCCCTTTCTGACATGACCACACTCCTTTTCCAACTGGTGTGATGTTGCCATGCTCAGAAAGGTGGGCGTGGTGACATCAGAAAAGGGCGGAGCAGTCCCTTGACTCCATCCCTTCCTGATGTGGTCATGCCCCTTGCCAAGCCCTGTGATGTCATGACACTTGGAAAGGGCAGTGGTCACGTCAGAAACAGGGTGGGGCGAAGGGGCTCTGCAGCCCATATCCTGCCTAAAATAAATTCTAACAACATCCCCATCCAGGGAAAGAAAAGAAATGGGCATCATTTGGATGGTAAGGGTTTAGCTAAACATTGAAATAGCTACCAATATCAGCAACAGAGGGTAACAACAAATGTGACATGGGCCCAAGTTGGCCTGCTGTGGCCCCAGGACCCACCCAAATGGGTGGTCCCATGCTGCCAGATGTTGACTCGGGGATTGCCTCGGGGTGAGTAGCTGGCTAGACTGGGCTGTGTCCTTAGAAAATCTCAGAGGACGCAGCCTGGGCCAAGGGCTGCCCATCTGGACCAATGTGGGGTAGCACATTTGTTTGGCCCAACCATCTCCGCCTCAGGGCAGGGGCTGCCATGGCTGAGCGCCATGGCTGGTCACCATCGCCGTTCCTCATGGTCACTGCATTTTCTCCATTCATGTCAATAGAGAAAATGCAGTGAAAGCAGGTTCCTGGTCATGGCAGGGGGGTGGGGCGCTGGAAGCAGGGGAAGGATGGGGCCATCCACCTGTATGTTTGTTGAGCTCCCTCCCCTACCTGAGCTATGCAGGCAGCAGGATGACTCTCCGGCCGTGGGCCATCCACCTGTATGTTTGTTGAGCTCCCTCCCCTACCTGAGCTATGCAGGCAGCAGGATGACTCTCCGGCCGTGGGCACGTTAGTTCGGTACCCTCCCTGACCAGGGAGCCGCCACGCCACCTGCACATCTCTTTTTACCCAGAATCCTTGCTAATGCTTCCCGTTTTGCCCCAAACTTTACAGCATCCCAATGGCTTATTGCTGTAGCTAATACCCTCCCCCAGCTGTAGAGGAGAGCTCCCTTTGGAACCTGCCAACACTGAATCTTTATCGTATAAAGAAGCCATTGAGAAGCGACACAAGGCAGACAAGGGCTGAGCATGCTGTTTCTGTAGTGCTCATGTTCCCAGGGGGCTTGGGAAATGAGAGACCTGTACTAGGCAGAATAAAATAGTCTCCTGCAGGGCACTAGAGAATATTAAGTACCAAGCCAGTACTCCTCATCGTACACTGGTTGACATTAAAATAGAAGCTCATCTTCTCGCAATAAGTAGTAATGTTTCTCTACAAAGAGTGTAATATCGCAGCTAGAGAAATTCAATGTGATACAAGAAATGGGCTCCTTTTTAATAGCAACCACTGGGCAAGAAAACAAAGACATAACTTGTCCAGGACTAAAGCCTCAGAGATGTACTTGCAAGTTGGAAAGGACAAAATTCAAAAGGAAAGCAACGGCAGGAGGTGCTTAAGAAAACAGGTCATTAAGCACAGCAAGCTCTCCGACTCGTGGTGACCCAATATCAAACGAGTAGCAGTTTGCATAGAAATGTGTCATCTAAATCTCAGGAGGCATGGGAAGCCATGCTGCCTGTCGGAGGCTAAGAGTTACTAGTGGGGAAAAGATGGAATAACTGGGATGAACTGATTAAAACCAAAGAGTTGTTTTTAGAATGTGCGCCTCATCTAAAGCGACAACGGATAGTTCCTCAACTCTTAATCTACTACTCCTACTTATCATTTCATTTCTATAGTGCTACTAGTCATATGCAATCTAAACATTTAATGTCTCCTCCCTGAAAGAAATTTCTCAGATTATCAGTAATTCTCTTCAATTTTTAAGAAAAAAAAATAATTTGCAATTGAAACTACCTTCAGGAGTAGACACAACTCCAGTTGAATTTTTAATCGATCCACTCAAGCTATGCACTCTATTAGAAGCATATTAAATACACGCTGGTAGCCTAAAAACAACAACAATTAGTATTTTGAGAGATACAGGCTAAAAGGTTTATCAAGAGGGGGGATGAAGAACCCCAAGTTTGTGTCCCCCCAAAAAAATTACAAAAGATTTCTCTCTTAATATATCAGTGGTGGGCAAACGGTGGCTTGGAACCCACACGAGGCCCTCGGGCACCTGTATTGAATGATTCTGGCCAGAAGTGGCTGTCCATGTGGTTCACTCAGGAGCGAGAAAACCCAAGCTGACATTTTCACTGCTGCTCTTGTCAGAGCCTTCGAGGGGTGGGTGGTGGGTGGGGGGGTGGCATGGGGACAGGGCAGTATGCCCTGAGCTGCTATTGCTGCTGCATCCACCAGTCTCCCTGGGAGGTGAAGCTTTAGGGAGGTGGGAAGCCATGCGGCCCTGTCCCTGGGATCAGAGAGAAGCTGTGATCAATATAAAGTGTTTTGTGGCCCTCTGCAATATATTTTTTGTGGTGATGTGGCTCTTGGACTTGGGAGCTTTGCCCACTCCTGTAATATACATTAACATGGTATATGATGAAAATAATAATTGCATGTAACATATATGGAAATAAAGTATCAGTAGGATTTCCAGACATTGATTTCAAAATGTGACAAAAAGGTGAGAAGAAGGGGGTTCAGGATACACCAGGGCCCCAAATTCCTCTCAACCGGCCTGCAGATTATCATTATATGATGGTGTTCATTTAAATATTAAGGTACATAGACTTTCTTTGGGACCTTGACTGATCATGATTCATGTCAAAGCAACTTACTTCTAACCCACTTACGAAGTGTTCCCTTTGTAATAATTCTCTGGGGAGAAGAGAGGACACGCACACACACCCACCCCCTTACTGCACTCTGCTTGTGCAAAACAGATTCCTTCCTTCAGTCTAGCATGATTGTGTGTCGTTTTCACCAGCAGAGGTCTCCGTGCTCCTCAGTACTGGAAGGGGATGTCTGAAACTTGATGGCTAAAAACGTGAACAATTTCATTAGGCTGTATCGCAGAGGGTGGGGAGGGGGGAATGGCCAGGAAAGAAAGTAAACAAGATAACTGAATTTCACACCTTGCCTTCCCTTAGCAAAAAGGGCAAAGTCAGCATGTAAGCAGCAATGCATGCAATGTGGGTTGGCAGATGAGATATTCCTTGTGTGTGTGTGAACCATTAGCATCAAGCTTCCAACACAATAGGACATGCACTAGAGCAAGTGTGTGGGTGTGATTTTGAGTCCAGAGGAACGTGTCTGATCCCACATCTGGCAAGTGCCCAAATTGGCAAAGCAGCAAAGGAAAATTAATGCACTGATGCTAGATCATGCACGGAATATTCAAAACTGTCCTTCACAACGATCCTTGCCTATTCTAAACACTACACCTTCCTAAGTGTCATCCTGCATCATTCAGGGGTGAGTCTTGAACACTGGCGAGGATGCTGTCATGAATGGCAAAGGCAGCTGCCTATTCTCTCTGAGCACTGAACTCATGCAGGCAGCAGGAGAAAACAGTGCCCAACAGACCTGTGAACATGGAAACTGGCTTCTAGGAGCCGATTCATGGTTCTTCTAGTCCAGTCTGGTTTCAGAGGAACTGGCATAAGATCCCTTCACTAAGCAGATGTGAAAGAAACTGCAACCAGGAAGATTCCCTATCACCAATATAGAGATTGGCTTAAATCTTCAATATCACCAATATCATTGTTGAATCACCTGAATGTCTGAGTTCCTGGCCCTTGTAGGCAGGAATTCCCTTTCAGTAGTCATACTTATATAATAATGTACATGTGAGGTACTTATCTCCAGAGCAGCCGCCGCCCTAGTTTTGTGGGGTCCTAGGCAAAGAATTTAAAATGGGCTGCGGTCGCACTAGTAGTGGCTCCCTGCAGCACACGGACCCTTCTAACTCAGTCTGAACGGGTGGAGCTGAAATTTGAGCTTAGCCCCACCCACTCCTGATTCCCCCTTCCTTTCCCAGGCTTGATGGAAGAGGAAGAGACTAAGCAGGGCTAAACTCACCTCTGATTGGCGAATTGGTCAGCCCCGCCCTTCCCTCGTCCTTCTCAGAGCTGGGGTATACTGGCAACAGCTGAAGCTCCATGAAGATTCGTAGAAAAGAGAGAGCTGTTCCTGTTTATTTATTTATATTTTATTGGGTTTTAAAGTACGCTAGGGAAGGGTATCATTTTCATGGATATATGTTTCACCAATACCCTTGTAATAGGTTGTATATATTATAGGAAACACTAGGGACGGGAATTTTGGTTTCGAATAAAACTGAAAGAAAATGGCCATTTTGGATTAATCTGAAATTTTGGTTCTTTTCCGGTTTCGCTACTATCGGATCTTGTGCATTGATTTTTGTACCGGATTTTTAACATTGCAGTTTGTCCCCCATTGAAAAAAACGCCATGTTAAAAATACGGTACAAAAATCAGTGCGAAAGATCTCATAGTACCGAAACCGAAAAAGAACCGAAATTCATGAGAACCGAAACCGAAATTCACCGACACCGAAATTTTGCCCAGAGTCCCATCCCTAGTAAACACCATATAATCTAACACGTATATTCTTAATAATAGTTTAGTAAAACAGTCAATACTTTTAAAGTCTCAAAAGTACAGTTAAACAATTGATGGTATATACATTGCGTTTATTGAGATGTTCCTGTTTTATGACTCCCAGCTGCCAGGAGGGAGAGGGGAGGAGGAGCCCCCACCTTCCTTCCCCTAGATCGAGTGTGAAGAGGTCGTGGCATAGCAACCTGAATTTGGGTGAGCACACGTGTGTGTCTGCGGGTGTTGATAGACGGACAGCGAGCAGGCTGGAGACCCAGAGCAGGTGCATGGCCGATCCAAACCAGAGCTGCACACCCACCCACGGGTCTGGCTGCATTCAGACAGACAGTCTGGCGCACGGGTGAACTGGCTGCGCAAGCGGCAAACATGCCTTCCTCCTGCCCTGGGAAAGCCCCGGCTCGGGAACACATGGACAGGCAGGCCAACCCCGCACTCTGGCCCTGCGGCGTGCTGTGGTAACCATGACAATGGGATGCAGTGACAGCAGCAGTAGCTACGGCTGCTCTGGCCATTTGGTCCGCAGGCATTATGATGGGGGGGGGGACTGTATTTGGCTGGTGCTGGCGGGACTGTTTAGATGGACAGGGTTCCATGGTTGCCTGTTGCTCTGGATTTGGCTAGCTCCCTCGCCGAGGTGTGCTCCAGGATCTTCCAGAGTGCAGGGCTGCCCTGGATCAGCCAACGCCTGCTCCACTCTGCACATCTGGCAATCGCTCTTCAAACAAACAGCTCAACCTGGGGGTGAAATGTGCTGGTGTGAGGAAAAGTGGAGCTTCTGCCTGTCTGTTTACACCTTGTGTGTATGAGAGTTGGCGGGTGAGAGCATCATGGTATTGCAGTGTGTACATGCTATTATTGCTTCTAAAGCATTTTCATTCAGAGTAGCTGTGGGGTCCATTCAGTCATGGGGGCCCTAGGCAGTCACCTATGCCAAGATGTGTCCTCTATATTGAGTACATACAATTACCCTTCTGGAAGCATCTACCCCATGTTTTACCTATTTGCAGCCTTGCATAGTAGGAGCTTCTAGATTTGGGTGCTGTACATTGAGAGACTAACAGGAGCTCTTCAGGGTCGTTACAACAGCCTCCAAGGCAACTCCGTATGCCTGAACGACTGTTTAATCCCTAGATGTTCACATGTGCATTAAACACTGGGGGCAAATAGTCCTGGAGGTACCAGTTCATCCACGAGTTCTTGACCCCACTGTAAATTCAGACAGTGGAGTGTGTGAACACTTCCATAATCAGGGTTTTAAGGGCTAGTTATACAGGGACCAGTGTTTTGTGCAAAGAAAGCGGCATTGACTGGATCTATGGTTAAAAACGAACATGACAGTAACCCACTTTGGCTTGCGTGTCAGTGTCACATTTGTGATAGAGGGGTCAGATGTTCGCCTAGAATGACCCATGGCATATTGGCGGCTAGCCCACGCTCTCACCTTGGCAAATGGCCAAAGTCACGGCCTGGGCTAGCGCCAACCCCATTGGGGCAAAGCGGGCCAGACTGTGCTCACACATCTGTTCCTGCTGGCCCGGATCAAGTCTGTCATGGCCGGTCGCCATGGCTGCACTGGGGGGCATTGTGGGGGCACGGCTGGGCAGCTGCACGTGCGTGTGTCTCCCTACCCCCCAGGTTCCAGCCGTGTGAACATTTGTTCCACAGCCAAACCCAGTCAGAACCATGCCCACGGCAGCTTCCTGACCTGAGCCAGGTCTGTTTGCCACCACAGCGTGTGTAGTGTACGTTTGTTTTTATCCTAGGAGGATTTCCGTGCCATTTTTCACTAGCTGTATCTGCCTGTACTTTGTGACGCTCTCTAACCTGCTCAAGAAGAAATTCTGGACCAGCTAGTGCCTTATCTTCAGTTCTTGACTCACTCTAAGCCACTGAGCCCGAGATATTAGTTCAAAAATAACCTCTTATTCAGTACATGCAAACACTGTGAGAACCACAAGACTCCAAAGGGACTTTCACTATTGAAGATGGAATGATATTCAATTCCAGGACAATGGGTCTGCAAAGAAATGTTTTTGTTCTGATTTTGCAATACTGAAATCTAGTTACAGAAACAAATACATTTTCTTCCATTCCCTGAAAAGCAAAACATAAAGCTGAGAGGTTGCTGTTTTGTTTTTTTTTAAAAATAAAAAAATAAAAGAAGTAGCCCTCAAAAGAGACAAGTGTAGAAGGTAGTCAATCAATAGCCTTGAGAGAGGGAGGAATACAAGATCAATATTTATGTGATAGCACCAGACAGTGAATTTAATGCATTTAAGGTTCTCCTTCTACTAAGAACAGGTAAACTGTAAACTTCTCAGAAACTTCAAGATGTAAAAACATTTCTCTTTTACCTGAGCCATTGAGGACCCAATCGCTGACAAAATGAGCTCCAGACCCAGCACGTCAAAATCAATTTTTGCCATTGATTTCAATGAGTGCGGGACTGCACTTTCAGTGTTGGTTTTGCAAAATCAACTTTCTATGACTTTTTGGTTTTGCAAAATCAACTTTCCATGACTTATTATTATTATTAATGAATTGTTATTATTTATTATTATTATAATCACTAATTATTATCTATATAGTGCCAGGAATGTGCCTGACAATGAAGAATCATTAATTAGAGACAGGTCCCTGCCCCGGTGGGCTTGCAATCTAGGAGGCCCAAAGGATGGAAGATGAGGGAGAGGGGAACTTAAGGAAAAGGCAGAGGGTGTCTTTTAATGGATCACCCCCAGATCTGCTCAGGGGGTAGCCAGCCCTGCATCCCCCATGAGCAGTCATGACAGCGCTGGGTTTAAATGGACCTGGTGCTGCTGCAGCCCGCATCTATCTGCACGACACCCCCTTTACCCAAACCATAGAGCTGCGGGTGGATTGGCCGCTGCTTTAGGCTGCTGCCTGCATTGCCGGGGCAACCCCTGGCTGGAAGTGGAGCTGCAGTGGTTTCCATACCTACACACAGGAAGTCTCCTGTTTAAATATTCCCAGAACTGTTTCAATAATCCCCGACTGCTGCACTCCCAGCTGGTGCTACGGGTTTGGGCGGTCTGTTCCCCTTGCGGTGCTTCGGGACGTTCCAGAGCACCGCCAGGGGAGCTGCCCCAGAGGATGGACAGCCAGCCCTGCATCTGCTCTGCCTCACCTCTGAGAAGGCAGTCTTTAAACGGATGGCCCACCTGCGGGTGAAGTGGGGCAGAGGTGGGACAGCTTTCCATCTAAAACCACCCAGAGATACATTTATGAATTTGAGAAGCTACAGTGATCCTGAATAGTAGGACAGCAGAAGAGTCTGTTTCCCATCTTTACTCTTCAGTGGTACGTAAATAAAGCGGCCCTATATTAGCCAGTGCAGAGTCCCTTGGTTCAGTAAGAAGCCAAGCTGGAATGGAGTTGATGTCGGTAGCAATTTTTAAAGAAATGAAACCAAAGAATGGCAAAAGGCAGGGTTGGAGCCCTGTCCGGATCTCCTTGAGGGGTGGAGCCTGGAGGGGCATGACTACCCTTGGTCCACTCAGATTGGTTGGGCTGCTGAGCAGGTGGAGTTAAAGCCCACTGGTATTGCAGCTGGGGAGAGCTGCAGGGAGAAACAGGAAGGAGGAGACGGCAGAGAGAGTGAGAGAGAGAGCGAGCAATGGGACCAGACGTTCGAGAGTGTCTTGGTGAAGGAGTCTGGACAGCGGTGCTATGGACATGGGCTGCAGAGGACTCTGTGTCCCAGGTGAGCTAGAGCGGAGGTGCTGGAAGACCAAGGCAGCCTGAGATATTCCTGGAGATTAAGGCCCTTTTCAAATGGGTCGTGGTGGGTGGGGGGATGGGTGTGCACCCACGGTGGGTGGAGGTGGGTATGTGCCCATTCCCACGGGTGCACACCCACTCCCACACATGGAGCAACCTGCATTGGAGCCCGCTGCTCCATGTGTGGGTGATGGGTGGAGCGTGGGAGCGCACACGCCCCACCCACCATGGGTGCTATTCCTATGGGCACACACCCATCCCCCCCACATCTGCCATGGCGTTCCTACAGACACCCCCCCCACCGCATACATGTGTGCAGGGGGGGGGGGGGGCATGTGAAAAGGCCCTAAACCAGCTGTCAGAGTGTAACCTTGAATCCCTGATCACTGGGCAAGGGGACCATGGTTTTTCCCTTATGCCACAACCTTATCTGTGTGAGTGTAGATCTTTCCTTGTGTTGTCTGTTCTCTCACTGTCTCTGGTTCTGTGGGTGGCCATGCCCGCCAACTTCCCTATTGGCTCCCAGCCTTATATAAGGCACGATGGGAGCTGGGGAAGTTGGTTGGGCTTCTGTTGTTCCTGCTGTCGCTGTGGATTGACTTCATTTCCTGTCAGGTTGTGCCTTTCTGTATTCTGTAGCTGTGCTCCCCTTCCCCTGATCTGCTCATCCCCTTTCCCCTCTTCCTTTCAAGTTCTAGACTATGTTCCTTGGTTCCTGATATGTCTCTACTGGCCCCCTTCTCTGTAGTGCACCTGTTCTCTAATAGTGCTAGCTTGTTCCTTCCCTGTTCCCCTCCCAGTTCCTTTCAGACCTATGCTAAGCCTTAGTTTCTCTCTGATCTTACCCACTGCTTCTTGGTTCCATGCTAGGCTCCTATTTTCCCTTACCCATCCTTTAGTTCCCCTCCTTGCCAGCGGCGGCCCTCGCCTGAGGGCGCCTGGAGCAGTGCCCTGCCCCCACTCTCCCCCGTCCCCCCGGCGCCACTGACAGAGCGCTCACTGACTGAGCGCTCTGTCTCTGCCGGGCGGCTGAAATTGACATCGGAGCGCCGCGCTGCTCTGACTGCTGCAGCTTGGCCTCCCCCCCCATTCCCCAGTCTCACACACCCTCTCTCCCTTCTAGGGATGGGCAAACAGATCGGGGTTCGGGTTCAGCCATTCGGTTCGGGCATCCGGAAAAAAAGTATTGTGAGAGCCCGTGATCGTGCCGGAAATTGGAAATTCGAGTGCGTGTGGAGCTTGTGTGGGTGAGAGCGTGTGTTGTGGCTGGCTGGGTGTTCGTTTTTGATTTGTGTGTGTTTTGGCTGTGTGTTGTGTGTTGGTTTTGGTTTGGCTGGTTGGTGAGTGTTGGTGGGTGCTGTGTGTTCTGTGTTGGCTGTGTGTCTGTTTAAAAAAAAAGAAAAAATGGAGAAGGTGACCAGTGCCACCACCATTAAACGCTGGGCCTGGGGGAAGGCCAAGGTGGCGGAGCCGGTGGTGGAGGAAGAGGTTCCTCCAGCCACTGCTGGACCTTGGATGGGAGGCAGGAAGGCGGACTGAAGCATGCTTTGAGCTTGGCAGAAAACTGGGCGGGCAGACAGGCAGAGTGGCATGGGAGGCAGTATGGCAGGCAGGCTGGGACACTGCTAGTCTATCTGAGTGCCCTGCTGCCAAAGACTGTGCAGCGTGTGAGAGCGAGAGCGAGAGTCAGTCAGCGTCACATAGGCGGGCCGAGATTTTGTAGCTATAGGCCGGCTGGCAGGCTTACAGTTTATTTCCCAATGCCACCCTGTGTCATGAGGTCAGTCAGATAAGGCAGCCAAGGCCATCTAGTATGAGAGAGAGAGGCAGAGAGAGAGGTAGGATGGATGCCAGGCATTGGAAGGGAGGGACAGCACCTCAGGAGCAGTAGCCCTAGCCCAGATTGAGGAAGAGGAGGAGGAGCCCCCTCCCGACTGCCCCTGGTATGGGATGGTGTGTGCCACTGCACCATCACTCCTTGTCCAGGGGCAGCTCAGGGAATACCAGTAGCGGAAGGTTGACCTTCAAGAAGAGCAACTGCTCCACCAACTTGGCCCCCAGCCTCAGGCGGTGCGGGGAGCAAATGTCCCCCACCACAGAGAACACCCGCTCGCTGGGGACACTGGTTGGTGGGCAGGACACCCTTGATCACTTTTGACAGGGCCGGCCACACGTTGGCCTTGCTGGCCCAGTAGCCCAAGGGATCGCTCCTGGGATCAATGCATGGCTCCTCCTCCAGGTAGGTCTCCACTGCTGCTGAGGCGCCATCATACTCCCTCTGGTAGCTCTGGGTGGGCACCACCTGCCCCACTGCCCTCAGCCACGCTGCTTGCCCTTTTGTGCTGGGCTCCAGGCTCCCCAGAGTGGCCTGCACACAGGAGGAGCTGCTGGCACTAGTAGGGGTCCTGCTGGTGCTGCTCATCCTGCTGCTGGTGCAGCTGCTACCACTAGGGCTGGGGGCAGGGATAGACCTAGATGGCTGGAAGGGGTCGCTGCTCCCACTCCCACCATCCCCAGGGGCATCCTCCTGCATGGCCCACTCTGCCTGCCGGACCTTCTGCACCAGCGCACCCTTCCAGAGGCCATAGACTGCTGTCTCACGTGCCATGCTGCCCTTGATCCTGGGGTCCAGCATGGTTGCCAGGACATATTCGTCCCGGCGCAGGAGGTCACCAAAGCGAGCGCTCAGGCCCGCCTTCAACTTGTCGGCTAGCTCCAT